>CM073768.1:76020145-76395397 GCA_037158775.1 Hetaerina titia
TACGTGGTAGCGCCTCCGTGTACGAACCTAAAGACCGCGGATTTGAGGCCTACGTCGAGCTCTCCTGCATTCTGCGAGCTCTTTTGGTTTGGATTCTAAGAAACATGAATATTAATAAAGAATTACTGATATCCTAGCTCCATATTGACCTCCAGAAGCTATATAGTTGCATATGGTTCAAAGAATACAAAAAAATAAAACATGGCCTTTCTTAAGGTAAATACTTAAACTACGATAAACAATTGTAAAAACGGTATCTAAAATCATAGAAATATGAAAAGATATACATTTAAATCGTTTCTTTTAATCGGAATAGCTGAGTACTGTTTGTCAGATTTTAGGCGTTGTAGTGAAATGCACTAAAAATAGAAATTTATTACTATATTAGTGACCTTCGAATCATACAAATTTTAATAGCTTTAAAAATGGGACATAGCTAATGATAATACATTAGGAAATAATTTAGCTTTGTGAATCATAAAGCAAACTACATAAAATGTCCCATTGATAGAAACGGGGTTAATTGTCACAGCAGTCGATGTATGTACTTAGAAGCTATGCTACATAGTAATTTTATGCGTTTTTTGGCAATAGAATTTAATGTTTTGTTTCAGATAAAAATAGTATTTCTTCATGCTCTTACATTAGAAATTACGAAGTGAGATGGTGCACAAAAGCAAAAGGAAGTCGTTATGGTAGAAATATTATTTCGTTTCCTATGTGAATTTAACCGATAACAAGTACGTGTCATTTTGCTATGTATCCATGCCAAGGAAAGGAAATTAAAAACTATAAGGTTAGTGTTACGCAACTTTCATTTTATATAAAATGAGAGGCATATTTTTGGCCTAGTGGAACCGCAATCACTGCGCTATTGAACTACATCATTCGCTGCCAGTTGATGATGCCAAGTCTTATTCTCACGACTAACAGTTTCAGGATTAATCTCGTTCCGCTGGAAATCGGAGATATCCCTTTCACATTTTTGAATTTCCACCCAGGGGTATTTCATCTGCTCATAAGCCGGACGATTCCAATCTTTCAAGCCTTCGGGCGTTTCATTTCGTCCTTTTCCTATCCCGTCGTCTTTTTTTCCATTCCGTTTCGGGTATTCTCGTGTGCAGAGAGAACTCTTCCCGAATTGTGCATGGGTACCAATACATAATATTTCACCACCATTTTCTCTTCCGCCCATGGAAAACCACCTCCTACTGCTCCCAGTCCTCCATCTCTCGATCCTGCCCACCTCACAATACCTTCTCGTCGCCGCATCCCTCCTCCTCCAAACCTCGTCCCTCCCGACCCATCCCTAGGCCTATTCCACCCCCTCTCGCCACCCTCATCCTTTCCCTAACCCATCCTCCCCCGCCCTCCAACCAGGCAGACTATCCCCGCCCAACTTGTCACGATCCGTCATGCCCCCTTCGCCTGGGTGATCACCGGGGCGGAAAACGAGGTTGGGAGAGGGAGAGTGGGGGAAGCAGAGATCGGCGGGAGGTTGAAGGCCTGAAAGGGAGGGAGAAAAAGGTGAGTGAGAGAGAGAGGTTTTATAGGGAGCCACTGGAAGAAGAGCGGGGGAAGAGGCGGATGGAAGAAGAGGGATGGAGAAAAGATCCACCACACTCCTCCCCTCCATCTCTCTCTTTCTTTCCCTCTGTCCTTCGCCCGGACCGGGAATGGCGTATCTTCTCTCTCTCTATCTCTCTCTATCCCCCTCTCACTCTCCTCACTTAGAAAGGGGAAATAAATAAAACGATGTTTCTGCATGGTGGAGAGGAAAGAGGAGGAGGAGTGAGAGTTTGAACGGATGGAAGGAAATAACACAAGGCGGACATTTCAGTAATGCGCATCATGATTCCTCCTTCAATGTTTCCCCTTTTCACCCCCCTCCTTTCATTCAAATCCTCCTCGCCAATGCACTCCGTGTTTGAGGTGGAAGAGGCGCCGGTGTGGGAGGGGGGATGACGGAAAAGAGGGTTGAGAGAGGAAAGGGTTAGTGAGAGGGAGGGGTGGTAGTTTAACACGCGCACCTCTTTCTTCCCAGATCTTTTTTCCCTCCCACAGAAGGTCAGCATCTCAAAGCTGATGACGTTGAAATGCAACTTCAATCTAATGCTTTCCCTCCAGACCTCGCCTTGCCCCCATTTAAATCTTTTTCCACAACACTTCTCAGCGAATCCTTGAGATTTGTGATGTTTTTCTCGCCGACTGTTTTTACTAATTTCCCAACTCGTGTCCACCACCAGGGGTAACGGAGGAGAATAATGATATTCAATGATGAATGATTCCTTCTAGCTAGTAAATATTTTCATTATAGCCAGGTTTACTTTTCATTGTGGCCATTTACATTTAGCCATGCTTTCCTCGTTTCCTCATAAGCATGCTTTTCTCATTAAATTCGCCGGAGGTAATACGCCTTGTCTCCTTAAAAACTATACCTCATCCACAATGATAAGATTCATGAGCGAAATATCATTATGTTGTTTTGCACAAGTTTTTTAAACTGTTTATTGATTGACAGACTAACGTAATGTGAATAGGGGGATAATTAATGTTTACATGTTTTTATGGCTCTCAATAAGCGGCTCAGCCGCAGAATACTCGTCCTTCGATTTACATCCGCTTAGGCTTGTGGAACGTGAGAGTCATAATGAGGAAAAGTCTTTTTCCGGAAAAAGCCCACATAACGCAATATGAGAGGTGAAACTTTATCTGTTATTGCGCAGGATTTTAAGTCCGATATCATGGACATTTAGTTAAGTTTATCGCTTGCTGTATTTAATTTTTTTATTAATCTTCAGGGCTAGATGAATGTGGCACGTTCTGATTGTTTTGTTCTCTATAGTTAGTACGTACAATATTTCTAAAAATTAAAAAACTATAAACACAGTAATTAACCCGAAGGTCGGTTTAGTAGGTGATGGCAGAGTTCACCCAGTACTAAGCCCGACGGCGTGTGAATATTCACACATCAGGGTAGGGGGGCAGTTCCTTTCCCTGTGCCGGTTATGGTTTCCCAGGAAGATCTAGTGCCCGAAAAATCACAAGGCTTGGGTGGAGCTGCAGGTGCCCAGAGTGACTTGCCCGGGAATGGAACCTGGGTCCACTGGTCGGCAGTCCAACCCTCTACCCACTGGATCACCGCGACCCACTCAAAAAAGATATAGGCATAATTGGTTCATAGGTTTTTGGAATCTGATTACTCGAAATTTTTGATCGAATTTCATGTTTTCATTTAGAAGTCTCTATAGATATGTATTTTCATTATAATTGACCTTACTTTCATTTTTTAGTACATTTCATCGTGTGTATGCACATCATATGTGATGTTGAATGTACTGTCCCAGTCCCTAATAATTTTTCCAAAGGAGTAATTTCAGCGATTCTCATATGGTATTTAAATTTTATGAAAATCAAAGTCTGACTCATAATTATTTAATACTTAGTGATTCAAAGTTGCTGGTCGCTAAAGTACAATCGTAGAAATCAGATCACTGTGAAGTGATAAATCTATCTATTCCAAGGTCCTTTTACTTGGATTATATAATTCAGGAGTTCTTCATGCGTGCGAAATTCAAACATTAAAAGAGTAGGAGGGACGGTCATCACGCAGGTAGGATTTTTATCTGGTGGTGCCCACAGGCATCGCAAGGAGAAAGAGCGTAGGACTTCGGAAAGAAAGAACGGTAAACAGAACCTATTAAAACACCATCGTTTGGGTTATTATATAAGATAGATCAACAATAGTATTTTACAGAGATAGTAGACCTCAAATTCACAATACTACCCAGGGAATTAGTGTGTTTTAATAAAAATGAGTAATTTGGACCCTAAGTTAGGATTTTGGGAGGAAGGAATGCTTCAGAACAACTAAAGCCAATAATAACTATTGCTACTGGATTAGCTAAAATTAGACGCATTGTAAAATCTATGCTAGTGACTTCCTTGTACCAGCAATAATGTCATAGTTGCTGGATAGAACTGATTGCTCACGAAATGGCAATGAAAGGCAAGAAAAATGATCGCACAAGAGGAAAAATGATGTCTAGATACACTCCAGTGACAAGAGCGCTCAATTGAGCCAGTTTCATTGGAGCTAAAACTTAAATGATTCTGAAGTGTGACGTCGGAAACGATAGTATGATTCTGGGTGCACTCCTTGTTTCCCCTATGCAGATAACTCCTTCTATTTTTTCATTGCACAGATTAAAACCCCAATGTTTTACACGTAGACGCTGTAGTCTTTTTTAATCGAAAGGGTTGATTTACCTTTATAGAGGGGCTTTGATATTTTTCCGATTCCCTTCATGAACTTCTAATCCTTTGTGAATCTTGGAGGCCATTTTTCCGCCAAAATTTGGAATTCACCACTTTCTGCGTTTTTGCCTTGCCTTCCCATCACAAGCAGCTATTCACCGCAACCCCGGTCGAACCCTCGCCTTCTCTCCTTTTGTCCCATCAATCAAACGATTTTTAGCCCTTCCTCAACGTCCTCGCCCTCCTACCCCCTCTTAAAATTCCTTCCCCGTGGCGATGCAGGCATACATCTCACCCGCTCCTTTCAGCAAGCGCGGGCGACCCTCAGTTTCCCAAGCCTCTCCCCTGCCTCCCTCCCCATCCCTTCTCGCCACCTGCTTCCCCACCAAGCCCAACCCACCGTCAACCCAACATGCACCAATGATCCATCCTCCTATTTGCTCCACTCTTTATTTTTTTCCCTCGAAAAAACATGCCATACAATCCTTCCCGACCCGCCATCGTATACGGTGCCATTTCCCATCCCCAGCCCCTCCTCCCCTCCCCCGCACCGCCTGTATATGCTCCTCCCCTTCCCGGCGCGCATTTCTGGAGAGGGAGCTAGCTCGCTTGTGGAGTATGCGAGCGGAATACATGAATAAGTGGATTGGAGCTGACGGCCGGAAGACGAGAGAGGGAGTGGTGGAGTGCGGAGGGGGTTTTTGGGGGAGAGAGAAGAGGGGAAAGGGGTGGAGATCGCGCGCTTTCAAGGGTGAGGGAAGAGAGGATGGGGGGGTTGGTGGGGGTTGTCTCTTTTCGTTCCCTCTCTCTCTGTGGAACGGGGGCGGTTTGAGGACGCCCGCCCACCCCCACCCCTTCTTGTTTCCCATCCCTACTCTCCCGCACATCCCCTTACATCCGACTCCTTCCCCACCATCCCCCACATCCCCAACTTAAAAAAAATGTGGAAAAAAAAATAAAAACGCTCCGCGTTTGCTCAGGGTGTCATCTCTTCCGTTTGTAGATATGGGCGGGCTGAAGGAAAGATGGGCGGGGTGAGGGTGGCTGGATTTGGAGGGAGGTCGCGGCGGCTGAACTACGCCTCTATCCCACCCGCCACTCCCTCCGGCGGAGTTACTTCCCCCGCGACCCCTTTACCAGATAACGGAGCGCACATGCACTCACATTCTCGCACACACACGCTCTCACGCACGCACGAGGGGGAACTTTTAGATCTTTCGGATGAGTTCATCTCATGGGATGAGGACGCATAATGTCGCCCTCTTCATATAGATATTTTAATATTTATTTATATAGACGGAGCAAACCGCCCACCTCTAAATAATGGCTCTCCGTCGCTGTATTTGATAAAGACACAAAGACCTTAATTTTTTAATATATCCCGTACGTGTCGCCGGAAGTATTTCGCATGTGCCCCGTATTTGTAAAAGTGCTAAATTTAGGCGGAAAAAGGTTGGAATGATAAATCTGGCGGAATGTGAAATATATCTTTCAGGTAACAGATAAACAAAAATAGCTTTTTGTGCTTTGTAATTAATTATGGCTATTTCGTAATGGAATTTCGCATGAGGATGTGGTCTGTATCAAGGGAGATATATCTGTGCTCGTATCACTTCTGTCACACACAAAACTGAAAACGGATTTTATTGGTTTTCAGAATATTGTGGGTACCACTATTTGTTGAATTTTTGCAAATTTTTCTTTTCGAGATATATATCTCAATGCAAAACGTTGTCATGTTTGCGATAATCTCATCAAATCAATTGTTAACTTATAAAATCTCATTCTAGATTTATTCAATCTTAGCCCAACATCAATTAACGAATCCCTTGTATTTTACACAAGTACGTATATGAAAGCAGGTTTAGGTTTCAGGATTTTTGTTCCTTCACTTTAAAAAGTCGATAGTATAAATTCGCAAAAATATAGACGTGCAGTCTGTCCCAAATAATCGTTAGTTCCCTTTTCGGTTCTGTCTTTTACTGCTTAATTTAAAATCTAGTAACTTGCGAGTTAATTTGATATTTATTCAATAGATGGTAGGTTATGAATAGGTAGGTGAATATACATTTGACATTAAGTCAGTGCAATGTTTATGAACTGAGTTTAATGCATTGTCAGTTGATTTCTTTCAATTCATAATATGCAAATTAGAAATTATTATTTTACTATCCTATTTTTGCTGACGTATAACTTTAAGAGTCCTTTCTTTAGTTAATTTTCTTATTATTAATGTTATCAAATGTTAGCTTTGTTTGGTGTGACAGTTCCATTGGCATTCCTCTACACTTTTCATTCCCGATCTTGCTTAAATTATTAGATTGAAGTACATCTTCGTTATATACAACATTTTAAATGCCTCACAAGATTTATATTAGGTCAGTTTTAAATTGAATTTCCTACGTAATGCTCAGTGTGTAGCAATACGCACACAATAAGAACACTTTCCAAGGCCACAGCATTTTTCACGCTGGGCTGCATTTTTTTTGTGATTTGGTGCAAATTTTAGATGACCAAAGATGGAATAAGGTAGGACTATAATAAATTTTAATTTTAACAACTCTCATATTACAATATTTTCCATTCCCGAGGTTAATCTGGTACTAATAATATTTTAGTGTATCTTCTGCCTGGAAACAAACGGTTTGTATACTTGGCAGAAGTTAAGCCAGGTCTGAGTTATTAAAAGGGCATGATGCATATTAGTATTATTTTCATCTTTATGAGCTATCAGGAAAGAATAACGGCAAAATGAATGAGTATGCCTTTTGGTAGATCCCAAAAGATTTCATGCACGCAGCAAAATCCGTTGACTTTTAAGTATCGCTTAGAATGAACGACACGTATAAGTTATGTAAATTCCCTCAACAACCTCTTTCAGTGCGCCTGTGATTCCACGGTTAGTTTATGGCGCCGAAATGCCTTTTTCCTCTTTTATATCTCCCAAAACAGTTAAATTCTATTACTCGGGAGGGACGCGCACTGCTTTTTTTCTTTCCGAGTAGGGAAAAAATCTTTTCGACGCTTTGCTCTGGAATTCCCCAGTCCCTCCTTTTCCTCCCTTCCTCCTCCCCTCCCTCCCTCGATCTCTATCCCTTTCTCGCACCAGAATTATGCGGTAATGGGCGGCAAATAAAGGCGCCGACAGTGCTGCCTCCAGCGGCGAAACGCTGGCGCCACATTCGTACTCCTCTCACGGACGAATTTTTATACGTTTTTGGACGATGGGTTAAAACTGCGTCGGCGCCCTGCCCGCCTAGCCCATACACATACACATTCACTCACAGAACTACACCCTCACCCTCTCCCTCCTTTTCTCACCCATCGTATCCTCCTCTCTTCGTCCTTTTTTTTCCTCCCGAACTTCCTCTCCTTTCTTTATCTCTCCCCTCCTCTCTCTCTTTCTTCCCTTCAACACCCCCGCTCTTCCCCCACCCGAGAAAGCTTAGAACCCTTCATCCTCTTTCCTTCCCTCTCCGGCACGAAACAAAAAAAGGGAATGGACCCGGAATGGCCAACTTCTACCGTAAAAATCGGCTCCGAAGAGCAGTCGGCGTTTCCACCGCCATATTTGTCCTCCTCCGACAGTCAACTCTTTGGCACCCACTTCCACACGGAGGGCCAAATCAGTCCCAATGCCCCTCGTATATACACACACACACACACTTAAACAGACAGCCTCCCTACTCGCCTAATCCTGCTACTCATCCTTCTCTGCCCCCTCCTTTCCCCCGCTCCCATCCTCAGTCTCCCACACCCCTTCTTCCTGTCCCTCAACACGAATAGCCTCCTCGTCCAGCCTCACTCCCTCCTTTCTCCTCCTTACTTCCCTTTCCCCCTCTCTCGTTTCACACCTCCCCTCTAACACCCATCCCTCCCGCGCACTCCACCCCTCTCTCTCTCTGCTCTCCGAAAAGATTCATCCTGATTTTATTTACCTCACAATCTCCACCTTCCGCTTGGCGTCTCTTTTTTCGTCGAGCGATTTTCCGTGTTTTGTTTCACTGTTTGAATGGCTAAACGACCTCACGTCTTCGCAAACGGGCCCATGACTCCTAAGCGGTATCACTGACTGAGTCCGCAATTCTATAGAAAAGGCGATGTCATACCTGGAAGGATTCGATGGAGGGATCGGATTTAATTTTACTTCTATTGCATTTGAAGGCGAGGTTTGACCATTCGAATCAGGTCGTATATCTCCTGTGCTGAAATTGGTAATATGTGCATGAAATAAAGTTATATCAGTATCTTTACACATGAAATCACTACTTACCAATCAATAATTTAGTTTCAAAGTTTTTTTTTCGCGTTATATGGCTATGAATATATGTTCATAATCCGGATATATGATCGAGGTTTTCCAGGCCTCACCGACGAGCAGGTATTAGTCCTTTCTTTGAGATTTGCTGATGCCTTTCCGAATGTGTTGCCTTTAATTAGCAATTTAAATTTATCACATAGTTCTTTTTGGCAGTTTTTAATACATGTATGATTTAATGAAGCTAGGCGCTGCTTTCAGTTCCATCGAATAACCTAGTCTACTTTATCTTTTTACCTTTCACGCTTTCCCGATGGCATTGGGTCCTTACGTTTTTGACTCACGCATCTCGTGGTTATGGTGTTCACATTATCACGCATTTCTAGTAGAAGATCATCACTATCGTACCGCTTGCCATACTATATGCCTTGTTGATGAACATTTAAAGGCATATTAGCACGTCATAGTGGCGACTGTAATAATAATCTCGCGGAGATTTTCCATAAAATGCAAAAGCCGTAATCATCCGTCAAATTTTAGGCAGTTTTTCACTCGACTTTCCTATTTGTAAATTCCTTAATTCCTGCATACTTTTCGATTTTGTCCCTTGCAATCAAACGCGGTATTTTTTATGTATTCAAAATATTCTCTCTCGTCTTATTTTCTTCATAATCCTTTTTTAATTCTCGGTCGACTATCCCCCTAATATTTGTCTTCCTAAAGTTTCATTGGCATTCACCGCTGCCAGAATCATCAGAAGGAAATACGAGTGTTTTAAATACCAACGGAAATTTGATTTTAATGGGGAAAGGGAAAAAGGAAAAAGAGATTACGGAGGCAGTTTTCAAATTCCATATTTTTAAGATACAATCAAATATAAAATTAAAATCACTTGTCCTAATTGAGTAATATGCCGCTACAATTAATGACCCGCTATAGTTAAATCAGCTGAAAAAACTCCTCGCATTAATTCAGAATTTACATAGTGTAATGCCAATTTTTATGAAATATAGCCAAATCATATATTAATATTTTTCATTATAGTATTTTAATTTTGCTAAGCACATGATTTTCATGAAACATCACTCTCTAAGGTTCTCTCATTCTACTTTCCTAATTTTTTTCCCAATCTTATATCTATGTGGGTATGGAAAGCTTGTTTTCGGGAATATAAGAATAGTTATTCTATTGATTGTACTTACACTTTAAAATGAGGGAGCAAAATCTAGGGCAGGTGGAACAGTTAACCTAACTTGGAAGTGTTTTGGACCAAGATGGTCAAAGTAGTAGGGACATAAGAAGAAAAATTGCGTTCAGAAAAGATGCTTTCACAAAGAGGGATTTTTGGCGGAAAAATTGAGTAAAAATGCTAATAAAAGATTAGTGAACAGTTTAATATGAAGTGTGGTTTAGTGCGGCGCGGAAAATTATTCTCTAAAGCAAGATGATAGGAAAACAACTAGGATAAATTGGGGGCTTTTGGGATGTGGGTGTAGATAAGGAGGGAAAAGGTAAAATGGACGGAAACGTATATAAGCGAAGAATTACAAGTCATGGTGGGGTAGGAGAGAGGTTTGTTGAGAGGAATTCATAGGAGAAAGGAAAAAGTGGATAGAGAACATTTCAATAGTTCATGAAATTTTGAGGATTATGAAAGCGGAGAGAATATTAGGTAAGTGAGGTAGGGGGAGGGAAAGGATGGGCATATAGGACGGAATGGAAGTGGGAAGGAAATGATTTGAAGTAGGGTTTATTAAAGCGTCGGGCTTAGGTTGTGTTTTCTTTGAAAATGCTAAGAAATGTATCGTTGTGTATTCTTTGTCCATCTGAAATCTACCTTAAACGTATTTCAGATCACGTAATGATAATAATTATTGCGTGACAATTAGCAATACCAAAACACTGCTATTTCCAAAATGATTAATTGGTCTAAAAGAATTTTAAAAATAACTAGTTTATTTTTCATATTTTTAGGTAATGTTTCAACAAGTTAGGTAGGTTAGGAAAGACAGTAAACACTATTATTTATAAGAGATAGATGAAGACAGATTTTAAACATCCTGAAATTACTGTTCAAATTAAGTTCTCCGCTAATTTTTTTGATTTTTGGACAACCTAATTTACTCCTATTTCAATGTAGTGCGCTCTTTGTTGAATGAGGCGTTAAACCTCCGGCACTGTAGCTTAGTAAATACTAATGCCTCTATTGCACGAGATTTTTCCTCATCACCTTTCTCTCCTACCGTTAATGTTGAACAGAAAGGAAAAATAAGTCAATGGCTTACAGTCATTAACTTAAAATATCATCCGCTACTGAAGGAAGACTCCTCACTGTAATGTTATAAGTGGTAATACAAAACGTTGAATTTCGAAACTCCATCCCAGTTCCTAAACCCTCAATTAAACCATCACCTATTATTCACATTAAACAAAGTTGAGATGCATTGGCCGAAAATTCAGTGGCCTCTTGAAAAGCTAAGTGTTGACTTAATTACTCTTCATAATAATAATAATGATAATATCTTTTACTTTGAGAAACATAAATCCTAGAATAGCAGAAGAACTCTCTTACGACATATCACAAGCAACTACGTATATTTATTATCTTTTGAAAAACTGTGATCTTGATATAGCAAAATTATAGGGATTTTGCTAATGCTAAGCCTCGTATTTTATGTCTAGAAAGTTTAAATTGTGCATTCATATTCTTTTTTGTTCAGGTCAGTAAGGCGATAGTTGATTAAAAATTTGCAAGAATTTATCATCTTATTTTCTCATTATACTGATGAATAAGTTTCTGTTTTAAATTTGTTGCTGTTAGCACCACGGAACCAATAACCATATATTATTAAAAATATGGAAGTATCTAACGATTATTTATATCTAATCCAGTATACTGGAACCCTAATATAAATTTATTGCTTTTTAATTTTTTTCTCCCTCGACTTTTGACATGGAAACCTAAAGAACGACGACCTACAATTAAGTACGTACTATCCTCTCAAATCCAGCATTTGACGATATTAATGAAGTGCACTTTTAGTATTTGTGAAGGAAATAATTGGGCATTAAGAATTGTTGGAATATTTGGGTATCAGGAATATTCTCTTTTAGACTGGAAAATTTTATTGTATTTCCAGAGCATGAAAAGTAAAAGATAGGAATAGAAAATCATCAGAACCCAGATAAATCTGATACTTCTATTTCACTGTCTTAGCTACGTATTTCTATTTATTATTTGGCCAAAGCACACCGACGTTGAAAATATAAATTATACCCCCAAATCGTCCGTTTGGGGAGTTTTCTCAAGGAAGGAAAGATGAAGCATGGTAGGAACTAAATGGAATGAGGACGATAATAAGATTAATGGGAGAGGTGGAAGAGATTAGGGTATGAGTAATCAGCCAGTAGGTGTAATTAGGCACAGAATACAACTTGAGTAAGATTATTTTGTGCGCAGCAGTCGTTCAAAGTAAGAAAGAAAATTCGTTTCAAACATGAAGACCAAAAGTTCATATTGAATATATCGTATAATAACCTGTAGGTTATTGCACATAACCGATGAAATTGAGTAGGATTATGTCATCATATTTATGAAGATTTACCTTGAAAAAAATGAAGCTAAAATAATTATTTTCGTAAAATTTGTAAAGTTGCAGTGTTTGAAAAGTGTAGAATTAAACATATAATTTTTCACGGGGAAAATGTAGATATTACTAAAAATCAACCAAGAACGAGAGAGGAGAGCCAACGATTGCTTAGAATCGATTGGGATATGAACGCAATTAGTTGTGAAGGGAACACGTAAAAAGGCAAAACGAATACGTAACGCCAATACAGTAAAGTTATCTTTAATAAAAATAATACAGAGCGTAGACATGACTTGCAATGTGAATTCCGAGAAGTCCTTTGGCAGAATGGAGTCGATACAGTAAATTAGAGTATTACAGATCATAGATATGCATTGAGATAATAGAAGATCTATTTCAAACCTCTCAAAAAATTGTGCAAGCGATGAAAGCAAAATGGCTGAGCAATTTTTTTTCTATCGACCATGCTTTTAACAGATAATTAAGAAAATTGAAAGAGAAGCGTCGAAAAAGTTTGAGATAGAACAGAAGAAAGAGCTTGATAATGAGGATTCAAGTTCACAGGTTTTTGGCCGATAAATCATTAGGTATGTATCATGACAGAGATTGGAATTATTTTCGGAAAAATTACAGAATGAATTTGGAAAGAAAGGAAATATGTTTGAGGAATTGTTATTTTGAATAAAACAATAAGTAATTAGACTATAATGAACTCCGAAGACTTTTTTCATATCAATGCCGTGAAGTTGCAAGTATATTGCAGCTCTTATTTAATACCCAATGTTAGTAAAGTCGCAGAAGCTGGTATATTTTGGATTCGAGGCCACTAACTGCCCTCCAAAACAAAGCTCAAATCCATTTCTAGTTGTGTATAAAGAGACGTGATAAAATTAACAGATGATTTTATATTTTTAATGCGACTCCACATAATTTTTTTAACAAAACCAAACAAATTTTATATTTCAGTTTCTAGGGAATGAATTATTTGTTAGAGGAAATTTTGAGATAAAAGAATATTGTGAAAATAATATTGCGCACACATGGACTTTTCTTTTCTTTTCACAATCCGTTGTTTAATTCAAAATACTGTTCCTTAACCGTTCAGTGATAAGAATCTGTCTCCATCAACTCATACCTTTTTGATCTGAGTATGAACTTTTATAGTTTACGTTCGAAATAACATGGTGTACATATTGAATCGATGAACTAATACCTTATTATGAATTTAAAGTTTCTTACGATGCCCAAGTCCTCATTAGTTAATATTTTATCGATGCTCCTTCAAAAAGTTAGTAGTGTTGCTACATAGTTTTAACCAAATATTATTTCTAGAAAAACGATTTTTTAATTTTTTGAAACAGTAGCAAAACTAATGAAATACGCAGAAAACGTTGATGTGAAATAGGAAAATAATATCTAAGGTATAAGGAAAACTCTGATACTTATTATCACAAGTGATATTAATCTTCAATTCAGAGATTATCTACTTTGATCTCTATACACTGAGCCAAGTGTGAATCTTCTTTAGTACTTTCATAGACCTCGATTTTCCCTTTTTCACCAAAAAATGATAGCGTCGTTGTTGTTGCCCATTTAACGCGCCCTTCTAGGCTTCCATCATCCCTTCTCTTCGCCATCACAACCTTTCCTCAATCCATCCATCCTCCTCCTCCATCCCCGCCCTTTTTTCATCTCCCCAGAGGGATCCCCGTCGCTCCGTCTGGATGTCAAACATCGAGGGGATGCTGTCTTCATTATTGAATAAAATTCCATCGAGGCGATCCCGTCGCCTGCGGGCTATGCCACCCGCATCACGTACTTTCCCTTGCTCCTGGTTGATCCAGCTCCGCCAATATTCTTCTTCCCTTGCATACTATGTCATGCAAAACTCCCCACGACCCCTCAGCCGCCTCCTTCCCTGATCATTTTGATGCGACGCATCCGCCGTCTGTCCTGGAATCCGAGACGGAGACCTACCAAGAGAGGGCATGAACGAAGGATGCGTGATGAGCGGAAATGGCATCGAAACTCACCTAAATAAATCATGCACACCTCAAATTCTAATTCTAAGAGTATCACAGCTATTTGTGGGTGATAGAAATTTAGTACCTGCTTAAAGATTCAACTCTTTTGTGAAGTGAAGACTACCTCTTTGAGGGAAAAAAGAAGATATCCATGCATTAATGCTGATGAACGTAACTGATTCAATTGCTCGATTTTTTTTCAACCCTCGTGTAAAGCTTGATAGAACCATTGAATCTTTATACACCATACGGTCTTTATTTAGATTTTTTCATGAAATGCTTTCCATAGTTTAAGAATATATAACATTTGGAGCACCTTGAATGGAATTTGCGTTGAAGTTGATTTACCGACCCCAGTGTAGGTGGGAAACCGTCTCCGCCGACCAACCCAAATGTTTAATTTAACCCAGAAGTGAACAATATTTTTATTTTCACATCAATTTATAAATTTTAAGTCACACTATGAAGGATTTAAATCTCGAAAACTTCAAACATTTTCCCTTTTCATTTTTAAGAAGAATTTTATTAATGGATTAAAGCAGTAGTGTAAATTTGTATAAGAACTTACAACACAAATAAATCATTTAAAATCTAACATAATTTCCATATTCTGGAAATTGAAGCAAATTGTAATGAGATTTTTACGTCTCATTTAGTGTATAGACTGACGGGGAATATTCTTTGAAATGTATTTTGATTATTGAATATGTATTGTATATGATTTGTATTATTTGAATGTAAATTTCATGTAGATTTTTTCAATAAAATGTATTGTAACAATTATTTATGAGTCATTGAAGGTAAAAAATAATTTAAAAATTTGTAAATATTAAAGAATAAAACTTGAAAGAATAATATTTTATTCCTTTCGATTTTTTAGTTTGAAGGTATCTAAAAAATCAATTCATTCTGAAGTGAAGCAACGCATTTATTATAATGAAAAGGTGCAATGCATTTATATATTAATCTAGTTGGTACGAAATTTCCATGCAAGTTGAAATTTTACACGGAACAATTTTTACCACTGTTAACGGTTGGAGGTGAATGAATAGATGGTGTCCTTAAGAATCATCTCGTGAAGTGAAGAACGCATATCCTTCGCTAACATTTTTTATTCGGAGCAAGCTTCCGTACTGTTTGACGAGACTTCCTCGGCAAAGATCTCACCCACTACTAAAATTGAGGTACCTTTGGCCTTAAAAGTATAGGAGAAGAGATACGCGCTTTTCCTTAGATTTAGGACTCACGTAATCACGTTTTCTCTTCGATGCAACGAATTTCCTTCGTTTTAGGCATTGAATTCTTTCAGTGCCGACCATTCTCCTATAAAATCCAACCCTACTTTACGACTTACATGAATCATCTCCTTTAGAGTGTAAAAGAAATACAATCATATCCCCAGCGCTGATTCTAGTTTAAATAACCAGCAGGAAAATGAAACAAGGCATTTAAATAAATATATTTTGCGCTGTAAGGGAGTAAATGCAATGGCAAAAGATTAGTTTGACGTTATGGTCTTGTAAGATATTAGCATAACTATTTATTTAATCTAGTTTTGTTTTCAAAATTATATCTATTTTTGTCTTTATAAATATACATAGTGCATTTTTAGGCGGACATATACAATCTCAACTTACGATTGTATGTGGTAATTGGGTTGCATGGAAAATAACCATCTTTAAAGTAAAGAAAGATATTGATACTCCTGTGATGTAATTATTAGGTAATCTACCGTTTAAGGTAGGTTTTTTGGATGGACACAACTATCAAATCAACATTTTGGACTCCCCACCTAGCAAACTAATCTATATCAGGTCCCTCTTCTCATGTGATGTAAGCACATGTTTTTTTATTCATATAGTTTTGTCTTAATTTATTCAATAAATATGAATCAACAAACAAAATTCGTATTCCATAGAAAATAATTCCTTTTTGTGGTGGATATCGTGGGCTCTTTATGAATGTATAGGAGCCGTATGTGTGTGGTAATGAAATTTTACGAAAAAATTACTGTGTTTAAAAAAAATGAAAAGATAGATTTCTAAAAAAAAAGAAAAACTAGCTAAAGAAGAAGGTGATATTTATAAAGTGAATGAATAAAGATAAAAAAAGCGATTTTTATAGTGTAACAAATTTCCTATCCAATATTTACCAGAGTGATGCAGTAATAACTGAAAATTTCATGGAAACATTTGTCAAAAGTTAGAAAAAGTATTTTAAAATCTGAGACAAAATTAAATGACTTTGTGAGACATACAGAGACTTGTTGAAGTGGATTAATTGATTTTTCTTCAAAGGCAAGATGATACTGAACGAAAGATTTGCCACTCACGTTAAATGCGGGTGGCCACCATAAAAAAAGCATCCCATACCACAGAAAACCATGTTATGCTTTGAAGTATGATAACGACTATAATTAATCGTTTCACGCGTAAATTTGTGGAATTTTTCCAAAATAACTTTTGGCAACTTATTTTACACGTACTGCAGCATTTTGAAAAGCTTGAAAGGATAGCAAAACAAGGATTTGCTTTGGGGATTCCAACATTTTATAAATTTCAAAAACAGTATTCATTGATGGTTATTGAAAGTAAATTAAATGCATTAACATAATGAAGGGTAGTCTAGTAGTAGTGTACTGGGACACTGACTACATTATTCGGGTTCGATTCCGGGATACGCATTCTGTGCTCTTAGCTTCACCATGCGGTGCGATTTTTCGGTTATCACATCTTCCTTGGAGACCACATGCGTCACAAGGAAAGGAAAAGGGTCCTCTACCCTAACGTGTGAGTTTCACAAGCCATTATGTTTCGTGTCAGATGAGCTCTAGAATTATCTATCCAACCAACCTGCGGAATGTTTACCTACTAATTGGAGGGAGGAGGTTTTTGGAAGAGGAGGTGGAGAAAGTTTTTATACTTAGCAGATTTTCCAGGAGAATGAAACCCTTAATTAAGGGGAATGAAAATATTTATGGTAATTCAGAAATGCATCGGAAAGACAAAAATGACAGGAAAGTGGGTAATAAGAATTGGGGAATTTTTTTGGTGTTAAAAGAAGGAAAATAACGATGACTTTCGATTTGTGACATTATTGATGATGATAAAAGTAAGGCATTTATGACCCCTTTTCTTCCCTCACTGGATTCACTCTCCCCTTTCACGAGTCTCAGGGTGTAAACATCAAGGCTTATAGATAAAAATGCATAAGATTGGCGCGTTATTGATGAAATAAATGTTTTAAAATTATTTTATCTTTATTTGAGTGAAGTGTATGCGATATATTAAATAAATATCGTATAGAGTAAAATAATTTGAAATTTATGAGCTCCTGGTTAAAATCACTATGTAATTTCTTACTTGAATCGTGTCATTAAAACTCTTTTAGCACTTCATCGGGTGTCATTTTTGTTTATTTTGACACGTTTTCTGCAGAACTTGAAATTGTTATCAACAATTGTTTACCAGTCAACGTAGGTTTGTGTCATATAGTGGATATATAGACATAGTAGATAAACCTGACTCATTCCCTTGCCTATCACTATCCGTTCTGATTCTACATCCGATACCCATTCCTTTGATGTCTGACACTTTTCATTTACATATTACCGGGAAGTCGTCCATTACTCAAGTCTGTTCCTGTCTTCTGTAATATGTACCTCAATAGTGCCTTAAGTACTTCGCGAATCGCCTTGTTGAGGCTCACCAAACAAACATATCTTTACTAGCATTTTTCATATTAATTGTAACTGCCGAATTAATATATTTTAATCATAGTTATCTGGGTGAAAGGTTGTCAACTTTATTCATCTTTCTTCGTATATCTCGTGGTGTAGTTGGGTCTGCGACGCATCTTACTTCTGTTTATGACATTAGCAAATAGAGTCCTCGAAAATATTTGGGGCAAATATTTAAACACCTAATTAATTTACTTGTTGAGCTAAATAATTTCTTCCAATAGGATCCTCTTTTCGTATGATTTTTTTGGTAAAATCTCTTTTCTCTTCTCCCATGCATTGGGGGACCATCTCTTTCCGCACTTACTAATATATTTTTAATCTCTCCTTCTAAAATCATAGGACACCGTGGTGAACTCTTTTCCAGTTTAAATGGTCACTGAGGTATTAATGTAAAGTAAACGTTTGTACAAGGGAGCAGCGACAGTTGGAGCTAGTTATTTGTCATGTGAAAACTGGTACGAAGAGAACCATGAAAAATGCCCGGTAACATCGCAGCTTTTTTAAAGGAGTAAAAAAATTAATTCGGGAGAGAATCTCTTGAGAGAGGAGAAATCAGGAGGAATTCGTGAGTCAACCAGAGGATGGAGGCTTGTCAAGAGTGGCACGCGAAACTTGAAACCCGGAGGGCTGGTGGGACAGATCAAGACGATTGAAGAGGATGGGGTGCAAATACGAGTGGAGGAAGGGAAAAGAAAAGGAATTGACAATCTTTTCTGAGGCATCTTTAACTAATGACTCGTATTGTGATGCATAAGAGAGATTGTATATATATTAAATGGTCACAATGGTGTAGGTACTATAGAGTATTTATTACTTAGGTAATAATTATGTTATTCGGAGGAAGTTTTGATTAGTGTTCTGTTTTTTGTCACAATGGACTCTTTTGCTTAACATCATTCTCCACTAAAGACTATACTACTTGTTTATTGAGAGAAAATATTTTAATATTGATTAAAAATTCTTTTAAAGATCTTTCTTCAGAGTTTTCATTGCATAAATAAGTTCCATTCTCTTACATGAAGTCAAATTCAGTGCTCTAAAATCCATACAAACATTGAATATTCAGAATTATGATTGTATATTGCTTTCTGGCAGGCGATAAGGTACCAAGAAATCTAAAATACATTTTATTTTCAATATGATGAGTAAATCACCAAAAGTCATCTCGTGAAACTAAATTACTCACATATGCCCCTTTTTCAGGATTATTACGGAAGTTTGAATGCAATTGTATATCAATTGTATATTATTGAGATTAATTTTTCTGCTTTTTTATTCGTGGTATTTTTTTCCCGCAAAGAGATATTTCAGTGTGGAAAATCAGTTGTCTAACAAGGATAGCCTAAGAGTGATTTTCCATCGAAAAAGAGTGGAACACGAATCGCCAACTTCCCCCTGCCTTCCAAGCAAAACCTATTGTGAATTACTGATAGCTTGATGCCATCGCACTTGAAAAGGTACGCATTGCCTTTCAATTCCACAATTTGACTCCTGGCGTATTCCTCCCAAGGGTGGCAGTCAATTCCAAGCCTCCTGAAGATGCCAATCAAGAAAACGGTCCGAATCATCGATTCTGATATTTGTTTTCTCTCCGTTTAGATTTTCCGATGCTCTTGAAGTCCCGTCACACGTCCCTGGCTGAGGAGGGAGGGAGTGAAAGGGAAAAAGAGGGAGACATGATGGGGAAATGTGGGGAGCGGTAGTGTGGGAGGAGGAGTTAGAGAGAGGGAGGATAAAGAGAAGGAGTGGAGAGAGGGAAAGATGAGGTATACTGGGAGGTCGAAACCTTAGAAGAAAGGGGTGGGCGGAGGGAGGGCGAGAGGGAGAAGGAGCCATGGGGTGAAGAAATGGGGTGGAGGAATGAGGAGTTAAGAAGAGATTGGGGCGAGGTGGTCCGGTGTAGGGAGAGGGGGCAATGGAGAGTGAAGGAGTGGGGGATAAAGAGAGAGAGAGAGGGCGGGAGAGAGGAGGGAGAAACGGAGGGCGGAAAAGGTAAACGTGATTGGGTGAAAAATGGGCGAGGCTCGAAGAGAGAGTGGAGAAGAGGGGAGTGGGAGAGAGAACCGGAGTAGATGGGGATTGAGAGGAGGTTGTTTGGGGGTGAGGTGGTGATGAGGGGGTCTTGGAGAGTTGGACGCGCTCGTCCGGAAAGAGGGGCATAATGGGGAGTAAATCATGGCGGAAGGGTAGGGGGAGTAGAAAGAAGAGAAGAGGAGGAGAGATGGGGGGCAGGCAAGGAAAGGAAAGATTTGAACTACGGAGAGGGAGAGAACGGAGGGAAGAGAAGAGGGTAGGGAGACGGCGGGTACGGGAGGAGGCGGGAATGAAAATGGACGCGGAAGAAATAAAAAGGACGGGCGAGGGAGGAGATAAAAAGAATTTCCGTCGGTCGGTTTTCACGACCGAGAGGGATGGGGTTGGACCGAGGGGACGCGGGTTCGGAGTGTGAGGGGGAAGGGGTGTCAGGGAAGGAGGAATAGGTGGGGTGCGTTTGGGTTTGTGTGTGGGTGGGTGGAAAGGTCTGAGGCTGAGGACCTTCGTTTAGTGCCACACCCCCACCTCGATCCCCATAGCCCTCACACTACCCATTCCCCTCACCATGACCTTCCTTCTCCCCTCCCTTCCTCCTCACACTTCCATTCGTTCCCTTCTCCGCCCCATAGCTCCCCCTTCTCTCACACCCCTTTCCTTTCTGGCTCCTTTCCCCCTCCCCGAACGTCCGAATACCCTTCCCCCACTACGAATATACCCTTCCCCGCCATCCTGGAATGGTGGGAGGGACTCCTCACCGCCGGTTTAACCTCGGCTTCCCGGAGCAAATACTGCGAGTGTGTTTCCATTTCTTTAATCAAGGGAAATGGACAGAGCAGTTTCCACTCCCCGCGCCTCTCGTTCCACCGCTTTCCCCCTTTCCGAAGAGCCCCTCCCTTTCTCCCAACCCTTGCCCCGTAACCTTCCTGATGCCGTGGCTCCATTTTCTATTCCATCTCCGGCATCCACCTCTCCCTTCCTCTGCCGATCTATTTTCTTAGAATCTTCCTTTCTTATTCTTTTTTCTCTTATTCCCCATTTCTCTTTTTATCTCTCGGCCTTATTTTGGCCATTTTAATTTCTGAATTGGCCTTTCTAAACTCTTATAGCTTCCTACAAAGATTTTCATTTTTTTCTTCATGCAAAGGCTTACTTCTTTTAGGTTTCGTTTTCATGCAGGTTATATTTTAGGATATCATTCTCGTATTTCGGTCATTGGATGAATATGAATACCTCAGAGATAAACTTCCCGAAGTTCTCATTACGATTCATACACTTCTTGTAATTCAATCAGCGTAAGGCATACTGTGGGTCGAATCAGTAAGGTATCCAAAGTCGATTTTTTGCCCATAATACTGTAAATTTGAATACAACTGAGGGAAAATGATGTTCCAACTTGAAACCAGAGTAAACAGTTCACGATAATAAGCGTCCATAGAAATTAACTGCCTTATTACGTAATAAAGCATTCCAGTCTGCCCCTATATTCTCTTATTTTCTCCGGACTTCTATATTTTTCAGTCGACTGCTTTGTGCGTAATGGTCTCAATATGGTTTTAGGTACACATACACTCGTGAGATTATTTTTAGTTACAAGCCAGAGTCGTATAAATCAATGTCAAATCTTAAGCTGCTATTGAAGTTTAAGGCCAGTGTAAAAGTTAAAAGATGTGGAGATTGCGTCAAAATTAAACAATGGCGGCTCCTTCCTGCAAGATTTACTGTGGAGGCAAAAATATGTTTTTTTAAAATTTTTTCTTTTAGTTTAATTTTTCTTCTGGTGCCATGTTATTATTGTAATTTGTTCATTAGTCAGGATTCTTATGGACAGAACTCCTAAGTAACAGCTTTGTGGAGTTTTTCAAAGAAATACTCACCTTTTATTACTTTTTAAGTTCGTAATTGCGGAAATTAAGTTGAAAGTGTCTTTCAACATACTTCTAACTATGAGGTAGTTATTTCACGAGTGGAGGTAAATTTTTAAATATTTAATTGCCGACTAAATTTGTTTAATAAATTGATAAGAATAAATGTTTGGACGGTTAATCTGGCATCATTTTGAAAAGAGGACACTCTTGGGAGGATTTATCACTGCATTTGTACACTGAAAAGTTATGCCATTGAATCAGTGGTCTCTCTCTTGATATTAACACTACATTTGGATCTTTGGGGAAAAAACTTGTTAGATTAACATCAAGATAATTTTCCGGTCCTTTTAATCCTTATTTTGGCCGATCATTAGTTATGAAATACGAGTACCACTAATGTCAATAACTTATATTATGCCATTTATATTTTGTAATTGTTATTGACAAAAGTGTTCGTATGACTTTTTTATTTTAATTATTCTTTGAATGCGCGACCCAACCTACCTCCTTTATACGCTCAGAAGATAAGAAATTGGTGTAATCCATATAAGCATGATAACGTCCCTCACTGTTAAGTAAAATATTGAAAAGACAGCCTCCCCTCCGTTCTTTCCAACAGTCTTATTTAATTAATTGTTTTCACATTTTATTCAAAGCAATCCATTAGTCAAATCATTCACACATTTATTGAAATGAAATTGTTACAAGTTAAACATGTTGGAGATTTAAAGAGGATTAATTCATTATCGGTTTTTTGCATGACAGCCGGTGCTCGTTAACTCCGGCATTTATTCGATTCCTGAGACTTATTGCTCGCCGTAGGAGTCAAAATAAGAGGAGATGGGGAGACCAGAGGCATAATTTCCCATTGTAATGCTGCGATTTTGGGACTGGGAGAGGGTTTGGGTGGCGACCCCGGTCAGATTGGAATGGTAAGCCAGTTGGTTGGCTTGTATCTGAGCCTATGCCTAAAAGGAAGGATTACGAAGAGATTACCGATCTGAGGGCGAGGTATCGGTGGCCGGGTGCCGCCACCATCTGTCAAACTTTCTGACCAAATCCAATGATTGCCAGCGATGAGGGAGGTTTCGGAAAAGCGTCATTACCAATTTTCCGATATCAAATTGATCCGATTTGGGCGAAAGAGGGAATTATCTCCAGATATTTTAATTTTTTGTTTGGAATTCTTTCTATCCTTATCCCTAAATGCTCCTCGCAGTGGGAAGAGCCACAAATTAATTGCCACTTTCCAGGACAAGGAATTTTCTTTTTCCTGGAAAATCCAAAGATTTACTGAGCCTTTAGAGCGAATTAATATGTAATTTACGGATATACAAAACAAAATGTTGCTACTTGCGGTCGAAGCCTTGAATAATTGCAGGTGGGAGAAATCGTCATGTTGCCAGAGCCCTGCATTTTAACTTGGAACTAGTACATTTAGCGATGTCTTGTGATAAATTCAGAATAGTAGAAATTATCAGTGGAAAAGGGAAGAAATACTGGCACGCGCAAGAAAAAAAATGCGCTTCTTTTTACATTTTTCTACAGTGAATTCATATATTTAATTTGAAATAAGTTTGCGCTTTTATTCTTACCTAAATTTATTCCTACAGATGACCTACAACGTAAAGATGGTCCACATAATTTTTTCTCATTCATTTAGTAACCCACGAAACCTAAATATGACCATATGTGTCTCGCTAAAATGACCTTTATTAAATTGTTATTAGAAAATTTTAATTTTATATTAAAATTTTTTTAATGTCTTTATAAAGTATTGTTGAACATAATGAATTAAGAATGTGGTAAAACGTAACCAGAGCACTAGATAGGTAGGAATGGAGCTAATCAAAGTTTGAACCAAGCTGGATCCTTGTAATGAAGAACTGATGATAATGTACAGGAGAAATACGAGCTGTCAAAGAAAAGTTTAAAATGATTCTGATGGATCATGAAAACATAGAAAAAGGGTCATATTACACAACTTTATTTCTCTTATAAAGGGTTATAATAATGTATCCGAAAGGGGGTTTAGAAAAAAATACACAAGATTATCTTGACGTAGTAAACACCAGAATAGGCGTAAGTGTACCGGGAAATTTTTTGAGATATAGAAAGTTATCAGTCACGCTATATTATGATTAGGCCAAGATTTAGATACACCGTAATTATTGCGCAGATTTCTTTGAGAGCTAAAACGGATTCAAATTATAATTTAGGAACACTAGAACTAATTAAATGTAACGGTTAGATTCATAAGAATAAAAACAGGGAGGATGGTTGGAAAAATGGAATGGAGACGCATTAAACGTAAGGATAGAAAAGAATATCTGCAGGCTGTAGATAATATCATAAAAGAATAAAGGGACCTGGATACAGTATAAGAAAAAATAGATAACGAAAACCGCAAGCAAAGCCTTAGGTAAAGTAAACAGGAAAAGGGCAAGAAAATCATGGACTACGGACGACATGATGAGAAAGATAGACGAGAGAAGGAAACGGAAGAATTTAAATAGAGCGTTGGGAAAAGAGAAGAACTTGAATAATAAACTTAGGCAGGGAACAAACGAAACAAAAGGGGCGTGATGGAAGACGCAGTGCTGAGGAAATCGAATGCTTACAAAGGAGGTGTGAAATGAGGTACTGTATAGCAAGGTGAAGAATTTATCCGGACGTAAGAAGGAAAATTCCGTACGTTACGCGCAAATTCAAGAGGGATTAAATGAATACATAAAGTAATTACATGGTAGTTACTTCAGGTATTCCTCTTATTTCTCTTGTCTTATTAGTCTATCAGTGCCTTATTAGTCCAGCAAGCTTTCACAGAAAGAGAATATGACGTAGATGAGGATAGCTTTGGTCTAGGCTTTCTCAATGGTGAGATAGAATGGGCATTAAGGGAATGGGAATCAAATATGTTCGTAGGGGCGGAAAACATTCCCATGGAACTAATCTAACGTTAAAAAACGTAGATGGAAGATTTTTTATGGACTAATTCGTTTCTGGGGGAGAATTTAACCGGAAGATTTCGTCAGATCCATATTTAGCTACCATTCTAAACAAGGGGAAGACAGCAATATGTGAGAACTACAGCACAAAACGTTTGATTTCGCTCGCAGCTAATATATTTCTCAGGACCATCAATAATAGAATGCAGAGTAGGGCAAATGATTAGTTAGGGAATGAGCTGTTCAGTTTCAGAAGGGGTAGGGGCACGCAAGATACCATAGCAGTAATGTGGTCCAAATAGAAAGAATAATGGAGTAAAATCTAGATGTATTTGTTTGTTTCGTGGATTTCGAGGAGGATTTTGACAGAGAAAATTGGGTAGATTAATGAATATACTGGAGAAAATAGGAGTTGATGTCAGGTATAGGCGTTTTGTCCGCAACCTGTGCATGTCTCAGAATTATCAGGGGTGAGTGGCGATGGGGAGCTGGGATTGGTAGTGTTTGAAGACAGGGGTGTCCATTATGACTTGTGATTTTCAACGTACGTGCAAAATGTGGAAGAAATTACCACAGAGGCTTGAGAGTAATTTAGGATCAGAATGTATGGCGGTGGGGAATCGATAAAATCATGTTTGCAGATGAACAAAATTGAGAAAACCATTCAGTCAAGCGGTTGCAAGCATTGCTTAGCGCATTGGAAAGTCAGTGTGATAGATATGGGATGAGAATAAATTTTCATTCAAAAACAAAAGTTGTGCGGTTTTCGAGGAAGAAATAAAGATATAAGAAGAGGTAAATAATGTATTAACACAGGAGTTCATAAACTGAAGTGAATATTTTTGGACCAAATTGGTCAAAGTAGTTGAAACAGAATTGCATTAGACAAAAAAATTTAACAAGAAGGAAAGAATTAGTGACGTGGAATTCCAGTAATAATGTTAATGAAAAGCTAGTTAAAAAAATTGACGAAAAGCGTGGTTTAGTACGGTGCGAAAACATGGCCGTCGAAGCAAGTCGATAGGCGTATTTTGGAGGTATTTTAACTGTGGTTATGAAGAAGGATGGGAAAAATGAAATAGACAGAAAGGAATAAAAACCAGGGAGTGTTTGCCATGGTGTGGGAGGGGAGGGTTTTTTAGGGAGATATCCAAAGGAAGCGGGAAATATGAATGTAGATACGTTTTGATTGATTGAAGACTGTGATAGAAGGTAGAACGCTAGGGAAGCGAGACAGAAGTAGTCAAACAAAAGGTTTTTGGACGTTATGGAGGGAGGAAGATAGCTTCGAAAATAAAGAAGCGTTTATTTGTAGTACCGGATGTTAGGTTGTGTTTTATTGAGAGAGACAAGGAGAGATTTCACTTAAATACTCATATTGCATGGGCTACGTCCATCAAAAATCTACCTTAATCGGTAGAACATCAATAATAATAATAGTAATAAATTTGGCATGGTTAAATTGAAATGATACACGTAGGTTATGTAATTTTGCACTCTTTATTTTCATATAAGTCATTAAACAACATTACAGTCAGCACACACACTACGTTTGTAAAAAGTTGCACTACATCTGAGACAAAAGAAGCGATCCTGTAAATTTAGGCTAAACCCGTCAGAGAGAAATAGACTTATTAGGCACGTATTAATATCATTCTATGGTGAGGATCAAATTGTGATTTCAGGGCTTGCCTCTACTATTCCAGCAAAAGTATTGGCCGTTATGCTACGCTTAATTTTTATATGGGTTTTTCTCCCAAGAAAATTAGTGGTCCTCGACCAGTTTCAATTAGGCATATTTTGATTCTATTTCGGATGAACAGGAAAATAATGTAATCTCATAAAATGGAGTACTGTGAAACTCAAAACAGATTTTGTTTCAATTGATGTTGAGGAAGTGAAAATACTGCGATTCGGAGCTCGAAAATGTATTAAGTGTGGCTGACCAGGTAACTATTTAGGTTAATATGTTTAAATTATTTATTAATCATTTTAGCACTATTATTTATGTTATACACGTGAAAATTAATACTTTATGGCCAACTTTAACTTTAGGATAAGATTTCAGGGTTCTAGTTTTGATTGCATTCTCTGTACTTAACCATATACAAGAATTTACTTATATTTTCCTGCCTCCCATAACTTTTACCGGGTTTTCGTGCAATTTAAATCTATTTTATGTTACCTGGTAACCGCATTATATCAAGCCCTGCGACAATCACAGCATTATTAACTTCCTGTGTGTTTTCATCTGTTTATGGAATGAACGACACGTCAAATTTTTCGAATAATAGCTTCTAAATGGACTCTTTGTTATTGACAGTTGTGAAAAAACTCCCCCAAAACATATTCACTGAAAAGTGTCATAATTTATATTCATGCTTTGAAATATGCTATTTGGTAGAATAATTATGTACAAATTTCTTTCCGTTTTGAGTTGCTCATTGTCCTCGGGAGTGTCATTATTTTCAAAGATAACTCCTTGTGATTCCATATCAGATAAACGTCAACGACTGGCACTACTTATTCTTTAGTTTCTCTGAGGTGAACACAACTCATTGCTTTCACTCTTCTTTCTGCATTATTTATGTGATCTTGCCACTTCTTGGACATGCCAAGTTTATTTTATTAATTTATGGACGATCCAGTTGCCACTTGTTATCGTCAAAATTTATCTCTGCCGATTCTTATACTCAAATTTCCATCTGATTTGACTCTAGTTGAGCAACAAATGGTCCCACACGTCCTCTTGCTTGGTGCCTCTAAATACGCCATTCGACAAAGAGGACAAGTATTCATATTTACATCACTCAGATAACAAACATTTCTTTGCTGCCAAAAAGTTTTATCACTTCACTTTAGAGACTTCAACGCTCGCGCACCGTACCGGACTCCGGATAGTTCTAGCATGCACTACTTCGGTGTCGCATCTCTTTGTACTCAGACTACGTAGGGACGGTAAAGCGCTTCTCCCTCTTGAAGGGAGAGCCTGTGCCGCCCTCCACCGTCTCCGCCTGTGAGGAACGTGAATTTGGGCGGAGGAGGTGGGGCGATAGGTAATGGATGCGCCAAGGGACTTGCTAGCTGTGGAGGAGGGGGAATAGTTATCGGTTGCGAAGGTGGTGGAGACCTCGACGGGGAGACGGGGGCGTCTTCCTTCTCGGCTACCGTGACAGAGGAGACGGCAGATGCAGGGACGGTTGGCGAGTCCACGGGCACAGCAATCGACTCCGTTGACCTCACTCCCTCACCGCTAGACTTTTGGGCGTCCTTATCGCTGCCGGTCTTCGATCCGTTGCGCTGCTGTTTGTCCGCCTCGTCTTTCGCCCTCGCTTCCTGCTGAGCTTTTTTGCTTCGTTTCCATTTCATCCGTCGATTCTGAAACCATATCTTCACCTACGGATTTAAATAGATTAAAATTAAGAGATTAGTTATCATGGTAAATAGGTTACTGTATTATATAATAATTATTTTAATGGTTGAATTAGCGAATTATCAATGTCTATAAAAAAGGGATAAAGCATCATTTCATCATATAGTTAAATTTTACAATGTATGAAACCATTTTTAAGTGGTAATGCCGTAAGAGTTCCTAGATTTTTATAATAGAACAATAGAATGTCAATAATGCATATGTTTTTATCTATTTTACTTTTCTTAACTGGTGCGTCGAAACGGTCTCTGAATTTTTATCTAAAACAGGATAACTGAAAGCTATCGTAAATGTATCGTAAGAATCAGTCAAACTACAATCAAACAATGAACATCAATCAAGTCAAGAACAAGTCAATCAGTCAAACTATGAACCAGTCATTTTAAAATAACGTATATTCCACATTAAGAGGTAGTCATTCCAAAACATTTTTCTTAATTATTGGCCTGGTATTTTCTTCTTATTAATTCTAATATAAATTTTCTAAGCTGGCCTCATTCGCGGGTGGTCTGAAAGGTTTCCAACCTAACAAAGATACAAGACATTTTTTCTGAAATTTTCTGAGTCGGAAACTTTCTCACCACCCTTATATATATATTTATTTTTATTACGTAATCTACCGGTTAAGGTAGGTTTTTGGGTGGACACAACTATCAAATAAATATTTTGTAACTCCAAACAAAACACAATCCAGCAACCTAAACTACATCAGGTGCCTCTTCATCTCTGTGTACTTCTTTCCTCCCTTCATCCCATCCAACATCTCTATCCTGTTCCTACCCTTTCCTCGCTTGCCCAACATTCTTCCCTCTATTACCTTCTTCAACATTCCACTACCGCTCAATACGCCTTTCATCCATTTTTCCTGCCTCCATAGGATTTCTCTCAACAAACCCCTCTCCTCACCCACCATCTCCAGTACTTCCTCATTTGTTTTCCTTTCGGTCCATTTCACCTTCTTCTCCACACCCACATTTCAAAAGCCTCCAATCTACGTCTATCCTCCTGCTTCAGTGACCACGTTTCCGCGCCGTACATAGCTACGCTCCACATGAGAGTTTTTACGAGTCTTGTCTTAACCTCCCTACTCAACGTCCCCGTCATCAACTCCCTCCTCCTTGAGAAAGCCTCCTTGCCTAGCGCAATTCTTCTCCTTACGTACCTACCACTTTGACCGTATTGGTCCAAAACACTTCTGAGATATGTAAACTGTTCTACCTGCTCCATTTTTTCCCCGCCTATTTTAGTATTTAGCTTAGCCTTTTTCTTTCTGGAAAATCGCATAACCTTTGTTTTATTAATATTGATTCTCATCCCATATTTATCGCACTGAACCTCCAATTCACTCAGCAATGCTTGCAACCCCTTGGCTGACTGAGCAACTAATGCTTGGTCTTCAGCAAACCTAACCGATTTTACGAACTCCCCTCCGACTTTCATTCCTACCTCCAGTTCTTCCCATGCCATATATACGTATATATACGGGTGGTATATATACGTATATATGGGTGGTATATAAGGGTATATATATAAGGGTGGTAAGAAAGTTTCCGACTCAGAAAATTTCAGAAAAAAAATGTCTTATCGATATAAATATATATATACCCTAAATATATATGTATATATATTTTATACACATAATAAGGCTGAAAAAGTTTACTACGCATTGAGAATATGAAGCTTGTTGTTTATTATTGTTTATTAATATTATTATAAATAAATAGTTAGCTTTAAACCTTTTAGTGCAATGAAAAAAAGGCTTACAATTTATCGTATCTCTTTTGTTCTCCAAGTAGGAAAACCAAAAATAAATTTACGTTTTGAAGGTTATAATTATTCTCTCGAGAGTTATTGAAACAACAATTATTTGATTTTTTTTAAAGCATACTATATTCTCCCAAAGAATAGCGATATTCATATGGAGCATTTACAAAACTCAACGGATGACTGATTTGGTGATACTATATTCGATGCATAATTAATGAGTTAATAAATCCCTTTGAAGCTGTATTCATATCGAAAAAAATATTCGGGATTACATTTTCTTTATTTCAAGAGTAATCGTTGTAATTTGTGTAGATGATTCTAACTGAAGAACTTCATAGTTTTTTTTATTGCCATCTTGTCGATCCACAACGTATTTGGAGCTCGTTGTAACATGTTTAATCAGGCTTAATTGGGCCATAAAGACCCTCATTAGTGTTTTCTGCCATTGCGTTTGCCTCTAGACATCTAAATCAGCTTACAATGACGTGATTCTTGTTTATGGAAATGAATGATCATTCACCACTGTCAAACACTCGCCTCGGTTAGTTAACTAATCCAGTTCAGTGATGATTATGCCTGATTTTGTTTTATTACTTTTCACAATTCGTGCGTGCCGTCAGTCGGTTGTTTGACGGCGGAGCCATGCATTTCATCAGCTAATTGACATTGTTCGACATAATCGTTTCGTATGTATTTAAGGGAATTAACAATCCCTATTTCTCCTAATTTTAAATTCATGACCCTTTGTTTGCATAAGCATCTGCTGGTATATGCGCATTGAAATAGATACCTTGCAAACCTGATTCCGGATGTGATGAATACGAAAATTGAATTGAAACAGTTAAAGGGATCAAATTAACGGGATAAACGCCCAGAGGCTAATCATTAATCATCAATCGCAGCGAACGGCAGACGGAAGGCGGATGATATAATGCCCGCTCGTTCCACGGCGACTAAAACGGAATTACAGAACTTTACGATTGGAGGCGAGTAGAAATTGCACCAGTTGGCTGGCGTGATGCATTTCGCCCTAATTAGCGTCATATTGTCCTTTTTAAAAAAGACACAGGTGGCCCTCAACCTGAAAAGTTGCAGTTGCAAGCAATGTAAAAAAATCGCTATTTGTTTTTTATCCCACTTCCAGCCAGCCTCGAGCCATACATCAGACGGTATTCTGATCCGTGGTGGTGGGGAGCGTGATGTTGAAGCTGTGGATCAGTGCTTCGTGTTTTCTGCGTAATCTTTTTTGGCGGAGCAAAATTCGACGCTGGTCCGGTTCGCAGTTCCATTGAGGATGGAGTGGAAAAGGAGAGGGACGGGAAACGTAGGGGGGGGAGTAAAGAGGGGCCTGGCATCGGTATGTGGTTTGATTTAGAAAAGGGGTCCCTTGGCATTCCCACCGTGACTCATTCGACAAGAGAGTTGTTGTCAGTGGTAAGGATGGAAGGTTGGGAGAACAATAGAAGTATCACGTAACTTGTTAAAGTTAGTTGAGTTTGGTTGGTTCTGATATTTCTAGGTTTGCTTATTCCAAGTATCAATATTCTTTCATAAGGGATGCTTCCTCCTCCTTAAATATTTTTAAATCTTTCGGAACAAAGTTGTCATCCAATTATAAATAAATGGGTCAATTGAAAAGTTAATTAATAAAAATAAATAATCATTGATTTTGTGTGATTTAAAATTAATTAATTTGATATGATCTATCTAAAATCAGGAGATAAGCTGTCTCACAGTTAGTCTTGTTTTATCTGCTCAAAATATCGTTATTCCAATCTTTGAATATGCCAATGCAACATTAATGATCATAATCTTACTTGGCATACGTAAAAATGGTGTGATTAGCTTCGAAGCAAATTTTAGCCAATAAATTGTAATACTTCATTTGAATGAGTTTTAAAATATCTTCCAAGTCTGGTATTTTTCGAAGATTCTCCAGCTATTCGCCAGATTAAAAAAAAATCCTGCATCAAGTCTGACTCTTAACTTGTGATGGATTTTGTAGCTAATTTTTAGCGTCATAACTTTCGCAAATTCGTGTGTTAATTGCATGAATATTTATGAGAATTTTCTTTCCTCTCTAATGCCACGCGGAATCGTTAAGCCAATTCGAAAAGCTAGATATTTAACCGCTTCATCTCTCTTTTCTCCCTAGCTATTGTTGGGGCCGAAATAGGTGGGTTGGGCCATGATACTCAAGTGTGTGTGAACGAAAGAGGAGGGCAGTAAGTTGAAACCGTGTGTCGACGTTTAAAAAGTTTGTCGCTTTACCAAAAGGCGGAGGAAGGGTGGGTCGGAGAATTGATGAGAGATGGAAGCTTGGATGGAATGGGGAAAGATTGAGCTAGGATTTTAAAGAGGGGAAGGTTGTAGGGTGGAAGTGGGGTGGATGAAAGAGAGGGGGAGAGAGAGAAAGAGAGCAGCGGCGTGGAATATGTGTGTTTTTGGTATGTGCGTGGGAAGAGGGAGGGGTGCAGAGGAAGGGAGGGAGACAAAAGAGCTGGATCCGTGGTTGGGGGAGGAGTCGGGGGGGATGGCAAGAGTCCCGTCGCTGCATATGTGATGCGCTGGAATGAGGGATCGTTACACGAGTTTCGCTTTGCAGGACGGCCAAAATAATATGCAAATAGAAAAACAGATTCCGGCGGATGAGAGTCGCGGACGTGTGTTTGCGCTTGTGTGCGTGATCTGCGGAGCTGGAGAGGGTGAGAGAGGGGGGGTGGAAGTGGGATGGGAGTGTAGGGGATGGTGGTGTGCGGGTGGGGAAGGGGTAAAGGAGAAGCGTGGTGTCCTCCCCTCCCCCCCTCCCGCATGCTCGTGTCGGCACATGTGTGTGCGTACGTGGGCTTGTGTGTCGCGGAAAAACGAGGGCCTCTACCCGTGGGGGAGGAGAGGGAGTTTTCGGGAGGGGGGGCAAGTCGGGTGAGGGAGGAGGGTGGAGCGTGGTGGAAGCGAAATGGGTACTGCGGAAATTTTGCTTTATATCCTCTCTTTCCGCCCTCCCCACTCTCCCGTTCTCCACCCATTCAACCCCTCGCTCCTTCCACATCCTATCTCTCTCGTCCCAGAATTATTATTTTCTATCCCACGGCCTCCCTCCTTCCTTCCGTCCGCTCGGTGTCACGGTATTCTCCTCAACTTCACTCCACCCCACTTCGTAACCCTTCGTCCCAACACCCCTCCTCCCTGTCCCATCTAAAACACACACACACACAGTCATTGCCTCCTGTATCGGGTGTGAAAACTGCCGGCGATTGCAGGAATGGTTTTAACGTTTGTGCGAGCGTGAGGTTGGGGGAGGGATTCGGTGTGTCGGTGGAGTGGCGGAGGAGGAGAGGCGCGAGAGGTTGTGGGGTGGGGTGGGGGTGGTGGTGGGAGGGCAAGGGGGTGGGCGACATCGGAGCGTGTGGGTGTGGAGGTGGGCGCTGAAAAATCCCGGATGAAATACGACGCTCGGTTTTCAAAATCTATCGTTCGATTCGTTGTTCGTTAATTCGGAGTGAGCTTTGGAGAGGGAGAGAGGCCGCGAGTGGGGAGGGCGCCCTGGATGGGGGAAGGACTCTCTCTCTCTCTCCCGCAATTTGGGCGCGCGAATGGAAGGGGCGAGGGTGGAGTGGGAGGCGTGCTCTCGCTGTCGGTGTTGAGCGCACGGGTGAACCACGGCCGCCATTAGGCCGCGTGTCCATCCACCTGTGTTACCGGGCTCGTTCCTATCCTTGCCCGAGGAACATTAGATATGTGATGGAGAGAGGTTTTCGGCGGTGGAAGGAGGAGGGCACGAGGGGCGGCGGAGGCGTGAGTTTGAGCGAGGGGGCGGTTGGTGGGATGGGGTAGGCAGAGGGGGTGAGTCGGAAGGTCGACATTTTGTGTGGGGGGGGGGTGAGGGAGTGAAGCCGTTCAGAGCGGAGGGGGAGTGCGGGGCGGGGCACTGACGACGAGCGGGATGGGATAACCAGAAGGAATCGAACATGGCCCTTTTGTCATTTCGAATAGCCGTCCCTGTAATTCCGTAACACGGGCGATTTCAAATTACCCAAGTTAGGACGACACTTTTGAAACAATTTTAATCCCGCGAGCTTAAAACTGATTTCGGATCCAGCCAAACTGCTCAGTTTTCTCTCGTTTGTATTCGTTGAATTTTTTCGACGTCATTTTTACATGGACTTCCTCGCAAACTTTTAATAGTAAACAATAAGAATATTTACTCTCACTTCTCCTTGAAGTGTGTTGGTGGTTTTACATGGATTTAAATAATATCGAGTCCAATTTTCAACGCAATGCCTTATGGACGGCGATCACATAATCAAATTAAATCCATTTTAGACTTATTTGGTTTTCTATTTGTGTTTTGTTTGAATTTTATGCCTTTTTTATCTGCCAAAAGCTTGAGAGACCGTGAGCATGACTAAAGTGCACAGAATCGTGACAGAAAACGCTATTACAGTAAAAACAACTTCTTTGCCGAGGCACTTCTGCATGATTTCCGCCATGACTGATATACGACGATTGTGCGGTATGATTTCTGTCATCAACATACAATATTAAATCTCACAGTTTTAACGTCAATATAGGTGTATCACATTTGATAATTTAAGGACATAGAAGAGAGCTTTCCTATCCCATATAATATACACTAGTTAGTTGTGTGTTTTTTCAGATTCCCGCGGTCCACAAGCCGATGGGTATAAAATTTTTTACACATTTGTTACTTAAAGGTCAAATTTAATCTAAAATATTTCCCTTCCATAAATTCAACATTTATAATATTTAATTATGTATATTTTTGAGGTTAAAAGGAAATATTTCTATCTTTAGCATGTATCCCGGGAAATCCTACCCGATCAAAGAAATTAATGAAATTTCCTTTATCATATTAATTTTCCACAAATAATATTAAATACAATACAAAATAATATTAACAATAATACAAAATATATTTCCTTTATCATCATATTTAATTGACGAAATAAAGATTCGAATAAAATGAAGACCTACGTGGGTGGTCTGAATAGTTTCCGACCTCAGAAAATTTCAGAAAAAATGTCTTGTATCTTTGTTAGGTCGGAAACTTTTCAGACCACCCTTGTAAAAGGCTCTCTAAGCCTATTTATGCCCTTGACGCCTAGTTACGTGGCCACGATAAGTTCTGCATGAAACCATGAAAGGATCTTCACCATTTTGTCCTGTTTTATTTTTGAAAGATGGAAATGGCTGTGATGTATAATGTGCGCTATAATGTAAATAATTATGTTTTTGACAAATAATTGTCCATTATATAGTAAGTATATTTAATTTTAGTATTTTCCAGAGGTGTTCAATAGAACTAACTAAAACTAAGTGAAATGAAAAATAATTTAACAAAACATATATCGTGAAGTTATCAGCAGAAAACATCTATGGGTTTAATACGTGAAGACACCTGATAAATAAAACAGTTTCTGGCGTATATTTATAAAAACGTCAATGTGAAGACACTATTAAAGGAATTACAGGGAGTAATAAGATTTTTCGAGTTCAACTCTAAGGGTCAACCTTGGATTTGACGTGATTGCTAATTACGTGAAAGATTTTCAAGTGAATAAATTATTTTGTGCCCAAGGCATTTTCTCTTATTTTATCCAGATGATCTCATCTAATTGTGTAATGTGCGATCTTATAGTTCCCTTAGTGTATGAGGTAAACGCCTCCTGTGCCTTTCTAAAAGCTATACTTTCCCCTCCTTTCTTCATGTTTGAATCGCTCAAACTAGCGGACTCATTTGCGTACAATATCAACATTCTAGTGGGACCGATTGAGGCTCATTTCATGATGATGGTGTTGACTTTAAAATAGAACTTAATCGTTGAAGAAAATTCCTTGGAAGCGTTTAATTCTTCCCTTCAATCATTCTAAACTGTCATTAAACAATTGCAGTTACTTAAACCCACCAGTAACCGTTCGAACACTCCAGTTCCGTATTGTACGAGTATGCAAACGAAGTGAATAATTAATTATTTTAGAAGGCTTAATTAAATCGCATCACTCTCTTCCATTGAATTCATTGAACGCGTAATTTGAAGTAAAATGGTAGTAATCCATGGGAATAGTTTGAATAGCTCAAATATTATGGCCAACTCACCTGAGTTTCCGTAAGCATGAGACTAGTGGCAACCTCGAAACGCTTTGGCCGCGACAGGTACTTATTCTGACGGAATTGCTTCTCCAGCTCCAGGAGTTGCTGGGACGTGAATGCCGTCCGGGGTCGTCTCGTCTTTCCCAGCAGTGCGTGCCCCGGGTGAACGACGTGATGGTGGGGATGGTGGTGCGGGTGGTGGTGATGATGCCCTCCTGCAAAGCCATGTGAAACGAAAACATTACAAATCTCTTTGCCAGTAATTTTTTGATCCATGTGGATTTTCTTCACTTGATAGCGTTATGTGAAAGAAATGTATTGGTTTATCGCTTAAGAAATAAAATGTACCAGTTCAATATACTCAATATCGTATATGAGAATTTTTATATCCCTGTCTTTAGTAATGAAGAACTTTCATTGCCTAATTGAATCTAATGCCATCAGATATTATCGACTTAATTTTAAGATGAAAAGCAGTAAAAGATTTCAAATTCCCTATCTCAATGGAATAGTGAAATTCTTTTATTTATGTATTAACGGCATACTAACATATCATTGCATTTCTTTCTTTGCATTTATAGGTCAATCTACTGGACGAATGGCCAGTAGCTGGTGTTCGTGTCTACTGAGGAAAATTCACTAACAACCAGCGAGAAATATACCCTTTAGGTAACTGAAGTGGCGAAGTACAGTTAATCTTAAATTCGAGTAATATTACATTTAAGTTAATATCGATATGAAAAGTCACATCAAGAAATAAATGATAATTTAGCGTGAGAATTTTGTTGCCTTTCCCAGTACCATGTCTCTTTAAGGGCCTATCCCAGTTGTGGGAAAACTCTTCAAATGCATCATGCCCACTTTCATCTTTTTGCGCCCGTTGACATCAGTCACATATCCTAGTACAGGTGATTTATTTGTTTTTTTTTCTGGCGGACGTGGTTGTCTTAGCATGTAAAATGTTACCGGTCGAGCTTATTTCATTTGCCCAGAATGCGCACCCTAAATATATATATCCGAAAAAATTATTAGGAGTCATTTCTTTCAATCTGTTATTTTAAGTACACTTACTCTCTTTATGGTACTCGCTGAACATACTCAAGGGCGCGACTGGGAAATCAATTAAATTTAAGCGGGATGTTTTCAAAACCGTAATATCCACTCATGATACCATGCTCCAGTAACTTTTTAAGTAGTTGTCAAACTACCACGTAGTTCTCGTTTGGATGGCCGTTAAAAAGGGGCAGTCTTATATTTTCCTTATCCAAAACCTTTACCGAATCATGTGGCCTATAATACCTACTTGAGAGAGACCTACGACCCAAGTGTTCATGATGAGCCTTTAAGGAAGGATCAACATACCTATTAACGGGTATACGAGTATATACCTATAACTATATGCCTAATTCCCTGCATTTTTATTTTTCATTTAAATAGGAAAAGGGACGAGAATGGATAATTACGGTTGAGCAGCCTGATATAACATCGACAATGAACTACTCACTATTCACGCACGCTCCCTTGCTTGTGGCGTATTTGGGCCACACTGTGGTATTTTCAGCTGAATTACCTGCATTTTATAATTTTCAATTGATGAATTAGGATAATATTTTAAATTAACAGTGTTAAGTGTAAAGATGTTCGAATTTATATTAAAAACACTCATTTCTTAAATTATGGGTAAGAACTGCACTACAGCTCAAATTATTCCCAAATAAATGGCACAGATTTGGTAATATATAAAGGCTAGAATATTTAGGCGAATTATTCAGTCAATTAAATATTTATTTCATTGTGAAAATTTCGGAAATTCCACTTCCGGCAGTATCAATTCTTATGCACATAATTTTCAAACTACAATTCATTTCCATTAAAATGGATAAACTTCTCTATAACTAAATGAATATCATATCGATATATTAAAATATCGTCATTAATAAACATATCAGCGTTAATATTTATAAAATCTGATTTAATATACATAGTTTTCATGTCTATAAATTATTTTGTGAATTAACCTTAACAAGTGGATTCCATTCCCTTTTTTATTAACAAGAAGAAATACCCTCATATAACCAATAAATATTACAGCCGCATCACAACTTACATCTTCAGTCAATTTTACGCTGCTCAATTCGTATTCCCCGGTAGACGAATTAACAAATGTTTATTCGATCACCATGAAACTAGCTGCTACGTGTAATTTCTAACTATTGGATCAATTGATTAGAAAAAACTACAGAAACACATTTTGGCCGAGATTTCGACGTCATAAATGTTGGATAAAAGTGATAAATATTCATTTGTCATCGTCATCTTATTCAAGTTTAAGATTGAAACATATCAGATTTTGAATTGATTTAATTGTACATGTTTACCATTTAGACAGTTATTGATAATAATTTTAGTTTGTATTTATGTGCTTTGATTGTGGAAGTTATTCATCTAAATGTACTGAGTTTACCTCAAACGATAATTTCTTCCACTGCATGAACATGGTTATGGTGGACGATAGTAATACTTCGAAAGTTCTCAGCTGTAGAAGGTTATTTTCTTCCCTGAGAAATATTTGGAGGGTCTTGATTTATGATCAACCCGAAAGTTTCCTTCTCCTTAGTCAGAAAGTAATTTAATGGCTATTTAATTTGGATGTGCCAATTTTAATTAGTGATATTCGAGAAAATACTCATGGATGTAAAACCTCTGTATTCAAAAGAATTTAGTGGAAACCGTTTTAGTTGTAATAGTATAATTATTTTAAAAACTAAGGATATGTACTTACCCTTTAGCCATTAAGATAACATTACATGTATATGCTATGCATTGATAAGTGGTGAATATTGGTGCACGTCAACGTTTTAGTTCTCATTACAATTGAGACTGAATATGTACGAGACAGTTAGTAATCATTTCAGTGGTGCATGCATGATCGGTCTATTCACAATCTGGACACTCAGAATACGAGTCCCATAAAAATTTACATAAAGAAGTCATTAGAATTTCTGTAGCCGAGTTACCACCATGGAATTGCTCATGTCACAGGCCAATGGAGCCCATCAAGGGAAGTGGAGTTAAGTACTTGATTTATGTTCTTAATGTACCCTTGATCAATCAAATAGAAGCAATCAAGGCCACCATTATTTAAAAGTACGTCGATCAGAGAAGTGGCAATTGAAGTTATCCATTCTCGCAGAATAGGGATAGATTAATATCTATCCCTATTCGGGGTTTTAATTAATGTTCTTAGATTTTTTAAATTTACTCTTGGATAAAAGTTATTTAAAGCTTAAAATTTGTATCTACATTGAAAAATAATTATATCCTGATGATAAGGCTGTAAACGGAAGTGTATCTGTCATTGGCCTAAAGAAGTTTTCAGTCAATAAGTGTCTATTGGTAACGTGTGATTTGTATTTTAATGTAACGATCGTTGTCCCTGGAAATATATGGTCATTACGATTTTGATAACTTGTGTGATTAATTAGTACTTGCCTTGTTTCAGTGTATCAGACGTACCCAATAAACAATCTCAAGCACATACAATTCTATAGAACTCATTTGCACAAATTTATGTAGCATTGAAAACATGCCTAAATGCGACAAAATAAACACAAAAGTTCTCTTTTCCATTTCCTCTTTCTAATGCATCAAACCAATGTGTAAGGCAGCCAGAAGTTTAACCTCAATGTAAACTTAAAATATTGACCCATAATTTTTGCCGAGAGTTCACCACAGGTGAGCAAATTAATTGGTTCGCATTGGAAGCCCATTCCAATTTCTTGAGCGGTAGCGAAGCTTCAGTCCCCAGAAGGAATGGACGTGGTAACTCCTTATAAAGAGAGGGCATGCGGAGAATTAGGGTTGGCAAAAAAATCCTCTAGGGAGATCGCTCGTAACGAGGCGAGAAGATCCACTTCTTGATTTAATTCGGATAAAAAGGACTTTTTCGAGGCCAGGGAAGAGGAGAGTGAGGAATGGGGAAGGGGGATGGGGATTTTGCGGGGAGAGGTCCCCGAAAGATGGTGTGAGAGAGGGTGGGTCCTTAACGTGTCAGCACCGGCGACCAGAGAATTTGCGCCCCCACCTCCCCGCGTCCCTCCTCGCCATTTGAGGCGGTGCGGCCAGATTAGCGGAAAACCCAGACGTCCTTCCCTGCCGCCCTCCTCCCTTTTCCGCCCGCAGCCACCTACCCCCTTCCCCACACTCCTTCCTCTCCCGGAAACGTCACCGTCACCCCCCAACCCACCCCTGCGGCCAACCCTGGCATCTTCCCCCTCTAAATTTCCTACCCTTCGGCCGCCGAAAGAGGGAATGAGACACCCCAGGAGCGTAAGGCAAGCACCCACCCTTTGCGACACCCACAGAACCATCCGACGCCGCCCTACTCCTCCCGCCCCTACCCCGCTTCCCCTCTCCATCCCCGCCATCCCCATGCCTACCCTCCCTCGCCAAGCGAGCAACCCTTCCCAGTAAAAACCCCTCTCCCTCCATTTCCAATTGTCATGATAATTTAATATCTTCTATTGGCTGAGCTTCCCTTCCTGTCCCCGACTCACAGTGCCCAACGTGCCTCCCCGCCCTCCCTCAGGCTCTCGCTAACCCCCACACCACGGCTAAGCCCTTAGCCGTGCCGCAAACCTCCTCCCTCGACCTCCCCCGCAACCGATTGCCTCCCTTCTCCCCGTTCTCTCTCCCTCTCTCCGTCAACCCGGCAATGAATAGCAAGTCGCCCGTGTAATTGGATAATGACATGGGCAGTTGGCTCTCCCCAACCGAATCGGAGGGTTCCTGGGAGGATAAAAGGGGAAGGTGTGCAAGGGATTGAGGCATAGGGAGAGGTTGGGGAAACTCGGAGGGTGAGAAAGGAGAAGGACCCTGGATTGCTAAGGAAAAGAGGGAAAGAAGAGAGAGTAGTGGAGTGAAATGAGAAGGGGTGTAAAGGACGCGGGAACGAGAGAAGTCGATGTACGGTGTGTGACTTAGGGATTACATCAACGTCATACCCTGCGAGCCGCCACGTGGGCATGTTTGGACACCTGCCTTTAAAAACATAACTTTAGTGGAGCATAAATTTGTTTTGTGAAGTATTCATAAAAGATAATGGCAGATGACGAGATCTATCTGTCAAAGATGTCGCGGCGCTCAATCTTGCTTTTGTTGCCATCAATATCTGTGTAGCGGAGGAAAAAGAAGTTTTTATATCATTCATTTTAGTATTCCGTTTCTCTTATTATGTCTGCTGCCCCAGTCTGCTGATACGGTTAGAACTCGTAATAGCTATAATAAGGAGCAATATTATATGGCAATTCCCTTAAAATGATTAAATAAATTATAATTAATTTGGCATTAGTTTCTATAAATTTCTGTAAAACTTGTATTTTTATAGTAATAATCATTTAAAAAATCTAGCGGATCTTCTTTGAATTTTACATAGTTCCTTGATGAAAGCTGTCTTCAATAAGTCTCAGACAGCAGCTGTGCATTTTAGCATTATGTAATTTGATATAACTGTTATTTCCTTATATCTTTCACATGCACTTCCATGCATCTAATGAAGCAAAGGTTTAAGCAAATATTTAAATTGTTGTTGTATTCATCTATTTCGACGGTATGCCGGCGATCACCTGGTCTGATAATAAGGAGTACGTAAATTTGTAGTAACATCAGGTAGGAGAATATCGTCTATATTATTCTTTTCGATTTCGTGAACAGATCCACCAATTTATCTTAAAATTCCATTGAGAGTAATCTTCATTCATCCTTTTTTTACGAGATGATGATGAATTTATTTCCAATTAATTGACTTAAGATAGGTATTTTTTCCCTCTGACATGTGGCATGTGCATACGATTATTTATATTTTTTTGTGAGGGGGAAGAGTGCTCTGAAGAGTTTCTTTTCTGCGTAATATTTTTACGAGTACATGTGCAAAAACATTATTTATTTCGAAATGAGATGGAAAATATATGGGCGGGAATTTCCAATATTTAAATGCACATGAATAATGGCAGAGTACTCGCTTCGCCGTTATTTAGCCTCCTGTACTCTTCCTCAACTACTATTCAAACCCTTCCCTGTACTTCTTGTGTAGATCTGTAGATCTTGTGCAGATCTTGTAATCACAAAACGTGATAGCCAAAGAGTCCTTCAAATTTAAAAATGCAAAGTTTTATGAAATCAATCCTATCAAGTAATTAATCTTTAGTGTCTTGTGAAATGTATTCTCGGAAAACTGCAATCATCAGAAGTTGATACAATTCAACCATGTTTTTCAAGTCTCAAAGTGATTTGACAGGGTGAATTGCGGACTATAAATTTAGGTAAAATATTTTCCGACTCGTAGAATCCAGAACAAAAACAAAAAAAGTATGCGCAAACCCTAATTTATCTTTACAAGTGTAATTACATACGAAGATTTAGAAGAAGGCCCTAAAACAATGTCGTAAAGGTAAACACTTGCTGTGCGTTCTTTTAAGAGAGTTTTGCGGCGTATTGTATAGATGTATATGAATATCATGAGTACCTATGAATACACTGTGTATCAAAACTGATGATTTACTTTTCAGAAATTATTGAAACAGTCTTTTTAACTGTTTGTGAATTGACAGATGCATATGTGAGAATCATTATTGAGATTAATATTCTGCTCCCTCGTGAATCCTTCGACGACGTCACTCACCGATTCAATTCATCCTCTTCTCTGCTCTTTTGGGCACGTAAATCATCCGGGGAGGAGCAATGCGGGCATTATTGATACAAATGTCTCTTCATGTCATCTTTCAACGACACGATGTCAGAACCTTGCGCTAATTTTCCGTCTGGGAGACATTTCTTTTGGATCGTCGAACCTTCGCTATCTATGGCACCGCAGATGCTCATCTAAACTGATTCGGCGAAACTTTCTCTTTGCTTCGAGTAAAACTAGATGGCACTCGCAAAGTTTGCAAGTCTCCATTTACATGAGATGCGGACAGTTTGGTTAAGTGACATAATTGTAAGGTGGAGCATAGCTCGTAGGATTTGGACTTAGTAGACAGATTTTTCTTTACACTTACTGAAATACCTTTCTTTTCGGCTAAAGCCATGAAGCTATGAATGACGGCTAAAGCCGTCTTAGTTGATATTTCCACGTACATGACGACTCTCCCCAATTCACCTAAAATAGGGAGAGAGAGTCTCTGCAACTTGCATCAAAGCATCAATCTTCATTAAGTTTTTAACTTAAGGATTTTGATACCGTTACAATAAGCTCTCAACATTGAACAGAAACTCATCTCCAAACTTCCGACTCACTAACGACACCATCGATAAGCAAACACGGTTTTGGCCTAATGTATATAGCCTTTTCTAGTCTTTCAGGCAGTGTCAAAATAAACCGATTCGTGGAAAAATTATCGCAGCGCGAGTCAAGGGCCCAAATACGGGTAATTGACCCTAAATGGTTCTAATTTTAATCACTTAAACGCGAGGATACTGGTTGAATTATGGTGGTGTCATTTGTATTGTTAATAGAGAGCTCGTAATCAGCCAATTCCCGTGCGAGGAATGAATTCAAAAAGGCTATGAATGGCGCGAGGGAGAGGGTGAGACAGAGGGTCAAGGCGGGGTCGTTTAATGGACAAGAGGCCTTGGGAAGCTTAAGAGGGGAAAGCATGGAAATATAAAGGGGGGGGCAACAGAGTAGAATGAAGGGGACCATTCCGAAAAGGGAGGATACGTATTCGGCGGTAGTATGCTGCCCCGCGGGGGGCTAAGATGGAGAAGATGGCAGGGGGACTCCCTTTGACTCGGGGCGGAGAGCTGAAAGGGGACGGGAACCACGTGCACGGGAGGGGAGGGGAGGAGGATAAGACCCGGTCGAGGTGAGGACAACGAGCGCATCTGTTGTGCACCACATATATTAAGCGTGACGGGTGGTAAGTGGCATTGCTATCTAGCTGGTGGGGGAAGGTGAGCCTTGGCAGCCCCCCGTCCTATCCCCCCGGTCCACCATCCGCAATCCCCTGTCGCATTCGCGACCAAGGAGGGCAAAGGGGGCTTGCGACCGATCCCGTGCCCAGAAGGTGCCGACGTGGTGTAGCGTGCGCTCCCGAGGGTAGGGGGACAGTTGAATGCCCAGAGCGCTAAACGGTTTGGGTTGTCTATTGCCCCGAGGATCCAACGGGGCCAATGAAATCAGGATAATGCATCCCCCCCACAGTCTGTTTGGACGAAACCTGTCCATTGCCCTAAACGAGATTCGCCTCTCCCTCACGGAGAACCTAAGTGCATTATTCTGATGCGAGTCGAAGCTGCGTGATGAGCGATTCGAATTGTATCCTGGGAAGGAGGAAAATGTTGTACGCGAAAGGAGGGGAGAGCTGTAATTCCACGCGCAATCCATCGGGTTTCCTGCCTTCCGCCGAATTGCAAATGGTGTATCGCTGCACCATTACCTCTTTTCCGCAAGAGATAATTCTTGTGCAGAAAAGCCTTAAAATGGACAAGAGACGCTTTTTTGATTGATTAGTGATCGCACAAGCAAACGTGAAATACTTGTAATTACGGAAAAACTCTAAAATTATGTTGACCTGTTTCATGACCACCTTTTTTAGGCTTGAATTCTAAATGCGGAGATAATTTATGATTTTTCCGGCACAAAATAAGGAAATTACGTTGGTTAACTCTGGAAAGGGCTTCTAAATCTTACCCTGTTGGGTAAATTTCGATACGTTATCAGCGAAGATAGTAAATCATCCTCGACAGATAATTTTAACTGGAGAGTATATTTTCAAGATTTAGTATAGCAAGAATTATTTACAATTGGAGAAAACTCGTATACAAAAGATCTTCATGCATATACTCTCATAGATTGCAATAAAAACCGTAGATCACGAGAATAATTTCAGTGGCCATAGGTTTTATGATATTTTCTTATTTATTTGAAATGAAACCTGCACTTTGTAGAATGTGTCTGTAGTCATCATTCATTTCTAAATAATCAACTGGTTATGTTTTTTTTATTTTTATTCATCATCTATCTGCAATTACATCCCGTATAAATTAGATTTAATGGGAGTTTTATGGGCATCTACATATATTTTATAAATCTGTGAGTTATTAATACTAATTTAAATTATTAATGTATTCATAAAATTAGATTAATCTTTTCATACATATGGTCTAGGATAAGTTGGTTGTAGTTTAAGAAGTATACTTTAATGGAATTTTATTATAAGATCGGTATTATTACTACTTGGTAGTCGATTACTAAAGGTAGGTTATCGATGGAAAATCTTTACCCCTTAATATCTTGGCCTTGCCCAAGGAGACACAACCTCTGACACATCATACTACAGTTCACCCTGAAAAGAAATACTTGCTAATGCGTATAACGATTAATTATATTTATTAGTTCACACAATTCTGAAAACATACGCTTGATCTTAGTTTTAAAAACCCTTTGCCATATGTTAAGTCAATAATGACATTTCTGACAGTTCTAATAGATTCCTGACACTACATGACAAATACATCCATTTATTAAAACGACTACGTCTTTTTTCACCAATCCCTTTGCAATAACCGGATTGGAATCTTTGTAACGGTCCCAGTTCCAGCACAGCTCTAGGAAATTAGAAAAAAGTTCGCCTACACCCATGAACGTACCCTTGGCCAGATTTCAAGTGCGTGAAACAATAAGTTAATGGAATACCTCTTCACCCTCTGAGGCATCTTAGCGCCTCTCCCTCCGTCGCCGTGTCTACCCGTAAAAATCCTTAGCCGATCGTAAACGGCGGCCAGAGCACGTGCGGGGCAAGCACGCTGTAGAATACCATCGGAAGATGATGCGACAAGGAAAAAGAGAGGGGACGGGGCACCAAAAGGGAGGTGGAGAGTAATAAGAGTAGAGTGGGGCGGGTGGAATAGGGAAAAGTAGAGTATTGGGGGAGGAAAGCGAGAAAGGGTGCGGACGCATTTTCGGAGGGACGAACGGGAAGGGGGGTGGGTAGGAAAATACGGATAGGGGACGGGGAGAGAAGAGATGGGCCAAAGGAAAGGGATCACGGACCTCCCCCCCTGAGCGGATGAAAGGAACTGCGAAAAGTCAAACAAATGGGCGATGATTATCGTATCCTTCTGTCTGGAGGGGTTTCGGTGGAGGGAGAGAGATCGCTGAGTAGGGGTGGGGAAGCAGGTTAGAAGGAGAAATAAGAGGGAAGGAGGGAGGGGTGGGGTCGGTCTGGAGGATCCACTCATCCCGACGAACCACCTCCCACGATGAAATTTATCGCCCAACGCTCTCTCCCTCCATCACGGTCCCCGCGAAGTCTCCTGTCGAGAGTTGCCTTCTCACAATTGCGCTCCTTCTCGATCCCACCCGCTTGTCCTCCTCCTCGTTTACCCTCAGAGCCTTTTACACTCTCACTCACCCACTTCGACAAACCGGTAAGCCCTTCCTCGCTTATCCACAGCCTCCTCTTCCGCACTCCAGCCCCCCCTAAAATTATCCCGCAAGAAGTTATACGCAGGCCCTGATGATCCTGTCTTTCCGCGACCCTGCACAGTTCTTCTATCTCTCCATCCCTGCCTCGCATCCCTTCAGGGAGTGTGCCCTATTCCGCGGTCTGGAAATTTGCCCACATAACCTTCCTTTCTTGTTTCCTGCCGCCCTCACTCCCCTTCCTTTATAAAGTAAATAGAAAAGCCTCGGTGCATGTGTCTGCGCAGGTAAATGAACGGTACAATACATGATTGCTATGGATAAATATATATTTGTCGTTCTCCTTTCTCTCTCACCAGTCATCCCTCTCTTCTATCTCGAATCTTCCCAGAGCTCTTTGTCATCCTTCAATTTCCAGTAGCGAGACCTCTTTCTCTGATTGAATGCATTTTCGCGATTTTTCATCCCGAGTGACTGTTTGCGGTTTCCGACTCAACGTGCGAAGGGAAATAATGTCTTCTCTTCCTTTTACGGCTGAAGTCGTAAAAAATAGGACCGGAAAATTCCGTACTTTTTCTGTTTCCATCATCAGAATGAAATACGGCACACAATATGTAGCATGGGAAATTCCACATGGTGGTAAAATGAATTTAATTTTATATCCTTGGATTTCGTTTAGTAACCTTTTACGAGGAAAATTGGATACACATTCGGCACAATCCTGCAGTGTTTTATTGATAAATTTTATTCTGTATAATAGGTTATGATCGGAATGCATATTTAAACTGAGGAGATATGAGATGCCCTGTTATGTACTAATATGGATGCATCAGGGAGATACACTCTTGAATAATTTTAACAAAGTTTAATTCTATCTGGAGCACTCCAAACCTTCAGCTAATGGCTATGCATTTCAGAAACTAACAACAGCACCAAAAGAGCCCGAGCTGATGTTTGTCATATGTTCTTTAGTTTTCTTTGAATATTATTAAAGCATTCCTTTAGGCCTAATTCATAAAGTTTATACCGGAAAAATTGATAGTAAATTTTAATGAAAACCGGAAAATGATGCCTTTCCACGACTTGATTGAACTCTTTCAAAATTGTTCTAAATGAAAATGGTATCCTCTCTCCAGTCGATATTTACCGACGATATTGTCCGATTGATACCGCGAACCAGATGACTCCAAAAAGAGAAATTTCATTAAATTTCCTGGGCGGAAACGCATATACCATTCAAAAGATGCGTACTACAAATGTTGATGTAACCATAAACTGTTGATTCCTTTTTGTATATACACCATCATACGTCCGAAAAAATCCTGGAAAAACGAAACTTTGGCGGGGTTTCAACTTCAATTTTTATTCCTCCGTAATTTTTGCAACAATATTATCACGAACTTCAAATGGTAGAAAACCTTATATTTTAAATATAGGGTTTTTCTTAGGTATTCAACCAGAAAAATCCGTCTCGATTCGTGCAATCACTATAGCTTTTTGTAATTTCCCACCTAAATCTGTTTCCCACACTCGTCAGCTGTGGTTATAGAGATTAGATTATCGTCAATTACGGGGCGCTTAGTGTTGTGATTGGGGTCTTCATACTCGTCTACTCTCGCTCCGCCGATAACGTTCGAAATGATTGCCCTTAGATGGATTGTTTCTATGTGTACTTTCCCAGGTTATTGGCGCCCGTGTTTAAATACCCGCAGCTGTATCCCGCAGTGTTTGTATGAGTGTGTGTGGGAAGATCACTGCGCGCTCATCTTTCTTCCTTCTCTAACTCCCATATCTTTATATACACCTATCCTCCTCTTTGTATGAATAACCATCATAACCTTTTTTTCTCCCGGCTTTTTTTCTCTCTTTCCCCCTGACAGCTTTTCTGTTTCTCGCTTTCCAATGTCGACCTCGATCCAAATCCTCTCTTCCTCTTCCCATCTCTCCCTCTCACCGCCTCTCCTCCCCCTCGCCATCCCGTCAGACCGAACCGACAGAGAGAGAGAAAAAACAAATCCAATAGAGCTGCAATTCGATAAAAACGGATTTTCTTATCGGGCAGTGGGGAAAGGGGGTTCGATCAACACAATTATCTCTCAGGTGCTCAGAGCGCACGAATCAAATTCAACAATCGTTTAATGCGAAAGGCTCAGGACTGTCAAACTACTCACCAAATAAATCATTTGCGTCAACAGATAAAAAAAACCCGTGTTATTGGAAAGTCCGCGCAATTTATCGATTACTAAACAATGTCATTCTTGACAAATTGCTTTTCGGAGGAAAGCCTGATTCCTGCTTCCAATCCTTTTGCCCTCTGCCCATTCCGCTCCGTTATCCTCTTCCTCCTCACTTCCTCCCCCCCCCTCCTCGGAAAAGTTCCTCGCCCTATCCCGTAGGCCCCGTGTCCTCTCTCCTAGCTTGCCGAACTCCCACTCTTGGCCCTCCCTCTTCTCATACTCCGATTTCCACTGCCCTTTCCACCCCCATAACTCTCAGGGCTCCCCCTCCCACCTTTTCCCTCGCCTCCCACCCGCTTTCTCCCACCCCCTCCCACCCCCTCCCACCCCCTCCCACCCCCTCCCACCCCCTCCCACCCCCTCCCACCCCCTCCCACCCTGTCGTCTCCTCCTCCGCTAGACTGCATCATCTTCCCTCCCTCCACACCAGCGCTGCGGCAGAGCCAGGAAAAATGGGATTGTCAAGGCACACATATCATGGCGGTTTCCAGCGACGTGGAGGTTAGTCGCGGTTCCGCCCTTTTTATTATCGAAGTGTTATCATCAAGAATGGGAAATGTGTTCGTAGATCTCTGAATTAAATGTTTCTCGCGCGGCTAATTTTATGCGTCTCTGTGGTCTAGCCATTAGTTTATTATTGGTCTCTATCTCTCTCTCTCTCTCTCTCTCTCTTGTGCAACGACTGATAAAATAACTAGTGATTTTAAGCGTGGCAGCGAGCCAAATAGGGTAATAAAATCATAATTTTAAGTGCATACAGATGTGAATGAGTTCTATATACTTTATATTTATGAAGCGTTCTGATAGCTAAGTATGGAAAATTATGCCAATTAGTAGCTTCTGCTACTCTAATATTAACTTTTGGAATTATTTTTAATAAAAGTGTTGTGGAGAGAATGAAAATAATATTTTTAATGTAATGATCTGAATTTGAATTCCTAAAGATTTTTTTGAAAAAAGAAACAAGCGTTTTGTTTTAATGAAAACAAATAAGGAATGTTATCTTTGTATTTCAAGGACTATTTATGTTATCCACTTGTCTGTTCCATTTGCAGACAATTGCTGATACAAACGCACATGTGCTTCTGAACGGAGTAGAGTACAACCTCTATAGAGCGCGCTGCTATGTGGCAAACCTCGATTCTTTATAATCGTGTCTCACAGCTGATATAAAACGTTAGAGGTTCGATTAGTCCGTAGAATTCCCTAATCACGCAAAATGAAAATAAGTGAATATGGCACAACTGTCAAAATATATTCCGGCTTTTATAAACCAGCCCAGGGTAATTATAAAGTAATTTGGTACTGCCTAGAGTTGGAATCGGGGGCCTCTTTTACCTAAATTGATATAGAAAGTTAGATTTACTTGTGATTATGTTCACATATGGCTGAATTAGTTAAATGAAGGTAATAAATGCTTTGTAATAAAAACGATATTGTTTAAACATCTCCGAATAAGGAAATTAATTCCAAATGACTAGTCAGCCTTGCTCTAACAGATTGTCTTTTTTTTAATTGCAACATATATATTTTGAGCCGAGATGAATTACACGGCCAACTGTCGCATTTGCCAAAGTCAAAGAATAATCCCATACATCATACTATATAGGAGGAAAGGGATAAGGAAAAAAAGGCGGTGACACATCGATCAACCGCTTCTATCGCCTTGGTGGATCAATTAACTCTCATAAATTCAGTTTTTCCTGCCGTCTTTTATTCCTCGTCCGGAGGTTTAGTGCCTGAATGACTTGTGTGATGTTTGCTACTATAGTGCAAACTCTCTGTCTGAAGGTACGTTTATGGAATAACTCCTGAGTCTTCTCTCGCATCGGCGAACGCAAATCAATGGCCCGGTATGTCGTTTCGAATAAAAAAAAAGACGAAGGCATCGCGCTGAACATATATTTTTCGGAATAACCCGGAGAACAAACCCGTTTCGTCCATCGTCGATCTTCTCCAGTCGATTGACTACCGCTTTTGGAGCTGTTACAACAAAATGGCGAACTGAAACATAGTGACAAAAGGAGCATTGCCGGGCGGGTCCGTATTCGAGGCGAATGCGAGGGAGGAGGGCGGAGTGGGAGAGAGGTTTTGGAAGAAGGACGTCCAACGGGAGGGAGGGGGAGGAAGAGGAGTAGGAGAGGGCTGTGATGAAGATAAAAAAAGAAAGGAAATCCCGAAAAATAAACGTGCCGTGCCTTGCCAGCTCCCTCCTCGCCCCCCCCCCCTTCCCTTTTATGGATTTCATCTTCACCCCTCCCTCCCATCTCCGCCCGCCCCCTACATCACCATCCCGAATACAATTCTATTCGGGATATTTGTCGCTCCACTGGGCCGTTAAAAACTGCCGTTCCTCGCAAATGTCGACCCGAAGGGCGACCCTATTTGGTGCTCCGTCCCATTCCCCTCTTGCCCGCGTCCTTTCGCATTTCTCCTCCTCCGTTACCCCGCTCCCCTATCTACCCCATCCTTCCCCTCTCCCCCCGGCTCCAACCAACTTCGTGGTGCTGCCTGAAATATTCCGGATTTCAGTATTATTATTTATTCCCGAAGCCGCAAATTCGCGCAAACAGATCGGTAATTGGAGGGCTGGAGGCGGAGGAACCGGGTGGGAGTTTTATTTGGTGGGGGAAGTGGAGGAAGATTCGTATCGGTAGGGAATTTTTTCGAGGGGGCCAGGGAATCCGAGGGTTTTTTCGGGGAACGGGGGGAGAGGGGCACTCTTAGGGGGAAGAGAGGTTCCGGAACGCCGGGCGCCGCGGAGTTTTTGGTTTGTTTTGGTTGGAGGAGGGAGAGAGAGAGGTTTTGGGAGAGGGGAGACGGGAGTGGTACCGAAGGAAATTGCCTAAGCGGTCGGCTTAGCCAGAGTCGTTTAGAATGGGAGGGTCGCCGAGAGATTTAAATCCACTTGTCAGGAGCGTTTTGGGACCCCACCGAAATCGCAGGTTTCTTTCCCATAAAAGTCCACCTCATCCCATCGTTCCCCTTCTCGTCCATACAAAGCATCTCGCATGCATGTTTGGAAGTGGTCGTCAAAAAAAAAGGCCAGCGTTGTGGATGTTTCATTGAAAGGCGAAGGCTTGCGTATTTCTCCGAATGCTCTGCATAAAACTTCCCTAAATATAATTTGGGGTCGTCGCTTAAAATTCACTCCATATGTCGAGGGTGGACTCGCGGTTCACTGCCCTTTAATGGTTTTCCTGGAAATATGATGCAAATTTTGTATAGTTAGGGTACGTGTATGTGTAATGCGGTTTGGCGGAGCGCGCATAGTGTGAATATGGAACGTAAAACAGATATAGAAAGGCCTTTTTGCATCTAATATACATCGGGCACATGTCATTCCTTTTTATTACTTTGGGACATCTGTTGAAATCCTTTATCAAATTCGATATTTTTGTGTCCAGCTGACTCAGTTGTATTTGACTGATTCGAAACGGTTCAGAAAGTCAGTGGAATCCCTAGCCAATGATTGAATGAATCCCATTAGCAATGACTTGTGGTAAATGGATTTTTTTCTGCCTGTCTTAGATATGTATGCTTCTGAAAAATTGTTATGACTTTCATTCTTAGTGACACATTTTGCGTGGAATTGGGCGTGCATTGTATGAAAATGTTGGTACATTATTTTCGTGATAGCATATACGTTTCATGCTGTTATCCTACTGATAATGGTGGTTTTTTAAACAAATTTAATGCGGACGGTAACGATTTCGACTAATATTTAACTATTATTGTATAAATCATTTCGTTAATTCAGTTGCTTACTCATTTTATTATTTAGATATTTAATATATTTTTAAGAGTATGAAACTGGAAAATGGGAATACGTTGGTTTTTATAGTATCTAAAATTTTTTTTCATAAATCTGCCCCTAGCCATAACTCCTTATTTATCTTTTTTTGTTCACGCCACCGCACCATTGTAGCTTCTTGATGTCGATTAAGCATTGATTTGAAAGGCGTAATCAAAATTTTTATTGAAGCCATTTTAGTCCATTTCACATATAATTTATTGTAATTATGTCTTCCGTAGAGGGTTTATAATCTTAGTTTGTTTTTATTGCATAAATGCCGTCACATATTATGCTTTGGTTAAAATAACTTTGAAATACAACCTTCAATGACTAATTTTTAACCTGTCAATCTAATTCATTTTCACTGCACTATTTACTTGATTTACTACAGTCTACTTATGTCACTTAATTTTTTTGTTTGCGAAGCATGAGTATTTTCCCTTATTAATCTTCATCAGGCTTATATTCCTGTATTTCATATTGTCCCTGTAATATTAACAGATGTGTTATTTACTTGATATGAATTATACAGCCCCTATTCTTATTCACACAAAAGTTTGGTTCCGTTTATCAGTCACTCTAATTATTCATTTGAGTTTACGTATTGAATACTTGAGAACATCCTGTTCAGGCCTTTAATAAGAAATAATAATAATTTGAAAACATTTATCCTCATTTAGTACGATTTCAACCTCATTGCTACGTGGCTATGGCTCGTGTGATTAATTAATAAAGAAATAGCAATTGCTAAGAATGAACCATACGTTGAATAACTAATAGGGGATGTTCCTTGATTAATTTGTAATAGCTATGATTTGCATTAAAATACGAATTTTATGGAAATCATTTGCAATTAGAATGAATAACAATCTGAACAATATTTTTACATTGAATCAGTAAAGCATGTATATCAGTATTTTTTCCTTCAGACTCATAAGAGCAGGAGGGAAGTACAGTTGTTTGCTGAATGTTGGAGAGCTGAATTCACGAACTCATCAATATTTTCATGGATTTCCGATGCTTATTTCAACCCAACGCATGTTATTAGCTTAATTTATCACGATTTTGATGGATATGACCATGAGTCGTTACGTTAATGCGAGATATTGACATTAAATATGCCATTACAGTATGATTTTACTAGCGAGCTCTCGCGATCGATTGTCTTTCTCCGTCCCACTTTCAATCCACCAATTTGAGGTAGGGTTTCTTTGAGGGTCAATTCAAGGGAACAGTAAAGTTCAGAGAAGTGTAATTCGTACCCAGCACTAGTAGAATTTAATGGGGCCGCGAAGGAGGAAATTTTTTTATAAACAGATTACCAAGGGGCTTGAGATCTTGCGAAAGAGGTTCTATGTCAGACGATACATTGTAAGACTTTCAGTGGCGTGAATTATAACCACAGAACATAATTGTATTTTTTTCGGAACTGAAATTCCGTAAACCAGAGAGTGTGTTCTGATAATTTTAATCGCTCAATACTGAGTTAGTTCGATGATGAAAGAGTTTCAATGGCCGTATATGAGAAGGGAGAATATACGGATAAAAAAGTGTCACTTTTCTTTTTTGCAAGGAAGGATGGCTCTTCCAAGGAAAACACTATGCAAGGGACAATCTTTAATGGAGAAATAGGTTGTGGATCATGTGCCTCAAGAGGAAAAAATATCCAAATTGCGTAAATATAGTATAATCAATTAAATTTTCGCGCAATTGTAACCTGCCGACAATATTCAAACACAAGTTTACCTTGCATATCAGAGTTTCAAATTACCGAAAATATATAAGACTTATGCTGTTTTATTTGTTGTCTAAATGACTCTCGTGTGCCAGGTAAGCAAAATATCTGGTACTTTACACCTTCAAGGGCTGGCAATTAAATTGCATTGGTAGCAGTTACATAAGTAGAAAAATTGTAAAAAAAACAGTGGTATCCAACGAACGTTTCTTTTACTGATAAAGTATTATTCCATTCGTGGTTTCAGATTACTTTGATAATCGGAAGATACAAAAAATTTTGCATGAGATACAATGAGACCTACCGGTATCCCTTGGGGGCCATATCCTGAGAAATCACTTAATACTTCATAAAAAAGTAATGGCCATTTAAATGACCACCAGTTTTTGGCTTAAGGTCATTCAAATGAGAACCTGATAAAATCCATTAACTCTGTTAGCCTTTCTCTCGGATCGCGGCAAAAGAAAACTGCTCCGACCCGGCGAACGTTTCTTGGCCTCAAGGGTTACAGAGTTTTGCTTTTCGAACTTTATGAACGGATGCGGACCCAGTTCCTAGGGTAATCAAAAGAGGCAGCTAGATAGATGGTCACTTAACGCACTCATCACTCGTTGGGGCCCTTGAAAATGAGGGGCAGGCGACGATAGATAAACAGTTAAAGATGGAGGACCCTCTCAAACGCGCGTGTCGCGCGTGTGGACATTTTTTCCTGCGCGCGTGCGTGGACCCGCTCTCCCCATCAATTATCCCGCAAGGACGTGATTGGCTGAGGGGAGGAGAACCGTAGAAAGGGTAGGCATCCCCAATGAGTACTCTCTCTCTCCCCACTCCCTCCCGCATTCAACGCTCCCTCCATTACCTTCTCTCCCACTCGCTCCATTAAAAAAAGAAAAAAATACTCCGTTCCCCTCCATTCCGTGCCCTGTTCCATCCCGGGGGACCCTCCTTGGTCCTCCCCCCCACACCGCCAACACTTCAACCCCCACATCTTGTGTAATGGTCGCCCATGAATAAGAATGATGGCATGCCAGAGCGAGTGGCTGGTTGGAGTAGGTAAGGGGTGGAAAATGGTATAGAGAGGGAGAGGGAGGAGCGGGAGAGACGGATATTTTGAATGGCAAGTGGGCCGAGTTAGGGGAGAGAAGTTAGGGGTGACGTTCGCCTTGGATGCCTCATACTCACCCCTCTGTCTCTCTCCCTTTACCCTTAGGGACCTCTCTAGGGTCGCGGTGTGAGAGCGCACACAAGGGGTGCTTTCAGGGCGTGGCGGTTCGCCCTGGTTTGGTTAATACGCTTTTATGCGCACGTCCGTCGGAAGGGCAGCGGCGATCGAGAGAGGTGTCACTACCCGGGGCGGAATCGGTTTGAGGTAGCGGTGGCCGATATCTTTACCATCATAATCAGTCGATTCCGAACACGCGAAGCGTTCCCTTCCTACAACCGGAAAGGGTAACAAAATGGGGGAATGGAAGAACTTGGCCTCTCGTCTGAGATCTTACTTCCAAATATCTTCACATAAATTTGAATTCCTGTTTTTTTCCGTTTCAAAGCGATTAAAATTTGGCTTGCGTTTTGGCGCATTTTGTGACTCATCGATGTAGGTAATCAACTAGTGCAATTATGTTCCCGAAACTGATTATAAATCACTGTAGATTGAGGGCTTAGAAATTTCTTACTTTCACTTGATGATCCTGAAAGTATTTCCATTCAAATTTTAATCGTATTTGTCAGTGTTTATTTAAATGCCTCAGATATGAATAATTAACGAAACTGATAGTCAAAGTAATAATTTCTGGAAAGTATATGTCGTGATATCTGAAAAACTCTTGTTGGATTTATTAAGTAACACGTGTACTCTATTTTCTTCAAACTACAGTGCTTAGAGATAATTAATTGGCTTACCTTGCCTTACAACAAGTGAGGGTGAATAAAAACCTACATTTTGGCCATTTAAAGTCTCTGAGGTGGAAAATTATAAAACCACAGTTCATTTTAGCACATGACGTTTCCTCAAAGTAAAGCTTGAGACAAGATTTTTGACTTCAACGGAAGCATATACCTCTAGGTCAAAAATATCATAATTGTTTTAAAAATGATACGTATAATATTTTTCCGAATTACTTATTAATTATCTGTTTCAGGTTGCGTGTAAGTACTATTTAGTATATTTTTCCTTAATAATAAAAAACGCACAATCTTAGTTGTCTGAATGTAAAAACTGAGTTAAATTCCTCTTCTTACGATAACATGGCGCAAAAGTCTCTATCAGAAGTTGGACTCTTTTCCGATTCTTACCTTACTTGATTTTTCTATCTGAATTGAATATGATTTTTTCTTGTTGAAAAACTCATTTCGTATAATTTCCCCTTGATTTTATGGAGTTGTCATCAATGCGGGCGATACGTAAGTTAATCTGTGCATAAAAAAAACTTAACATTAGAGAAACTTTGGAAAGTAAGCCAATTAGAGATTTTTATGAGAAAAAACGTTTTCACCTATCGTGTGGAGGAATATGCATGATGTGAGGTCTACCTACGAAGGTTAAAAACCTAGAATAATTGTTTGCCAATCCACTGGAAGTAAATATTATAAAGATCATACTTCCGTATTCGAGAATATAACCGTTTGACTGGCAGTAAATTTCCCGCAAGTACTAAATAAGTCTTTGTAATGCAATAATACACAAACGAACTTGGTTTTTAAATACTGGATGCTCCGTACTCCGAATATTTGGTTTTAAGGATGGTACTAAATGAAAATCTAGCATATACAGTAATGGCCGATGAAATTGATTGTATTGAATTGTATGGCTGTTGATTGATTGAAAAAGATTGCTTGTATTCAGCGAACTGGTGAATAAAAGCGTATTTCATAAGTGAATTCTCGGATCTTATCGTGGGTCGCTTTCTTTATTTCTCCCAAACTTTCTATAACAGGTTCGTTCATTCAAATTTCGAAAGAATTAAAGAGCCTTACGCAGTCAGAGAAGAATTCTCCCACGGACTTTGTTCTCCATTTATGGCATCGTTAATTGATGTCTTAAGGCTAAGCATTACAACGATGGGAAATAACATCCATTGGCCGCATGTTTCCAAACTCCAAGCATGCAGCCGACCTCTCTGGGTGACAGTCTGCCCTTTGGCATTTCTGTAATTAAGCTCCGGATCTTTAGTCATCTCTCAATTTTGTGAATAATTTAGGTGTCCTGGCTTGAAAAGACGTGTTATTTAGGAAGTAAGATGATTCTGAGAGCCCACTAGACCCAGGAGACTGTTATCAATGCTGGGATTATTTTGTTTTACGGAAAATATTAATGATACGCCCCCCCCCCTTGGCTGGTACTTGTAACTCTGGTGTCGGATCATTTGCTCGAGTACTCTTTCTTTCCCTACTGAGATAGTTGGGAAAATTAGAAGTGACGTAATTAGCTATGCTTATTGAAGATCTAGATTTCCGATGACGAAGAGATAGAAATAAGTATAGAAGTTGGGGTAATGACTAGGATGTCGCAGGCAACAGAGGACGTTTCCATGAATTAATTAATCAAATTAATTATCAAATTTTACTCCAAACCAGAAAAACAAAAAATATTATTGAAATGTGTTACTCAGATTAAATACTTTTTTATTCGGTGAGGCGTGGGCGGTAACGGCAACCGAGAAGTTGGAGTTGGATAGACAGGGTGTATGATGCTCTTGCCAATGGGTAATTATTCTATTATAATCGAATGTACTGAATTGAGCATTATCAAGTTCATTTTTATCATACAATTCATATGTTCATATTGAAACAAATATATATAATAATACAGATGAAAATTCAAAGATATAATATACTAAAATCACATTCTCATATCTAGTAACTTTCTAATGATTATGGGGAAGGGAGTTAGAAAGAATGATATTATAGAGAAATGGCAGAGGAAAGGCATGTGGGTATATACAAGTTTTTGGAGCAGCGTTATTCCATCAAATTTGCGGTAAAGCTTGGGAAATCGTCTACCGAAACTGTCGGTATGATTAACCAGGCTTACGGGGAGTCAGTCATGTCCAGAAACATGATCTTTCGGTGGCACAAGATGTTCGTGGAGGGCAGAGAAGAGGTCGACGACGAACCACGGCCTGGACGCCCATCAACGACACTCACCGACGAAAATGTGCGAAAAGTTCGCGATTTACTGAACTCTGATCGTCGTCTTAGTGTTCAGATGATAACAGAGCAGTGTAATGTGCCAAAAACAATAGTGCACGAGATTATTAGGGACCAATTACAGATGCGAAAAATTTGTGCAAAGTTGGTGCCGAAAGTGCTCAGTGATGATCAAAGACTCAATCGTTTGGAAATCGCGACACAACTTGCGGATCACTGAAAAAATGATCCACATTTTTTAGAGAACGTTGTTTCTGTTTGAAGATAAAGAGGAGTTTGAAAGGAACGCGATACGGGACTTTGGACACCGTCAAAGGGGCCGTGACGACGTGTCTTCGAGAGGTTCCCGATGATGCCTTCGCGGGAGCGTTCCAGGAATGGGAACGCCGCTGGAACAAGTGTATCGACTCACAAGGGTCCTATTTTGAGGAATATTGGCTTAAGATTTGTAAAAGTGTAATAAATTTTTTTTCCTGAGCTCAGTACACTTATTTTCCGGACGAACCCTGCATACGAGTACCGAAAGTTCTTTTTAATATAAACACTACTGCTACTCTTGAACTAACCTTAAAAACGCAAGTAAATTTTTGTGAAATGAAGGAAAATCTTTGCACGACGGAGACCGGAACATCTTAGCTTCCACTAAATATATATTTAGCAGCGAGAATGGTTGATGATACCCTGAAAGCATGAATTTTCAACCATTAAAAACATTATCAGGAGCGTTTGACCCATTATTAGTTTTTGACAATAGAGCGTATGTGAAGAAATAAAATGCAAAGCTCTATTGATCATGCGCTCTCCTTTCGTTAAATGTGCTCTGAAAGAAACTTGCATCATGCAGTAAATTTTTTCCAAAATTTGAAATGGTAGCTTTAAGATTCAAGATGAAAGAATTTCATAAAGTTACTCCTGAAATAACTTATATCGATCAAAACTGTAGCATCTGTAGTGAAAGATGCCCATAGTGCAGTTCAAGGATCCAGTACTAATAACCGGTTAATCAGGCAGACTTACTGGCCTTTTAATGAAAAAAATACTTTGGTTTTTCGTTATTCAGAATACCATTTCAAATATTCGTACCCCTTCACCGCATTCACTCCGCCTATAGGGCATACTATCTCGCTTAAGTCGCTTCACGCATGTCCCTTTAATTGTTCGCAGAATAGCCCTGCGTTGCCACTGCGCATTCGTGATCGGATCGTGGGCCCAACTGCCCGTGACGACGACAAGCCATCGAAGCTGACACCGTAAAGGCACTCAATCAGTGTAATTCCTCTTAAAAAGCTTGCTTTGCGTCACGGCCGTTAACAAGTTCGACACGTTTTAAATCTCCAGCTTAAAAACGGACGCCACCGGCGCTTTTTCGTGAGCCCCACCGTTTATTATTTATGTCTCGCAGGGAATTTACGGTCGTCACTGCTCGGGGAAACGATAAACAAAACGGAAGAGGGCAAAATTCGCAGCGTTTTGTTACACAAAAATAAATGCGCGCACGCGAAAATCCGCGAGTGGACATTAGCCCACTCTCCAGTTGTCAATGCCGCTAGCGCGATCGAACGAATGTTTTCCTCCCCACTCACCCTCCCTCTCTCTTTCCAATCGCTCCAAATCTATAATACAGAGCACACGGCCTTTCACGATTAAATTAATCCCTAATAAATATATATCGAATGTTTTCTGAGGGAACCCCTGGGGAAGTTATATAGGGACGGGAGGGAGGTGGAAAGGAGGAGGAGAGGTGGCGGAGGGGGAATTGTAGGAGAATAATGGGGAAGGAGGATGAAGCTGCGGGGCGCAAAGTGCGGCCCGTGAAATGTTGGGAAGGGTGCCTTACCTCCCCCCGTCAGGGATAAACACTGGCATAATCCCCTACTACCATCGCCCCCTCGGCGATGACATTTGCATCGCACCATTTCCCTCCCCATACAAAACACCTCCCCATCCCAGCCCACCCCCTCGCCAACCCGACTGCACCTCTCACCCTCCTCCCGGAAAAACCCTTATCCCCGCGCCCAACCTCGTCCTCTCCCGCCCTTACCCTGCCCAAGCCCTCCCCCTTCCCAAAACCCTCCCGATTGTCACCACCGCCTCCCCCTTCCCCCCATTTTCCCTTTCCCCGGCCCCGCGGAAGGGTATCGCCACCTGTCCCAAGCTGCCTACGCAAACACACTCGGCGCACTCACCAAAGCCTCGGGTGATTCAGCTGACGATGATGAGGCCCATGGTAACTGCTCTTTCTTTCGCGCCCCCTTTTGCTTTCCCTCTCTCTCCACCACCACTCCCGCCCACCAGTCCTCCCCCGCTCTCCATCGCTACTCTCCCCATCCCAGGGATAACACTAAGCGGAGAGTCGTCACTAAGTTTTCAGCGGGACGCTATAGGCGAATGTTGTGGCAACTGGGAGGGATGGAAGGTGAGAGGGGGCAAGTTTTGGGGTCGCAGAGGAGGGGAGCATGCGGGGCGGGATGGAGGGTTTGATTTTGCCTCCGAGCGAGTTTGCCCCGTCTCCTCCTCTTTTTCCTCCTCCCGACAAAACCCGCTCGTTCACGCGTTTGGTTAAAGCGTTTGCCGGGAACGAGCGTAATCCTTGATCATGGGTGTTATCACTGCCGATGAATTTGGCGGAGCTTCGGAAGATTTTTTCGGGATTCCATTCTCGCGATAAAAAAGCTCGCGCGATCGATCCATTCACAAGCGTCTGATCGGCTTCCGCCGAATGTCAAGATTTGTTACGAATGTAAATTTCAACTTTTGCGCAAGCTCTTTTCGTTTGGAAAACATTCCACGTACTTCTCAAATATCGTTCTATGACTAGCTTTAGTAACTTTCCGGCAGAACTAATATCATAGTATGATCGCAAGTGATGTTGAAGTGTGTTTCTATTGAAAATCAATAGCGATTTAGAGAACTGATAATTCATTCAGCTCTACTAATCGCTGATTGCTATACTGCTATTGCTTCAAGTTTACCCTGAATTCAGTGCTTTTTAAATGGTTATTCACATGTGTATGATTTTTCAGTTTTAATAACTTTTGTTGCTTATATAATACACTAGCTCCTTCCCCACTGTTTTTTGAACATAATAAATCAATTAGAATTAAGACTTAATATGAGTTTGTATGCTCCCAAAAACGATTTCAAAATTATAATAACGAATACACCGAAAATACCTACAATTTCCCAAAGTTAGTGAGAACTTAGTCTTCTAGATTTATCTCTTTTGTTAATGCTTACTTCTTGCACATAACTTCAGAGATTAAAGTGCTTATTATCATCCGTAAAAATCTCAATGATTCTTTCAATGATCAAATTCCAATAAACTTCATTTATAATGAATCTTTTGGCCTTCAGATTATACTGGGAAACATGATTTTTGATAGAGCTTAATTTAGCTATTATTAGTAATGTAGGAAAATGGAGATGTTAAAACTGAATTATTTAGGTCAATTAAAAATGTTGCATCGACAATTGATCAAAAATGAACAAAATGTACTGTTTATTATCTTCTACATACATAATTTATATTATTATCATGGTGTAATACACATGCAAGTGATTCATTCAAGATTGAATGGGAATTAATTAATTAATCATCGAATCATATATTCGACATTTTATTATTTTGGTAAAATTTATTTTTATCCATTCTTTAAAACATTAGTGCAGTAGTTTTTCTTCCTTCATAAACAACTTCAACAAGATTTACCGGGAGTTATCTTTATTTTCGACGGCACCGTTCCGTTACTTTACGAGTTCGTCTCTATTATGTATTGAATGTTCCAAAAATAGAAATTCTTCAAATCAATACTTTTACAGTGTAATACTTTATTTGATGCGCAGTGGCACTTATACTGTAATACCAGAACTACCTTTAAGTTCAAAAAATCCTCTTTCCTCCGCTGTATCTCACTTGCTATTCGTAAATTTTTGCTACCCTGCATCATTACTATGTTCACACGATAATGATTATTTCTTTTCACAGCTATATATCTTGTGGAATTACCTTTACTATCCAAGTGACTTTTGGAGAGGATTCTTATAAAAAAATATATATTCAACCGGTAGATTACCTAATTATATATATATATATATGTATATATATTCATTCAAACATAGAAATAAGTATTAGGAAAGGGGATAAGAAAACACATAAAAGGCGAACACAGGACATGTGGGGAAGGCGGTTTTGAGCAGATCACAAATGTAAAATATTTTTACATTGTGATCTGCTCAAAACCGCCTTCCCCACATGTCCTGTGTTCGCCTTTTATGTGTTTTCCTATTCCCTTTCCTTATACCTATTTCTTTGTTTGAATGAATATTTGTGCGCCGTATGGCGGGATTTAGTATTTGAATGTACATATAATATATAAACATATATATTTCTCTACGTAAGTTTGATTCTTACGCAAGAGTAAGGGTAAAAAGAATACTTGTATTCAGCTGCCGTTAAAGAAACCATACCCCGACTAGACGTCCCTTCGATGGTTTAGTTACGTGCGAAGATTTTCAAAGGCTAAGGAAAATAACCACCCTACTGGCCGTGAACGACACGGGACCTTGCCGACGATTTGTAGGATGGAAAATGATAATAGAATGTTTTGGTAGAGGAGAGCCTCGCAAAGAACTGGCCGGCGAAGACATTGTTAAGTGCTTGCGCTCTATGAGGCACGCCGATTGCCCAGTATCCCCGAAGAGCATGAAACGAGAGAGTTGCATTCTCTAAAGTTTATTGTCAGCGAGTACAGAGTGATTTATAAGATCGCTGGTTTCTTTTCTAGAACATAAAATGGCAAGGTTTATTTTTGAACTTGCTGGTTAATGTTAGTGAGATCGTTTTGATAATTGATAGGAATATTTTTGGGGATGCACGTTCAAGAGAAGAAGAGTTAGAGCTAATACTTACTAATACTCTTCTACAAGAAGAGTTTTCCTTCCTGGTATTGGCAGTGGAAATTGAAAGATAAAGAGAAAGTAGGAACCAGTGTCACTTAAGGTATTAACTTCTTTTACTATAAAAATAGTAAAATTAAAAGAGTTAGTGCCAAATAAATAAATTCTGTAGACATGCTGAATGCGATACAAACATCAAATTTTAGATTTTGGAAGGACTAGCTGAAAAAACTTTCCTTTCATAGTTTCTAAGTACTCAGTGTACACTATGCAAATTGTACCCTTCTACGTTTTCCTAGCTTTAACCACATTCAAATGGGTGAACTAATTTTACTCTCGGGCTTGGAAATTCCTGTGCAACCATTCATTTCTGGCCTTTTATTGAAAAAATATAATGTTGGGAACATTAAATTACCCTAAAATGTTCAATTATCATACCTAAGCTATACCATGCCCAATAAAATCCAGAATATTGAATAAATTTCAATTCTACCACTCATATCATTTGCATACTTAATCGCAGCAATATCCAACTCAGAAATTATCACCTTCAATAGAGAAAATTTGATGGAGTAGTAATAAATATTCACCTAAATTATTAAAGACATTACTAAACTATTCATAAAAATAATACATTCCTTAAGTTCATGCAAGGTGCAGCTGTTACATGTTAATATCACTATAAACAAAATTATTAGAAGTTCTTAAAATTATCTCAGTTTACTTTCATTCATTATTTTCTTCGTATTAGAAAAATTGATATTATTTCATTCTTCGACTTGGATGGATTCCTGCCGTCATCATGATCCCCGGGTTGGACCTAATAAGAAAGATCAACGGCCAAATAGGATATGAGAACTTTAGATACGATTAAATTTTCTAGTAGTCACATGTAGGGGAAAATGGCCCTTGGATTGGCGAGTACAAATGACATACTCGAGAGAACATCAGAAAAAAACAAGAGTAGAGATCATATTGAAGAACCATAGTGAAAGAATGGCACCATGAATTGAAAACAGTGCTCATAATAAGGGAAAATACGATCATTTGGGACCTAAATTTACTGAAAATTTCCAAACCTTATTACGAGTACTCGTATATGATCCCAACTTTCTATTGTGCTCTATTTATCATGGTAATTTTCGCAATTAATCATCACTTCTAGAATTGACCTACCCATAGGTAGGGTTATCATTTTTATTTTCCTTTATATTCACATTTCTAATTAATGGTTCTCATAATTCATAGATCTGCCGAGAATATTCCCCGATGGTTATTTTCAATTGGCTTTTCCAATGACTTTTACAAGAAACTCTCATAAGTCGCCAATCCGTTCCTCTCAGTGTACCCTACAGGCTTCCTTTGCCTCTTATTCTTCGTTGAGCTGTGAGAGTGGTAATTTCATTTACATTATTTCCAAGCCGCACATTTCCATTGGTATCAATCAAATTTTCTCTGCTGTTGCTGAATCTATTGCTCACAACCTTAAATTAAGTTCCATGTTCAATTTGTACGATATGGCTAGTTGAAATGTCTTATCTCTTGAAGTTGTATTTTTAGGATTTCTAGGAGGACTTTGTGCTGTCAACATATTTTCCTTTAAATTTGTTCTTTTCTCAATATTTAATTTCAATTTTTTTCGATTTTGTTTCTCACACAGAAAACTCTTCCAGTTTTTTTTCAGCCTTAAAAAACGCGTTCTTAATTTTCTCATTCCTGCTGCAGGTTTCATTTGGGAATATTTTCCTCAACCCTCAGGTCGTGCTATTTCGTTACATTTTCCAAATTAACTAGCTTAGTCTTATGCTCCTCCACTTTCCTTGACACTTCAGTTGGCAATATTTGATAGATTACAAGGCCCCTGATGCACAAGCCCTAGAGACGCAGATCCTAACTGTAACCTTTAAAACTTTTACTTTAGTCTATTCTATGGAGAAGTTGAAGATGATAGGTTTGTGTCTACTTCCTTCCAGTAGATATTTTCCTTTTACCACTGAGTTACTCCAGATTAGATTACAGCTACATTGGGATCGCAAAAATATGTGTATTTAACAATTTAAATCCATTAGAATTTATTTTTCAAATCATTGATTAATTGAAAATAAAGTGGAAAAATGGTAAGAGTTATAGGAACATCTCATGAATGGCAGAGAGCGCAGGGCAATATAGTTTTAGCGAGCTAGGACGAAATTTTAAAATAAACAAAATTAAGGTACTCACAAAGTACAGTGTATAATTTAATAAATTTGGTAACAATACATTAATTCAGACAGCAGAAAGGCGATTAAAGGCAAGATGTATAAGGGACTTCCACAGAATAAGTGACGGACCATAAAATGTAGAAGTAATACGCGGTGCGGGAGAAGGAAGAATTATATGGGAAATTCTACAAAAAATAGAAAAGAGGCACTAGAGACAGACTGACAGTTTTTTGCATCTGTGCAAATACATAATTTTATTTATATTTAAAACATGCAAAATTGGGTTGTGCCCTTACCTTCCCCGTCGGGGTATTATGTTGATGTAGATTGTTTACATACACAATAGATTGCCACAGATAGTCATTCGGTTAGAACGAAAAAAAGGCTCTGGGAATATGATGCACGCTGAGAATAATGGTAGAGGTGAAAGCGAAGAAATTGAAGAAGAAGAGATTTGTCGACAAGGGAATAAATTGTGAGGGGCAGATGTAATAAAAGAGTGGCGGTGTACCTAATATTCATACAATTGATAAAAATTAGCTCTTAATTCGATTAACATGAGAATTCATGTTGAAGTAATATCATTTTCCATAAATAAAAATTTGGTCCAGAGATACCTAGAAAATAGGTAAAATTGATGTTGTAGGAAAAAATTGTATTCAACAATCCCAACATTTGCTATCAAAATAGTATAGTTAGTATGTTTGTGTATATATACTGTATGTATAATTTCCCGTTAATTGCATCGATCGATGTAGCTGAGTAAAGTACCCGTAATGTGAATGCCAATTTAACCCAGAAGAATACACGTGTTGAGCGCATGGAGTAAATGAATTCTCTCTTAATTAGGTTTTAGCTTGATTCAGGGACGCATGCTAGTTTTCATTATGGGTTGTGTTGTCAACCCCTACGCTGGATTTCTGAGTGGAATGTACACGTCGATGTGCCCAGCAACGGAATTAACTTAATATCCCACCAAGCGTCGGGAAGCACCCACAGTTTTAGGGTCGTGTAGTGTGAAGGACAATGTGTTTAACTTGCTGTTGCATAAACTTTGAAATTGTGGTGAAGCTGTATTTAAATATTCCTCGTTTATTAGAACATATTAGTGATCTATTAAATGAGGTATTTAGGAAATGTCATCCTTTTCTTTACAGAGGTTATATTTTGAAAATAAAGTCATTCAGTTCAGTTTTCAGTGAGAAAAAGAGATTTACTCTTTGACTGTAAAATATCAACTCTGCCATTACAAGGTCCCAGGATGATTTTTTTTCTTTCTTGTCCTATTTTTCAAAGGCATCTAATATAATTTATCCCTGTATTTTTACACTATCTTCCTTTTAACACCTATTGTTTTTGTTGTATTTTATCATACACTTAAGGCCAAGTAGAGAGCGCGAAATCCATTTATAATATTTTGCTATCAAATTAATATTTATTCAAAAATATCAATTAAGCACACCTAAAGTAGTAGTTCAAAACAGTGTTCAAATTATGAATAAAGAAAAATTCCGATTACAAAATTTCGAAGAATATTAAATACTCTCAGAGATATTGATTTTGGAGTAGACAATGAAATCGCAAAAAGCCTTTTATTATTAAAAAGTACAGCTGGCGTCGGTAATTTGGAGAATATGGTAAAATTTTACTTGATAGATATATATGTTCTTTCTAAATTCTAAACGGGCAGCCCATTTAATTATATGTAGGTTGAATAACGTTCAAAAGTGATACCAATTAAATGTATCGGGAGTAAAGAGATATATTTTTTAGCAAAATCCTAAAGTTAGATCTTTAGAGAGATAGCTATTCGGGGTATTAACTGAAGTGAGAGTGGCGAAAAAGCTTAATACAAATTGTTTGTTCACATAAAATACTTGGTGATGTCACAGAGACTTCATACACTTCACCCAATAGATTTCTAGGACGTCTAAGCTTCCTATTAAACAAAAATAATCATTGATTAATTAAAATTAGCAATTTTCCACAGTTGATAATTTTAATTTATCATGTTATTCCACCATATCACGCCTGAAACGTCCCTGAAAATAATCATCATTATTTTACCATAAATGTAGTTGTTTACCTTGAAAATAATGCTTTGACGGTTTGAAAGCAATGAGGTATAATGAAGCATGCAATATTAACATTATTTTGTGTCAAATAATTTACAAATTTTAGTCTGATGAACTGCTGATTTTACTCCAACTAATGCCTCCCTAATTACAGATGTAGTTTTGTAGGAATAAGACAGAGATGAAGAGAAATAAAATGTCTCCATCAAATGTGGAGTACTGCGATGAACTGATTGTACACCACTGTAGAGATTATGTGCTTTTCACCTGCTTTGTGTCATTGTTTCCATCGAAGTCGTTATTACCTTCACACAACAGATTCGTTATGAAAATTTGATTTCCTTTTTGAAGTATTAATACCTACAGCACTTAGTGTATTTAAAGTGGCGTCGCATCTTTTTTTCCAATTTTGAAGAAGAAGAAGAAGTTTCAAGATTTTTTCAAAAGTATGTACATTTTGGTCTTTCAACAATGAGATCATTGAAGATTTCAACTATAGTTAATCAAGGAATAGCGTTTTACTTAAGCTTGCATTTTCTTTATGAACTGCCTAAACTGTGGGTAATAGCTGCCCGGATCACGAATGCCACAAGTATTATTTTTGTCCTGACGCCACAAAACTTGTGCGAATACAATGCAAATCACGGTAAAGAATTTAATTTAGACTAGCCGAGGGAACAGCGTGAAGTATAGTCTCGAGAGTCGAGAAGTCGAAATGAAGAAGTAGAGAATCGAGAATCATTCTTCCCCACACCCCCGATTCCCATGCTAGTTTTCGGGTTCTACGAGAGAAAAGAAGAAAGAGGAGGGAGAGACGCCTTCCTCCGTTCCTCACCAAACCCATAGTATCAAAAGGCGGAAGCGCCCGAACATCGGCGAAGGAGAGGCGAACCACGGATGGCGAGGGAATTGTCGGGCGGCGATGGGGGAAGAAAGGGGAGCAGGGGTGGAAGGGATGCGACCGGGGGGCGGAGGAGAGGAGGGTGGGAAGAGGAGAGAAAATCCAATTTGCTCCCGATACAATGGTCGTCAAATTGGGGGAGCCTCCTCCTCCTTGCACTTGTTTTCCTCCTCCTCGTTCGATCTCTTCCCCTCCTACCACACCACTCCTGCCGCTCCCCCTCCCTTACTCTCAATCCCCCCACCCAGCGACCCCTCCTTCCACCCGCCCATTTCTTCTTTCTCCTCTCGCGCTCTTTCGCGTCCTCCCCGCCCGTATTCTCTACTCCTTCTTCATCCCTTCCTCCTCTCTGCCACTGCGGCCCAGCACCCTCTGCGCCGACAACTCCCACCGTTTCAACCATTCCTCTTCCCCCCTTATTTCTTTCCTTCGCCCCTTTTTCAAGATCGCCCTTCTTTCTGCTCGCCGCCGCGGAAGTGTGCTTTAGTCATTGCTGGGCAATGGTGGATTAGGGAGGGTTCCCAAGAAGCAACCGGATTGCTCTTCATTGGGCTCCTTTCGGAGGGCAAGGTGGCTTGGAGGGCTTGGACGAGGCGCGGGAGTAGGGAAGTGACCGCGACAGATGAGATTTGGAAAAGCACTGGTAATCTTTTGGAAAAAATGGAAGTGATTCATTTCCGAGTCTGAAAAAATATTTATTTCGGAATTAAATCAACGTTCAAAACCAGTTCGTCGGTATGGCTTTTATGAATTCAGTAACAAACACTTGAAACGGCTTTGGAAATAGAAAATAATTCAAGGTACACAAAAAGGAAAACATTGCATCACTGAACGGTTTTCTCAACAACGGCACTGGAATTTTATTCGCAAATATTCACACCATCGGACCCTCGATAGACCATGGGCATAGAGAGAGAGAAAGGCAGAGAGAGGGATTTCGATTGCTAGTGACATTGCTACTTCTCCCGAGTTCAATGTCTGGGTTTGATTCCGGTATTGTCAAGAGATTTTTTAGTTTTACTTTTCTTTCATTTTAGGATTTCATGGTGGGGGCATCATTTGGAGTGCGTGATATCCTACGAGCGGCGCTCAAAATCTCTTTGAAAGTGTCGTTAACAACCGGGTAATGACAATCCAGCGTTTACCATTTTTGATCTATTATTTATTTCCTCTTTATGGTTATAGGCTTAAAGCCCAATAATTTTCTCAAGCAGCAATTAATAACTTAGAATTAGTTATAACCGTAATTATAATAGCTTAATATCTTAACATGGTAATATAAAAATTAAAAATAATTTACAGTAGCAGGTAACCAAAGGGAGTTGAAGGACTGCGACTACAGGGAATCTCGACTTAGTTTTTTTGGCGCATTACAAGCAGAAGGTGAATGCTAATGATCACCAATTACACAAATGACTGGTGATCTAATACCCTGCATCTCGCATTCTAGTGAAGGCTTGGAGTGAAAGATACATACGAGAACTCAAGCGCTAATAAAGGAGCATATTCGGAAATTATGCACTTAATCTACATTTACGGCCATATTCTCATGTGGGGTTATGAACTTCCGATAAACTTTGACGAAAGCAAACATTTCGAGTATCTATTTCTATAGCTATTGGAATCTTCCAAGCATCATCCCCCCACGGATCATCGCGTAGAGGATACTTGTGTAGCAAGCCTCCACCTCATAGTACGTTACTATATTCACCACCAATTTTCTCAACCTTTCACGGCTACTTGCGCTGACATCTTCTATCGCGCGTTTCTCGTAATTCATTATTGGCTTTCTCCAGTACTTCCTTTATATTTTCCTGTAAATTTTCTTCCTTTTAAGTTCTTACCACTGACTCCTCTCTTCTCCTAAGATTTTTCGAAGCACACGTACTCCATGAGCAGTCATTCCCTCTATTAATTTTTCACCATAATTCTTCTATGACGATAAAATTTTCAGATATGGACAAAGAATACATTGCGATTAGATTATAAATTACCCAAATTTAAAGGACCACAGTTTGTGTTGCAACTGTAAGTTCATTATTAGCATTTAGAATTACGGGTACCTAAGGGTTGTTTAAGAGTAAGGAGATTGGAGGAGAGTGTGAAGAGGTATCGCTGAGGAGGAAGAGGCAAATGGGGAGGAAGCGAGAGTCAGTGAGTGTTAGCAGTGTTGGGTGTGAGAGGAGATGGAAGGTGGTAAGAGAAAGGGCGGTGATGGTGGTGGGGGGAAAGGCTGGCATTAAGGGTGGAGACTGCCGGAGGGGAATCCCAAATTGAGATCGCGCGGCGAGAGAGAGAGAATAGACTGGTCTTGCGTGATTACGAATCAAGCCACCCTGGTACGACGGCGGGTGCTAAAGACCTTCCTTTTTCTTCGCCGTAGACGTTGTCCTATGGAATAAAATCCTCCGTCCTGCGCTTTTAAAACTTTTCATCTAACAGTTTTAAGTTGGAGGAAATTAGGGCGATGCCCCAAAAGGCATGACAGGAATCTAAGGGTTGTTGGGATAGGGTCACCTTACCCATCAACCAGCTCACAACGAGAAAAATATGTCAAGTTTAACAAAAATACATTGCATTAAACTTTATATTTAATCAAGATAGGCCCTTTGTTGCAAATGCGTGGGTATTGTTGAAATTTATATTGAAAATATATTTTCATAGATATTTCAGGAAAAGTTACGAAATCACATTATTATAAATTATTTTTGCCAAAGATAGGTCCGTGAAAATTGAGGTAACCCGCCAGAATTTGCACTGCACTAGCTGGGCTGGGATATTCTGGCCAAATCCAATTTGTATTCGCATTACATCATATTGTGAAAAATATTGCTTTGATTTATCGTCGCTATCTTTTGAATTATATCTTGAACGCGGCAACTTTCATTGAGTCTTGTTGTATTGGACTTCGGCAATTGAAAATGAATCAAATACAAAATAATAGCATTTTCTCATTTAAATTCGTTTTGTATTTATATTTTTCTCATCATAATAAAATTATCATTACGGAAGAAGATTCCTTGGCACATACATTCATGAAAAAACTAGCACTTATTAATTCTTCTTGTTCAGGTTTTATCCTTAGGTAAAAATGTTTATTGCTTAGTATGACGAAATGTGGTATTCCATATATTCTGATTGATTAAAATGAAAAATTACGTTGAAATTATTCACCAAATTGCGTTCAATGAATTGACCTTTAAATTAAATCCCATTCTTTCCGATACAATTGTTCTACAGCAATCTCCGGATATAAAAACATCGACCCTAGACAACTATACTATAAGGTTAGTTCGATAAAAGTTCGGAGAGTTGCTTTAGTAATCTGGAAATCGCAGGACTTCTGCGATTTGGCAAGCCTAACGTCCTAAATACCCCCAATCGTGCACGGCTGAAGTGATGTGAACTCAAAAAACTAACTTTGGAACAAGTCAGCCACTGCCGTCGCCCTTGGGAGAAAAAAGTTGGGGAGGCCTAATACAAAATTGGACGGTTGTCAGATCAGGAGGAAGAAGAGAGGGCAAGGGGTTCGAGGGTCGGTCTTTTTGCCTCTTTTCAATCGTCCTCGACTGTTGGCAAGTCCAAATGACGCCGGAAGGAGTTGGGAATCGAGTTAGCGAGGGATTTATGGGCGGAAGAGTTAGTTACTTCGAACGGAGGAGTAAGTTTTCGGAGGAAGGAGTCAAAGGGTGGGGAGGGGGAAGGAAGCGGGAGAGGAGAGAGGGTGAGATGGGAGGAAACTGGAGGAGGCGGTTGGTGGTGGTGTGAGAGGGAGGAAAGGTATACGGCTATAGGGTAGGAGCTCCGAGGTGGGAGGGGAAAAGTGGGGAAGCGGGAAGAAGAAGGGAGTACGGAGGCGAAGAGAGGGAGTTTTGTTGGCTGGGCTTCCGACTGGTGATGATTTCGACCCCGAGCCGAAGGAGGGGAAAGAGAGGACGCGAGGGTGGATGAGGGCGAGAAAGGAGGGAGTCGCATTGGAGGAAACACACACACACACACGCAGCAGGAGAGGGTCGGGATGGAGCGAAAGGTGGGCTTCACGTAATCAGGTCGAGTTTACGTTTCCAAAGCGAATTGATCACGAGAAAAAATTTGTGTGATCAGAGATTTAAGAGAGTGATAATCTTTTCTTTATTTTGTGCCCCCGTTCCGTTGAATGGAGAGAGAGGGGGACGGATAGTCAATACTGTGTTTTTTTATTGATCCTTTTTTTATTCAGTTGATGTTTACGCCTTACTAATCCCCTCCCCCTCCTAGATTTTTCTTACACAATTTGGACCGGTTTCATTTTCGTTGTCGTATAAATATTCATTTTCTCGATCAATTTTCTAGAAGAGGTCTCAATAAAAACGAACTCGTAGGACTACTCCTGTTGGAGGGGAAGCGATAAAAATTCATGTTTTGGTAAAAAAAATAAAAGTTAACGGCAGCAAGAACCAGTATAGTTGAAATTTCATGTAAAAATTAGAGACGGACAAAAAAGAATTGAAGGCGTGACGCCTTACCTTGAAACACTTAGTGGAAATCCAACTTTCTCTCCCGCATTCACACTGTCAGGTAGAGGCGCAAATTCCAAATGCTTAATTCACCCGCTTTTTACTCCGAAATTTACAGGACTCGATGCAACAATAGGCAAATATTAGGAAATAATTAATCGTGATAATAAACTTCACGTCTCCCTCACAGTTTTGATCAGATTCTCAAACATCCAACGCGAAATTTAAATTTAGCAGACCATCTTCCGTCAAACCCCCCACCACCACCTCTTCCCCCTAAGACATGTTTGTAACTTGATGAGCTAATTCCCAAGTTTTAATTTGGAGTTGCCGAGCGAATGGCTCTGCAAAATACGACTCATGGCACCTCAAATTCCTCGAGAAACGGTTCTTGCACACTCCTTCCCTCACTCACTTCCCCCTCCCCCTACGTCCTCGGTCCTCCCCCGCACAGTTCCTTCCACTCTCCTCATGGCCCTTTCCTCCGAGCGCCTAGGAGGACAGATCCCACCCACGCCCCTCTCTGCCTTCTCAGACCCTCACGTCTCCTTCCTTCTCCCCCTTCTTCTTATTCTGCTCCTCCTCCCCCGACGGAATTCACCCTCCGGCCTTACCCCATCCATCCCCATGCCCGCCCCCTCCCCCTCGTCTCTGAACCTTGTCGCAGAGAGAGAGAGAGAGAGAGGGAGCCCGTGTTTTTGATCTGCAGGGCAAACACCCATCTTAGTATTATCATGCGCAGATTAGCAGCCCTATCTTGGGAGCCTCGAAAGCAGCAATTAGCTAATTTGATTTCGTCCTCCTTCTTCCTCTTCCTTCAGTGTTCCCTCGTATCTCTCACTCTGCTCCTTTCTTTCCTTTCTTCCTCTACTCTCTCTTCTTTTCCCCCTCCTTTCGTTGATTTATCTCTCTCCCCCTTATCATTCGTCTCATCATCACCTCTGCGGGTAGCTCTTTCTTCGCCTTACTTCCCTTGGATTTTTTTCTCGTCCAGTTTCCCTCCTCCTCAGTTCACCCGGTTCCTTCCCAAGAGAGCTCTTTTCTCTCAGCTTCTCGTTTGCCCTCTGTATTCTGTTCCGTGTCATCTTGTACCAACATTCTTACCTCTTTGTCCTCTTCCTTAGAACCACCCTCACCACTTCCTACCCCTGACGTCAAACGTTTTATTTTCCTGTATTAGCATGGAGGTGCCAAAATGTTCGTCTTGATTTTCCGCTGGCAAAGTTTCAAGGAAGTGCCGTACAAATTAGACGTTCAATGTCTCGGCGGGAAAAACTGTTCAAACTCATTCCACATCTGCATTCAAACTTATCTTGTATTCATGGAATGAGTTGGACTTTCAGGTATTTGGCTTGATGTGCCCAACTTCTGATTATATATCTCATCTATGATTTTCTTTTCTAATGCAATTTGAATTAACAATGAAATGGTTTTTATTTGCTCATAGAAACGAAAATCCTTTCCTTTGTCACTTAATTATAAATAGAATAGACAAAGGGGTGATAACTGAGTTAAGGACGAAAGAAGAATATATGAGAGGCTGTCAAATCAAAACCAAACCCACTAGCATCAACCTCACGACCCTCACCAACAAGGACATAACCCAACAACTGTGTTCGCCTGTGAATTTCCACTATGCTCCTACCACAGCGATGACAGTATCGAATGTCTCCAAAGAGTGTTACTTCACATCTATCATGTTTATCAGTGTACGTTGTTTCATCTATCGAAATTCATTTTTAAAGGATACTTCAGTATTTGGTTAATTTACACCAAAGAATTAAACTAATTTCAGGAAATATTTCTAGTTTCGTTCAGTTCTTCTGAAAAAATGAAACAGTTTATATTTAAGTCCAGGCGCCTTCAGACGTAATTCATTGAATCGTTCCCACACCAAATATTACTAATCCCAAACAGTAGTTTACATTTAAAATTTCTTTAGGATTCACATGGTTAATTTCTATACCTATCATGAACCATGTAAACCATTTTCAGATTCCTTTCATTAAGAATCATCTAACAACCTTTATATTATGTCTGAATATGTTTGTGAAATTTGGTTGCAATAATAAATATTTTGGTATATAACAATTATAAAAGATATAAATTGTAATATTATTTTGGGATTCTGTATTTATTTCTAACTTTTTATCTAAAAGCAAGTATCTTTACAATATTTCCTCTTTTATACTTATAAAATATTTAATGACTCAAGTGGTAGGCCGATCGTAACATAATTTCATATTTTCATGTTGTTGATTTTACGGTACTAGTAGGCGCACGCATGCACTTATTTGTTTTGTCAGAAAGTATCAAAGCATCATTGTTTGCATAAGGGTATACGAGTAAGTCCTGTGATACACAGCAAGCATTGATTCAATGAATTTTTTGACTCCCAAAGTCGCGTTGATTTAATGGTAAAATTTTTATTCGTCAACATTTTACGTAAGCCGATTTGTGTTGTATCTAAAAATTGTTGAAAGTTAAATACTGAAATATATATTGTGTTTAGTAAGACCCCACCGTATATGAAGTCAAATCATTCACAATTAAATCTAAAAAAGTCGACCCAGGTTATAAATTTAATTTTACTATAGAATATCAGGTCACAAAGATATTATCCCAGAATAGAGGAGCTTAGTGAATAATGTAACCAACATGTTGATGACTCTGGTCGTGGAGGATTTAGATTTCCGTTTTTATCCACTGGGACTGATTGTAGCACAATACGGACTTTAAAAAGTCAGCTTTCCCTTAACTTAAAATATTTTCTTATGCAAACGTTCATTTCTTCCTCGGTTACTCAAACAGAAAATGTCTCTTTAATTAATTTTAAGTGACATGGACATGAAGAATGCCATGACGATGACTCCTCTACCAAGTGCATTGTAGCGATAAAGTTATCATCATAACAGTGTACTTTTCTTCACCTCCTTCATCAATGATTCCTTGCATTTTGTCAGTGACGCTTAAGTCAGCTGGAGGAAGGAGAGAGATGTGTATCAGAATCCAAAGAATATTCCCCCGTGCTCCTTTGTGTCTGAAGCTCTTAGATTAAGTTACTGGATGAGTTTCCATTACAGCGACTCCAGCTATTCCCTGCATTTGAATAAGGCCGCCCCACACGGGCTTCAAGCTTCGTTATCCGCTCTCTTGCGCCACCGCCATATTCCCTACGAGAACTTCGGCACAGAAACCCTCTCTCCTCATTAGCGGCACGCTCCACCCGAAATGTTTCACGACGTTTCCTTATCCTCCTCCTTCTCCCCGCTCCCCCTAAACCTCCAACCCTTCTCCCCTTCCGCTCTCGCCATTCACCCCCACCCATCTTCCTCCGCCCCCTGCGACAATATATGCGACCAAGTCTGCGAAAACGCGAAGTCATACGGGTGAATTCATTCTGTTATTAGTCACGAGCCGAAGAGGCGTTAATTACAAACAGCTTTGCTCCCGGTGAAACTCATTCCTGTGTCACCTTTGCCGCGTTGATGGCGTGAATGAATTAAAGTTCAATCGGGACAGTTGGGATAAATTCAATCTCATGAAAGGCAAGTACTGGTTTTGGATTGCTAATCCCTGCTTATTTATGGCTAATATTTAAAGACACAAGATTCACTTCGAATGCGGATGACGTAAGAATTATCTCATTGTAAAAGATAATCGTAAATGAATTCTATAGAAAGAATTATGATAGTATTTCCGTCAAGTTTTGGATCGGAAAGCTGCTTTTGGCTATTTTAGCAATTTCATCCGTCATTATTAAGTGCTCTCACAGAGTTAATTTTTCATTCAAAATATTCCCATAATATCCATATGAAAACAGTCATTTTCACCCATTGTTCATCCAATTTGGATATTTTCTCCAGTGAATTTCGTACCCATAGAGTCAAAATTAGATCGCATGGCTCTCGATAAGATGATAATTTCTTAACTTCTCCTCGAAATCAATTTCCATATGTTATCGTACTTGCCGCCTTGCTCTTCCCCGTTCTATGTTCTGCACCCTCCTCAAGCTTACACCTTGCCCCCACCTGGTCCCTCATCAGTACCGTCCTGAATCTCACAGTCAACATATCGCTCGTAAACACAGCATGGAGACGCGGTCCAAACCGAAATCGAGCGAGCTTTCCAGGGCTCAAGCAGGCAGCGATGTCCCCGGTGCCCTCCCCGTTTCCGTTTCCATCATACGTCATATTATAGTTGTATATGCTTGGGTGGAAGGATGGGATGAAGTGGATGATCGTTGAAGCATCATTAGTCGCTTTTATGGGGACTAAGTGGGATGAAAAAATATCAGATATTCTAGTGGTTGAATCTAGGGAAAAGCGGTAAGGGAAGAAAATATTGGAACCGAAAAATAGTGGGATAGCATAGGATATATCAAAAAGTAAAACGTTTCGTACTGTTTTACTACTTTCATTACTCGAGTTTCATGAGCCCTTCTTACGACATTCAGTGAAAGTCAAATAATTTTTTATACATATATATATATATATATATAATGAAAATATATATGCATACATAATTTTTTATGTATAATTATGTATTATAATATATATATATATATATATACATTTATTATTATTATTGGTAATCTACCGGTAATTGTAGGTTTTAGATACACGAAGCCTATACAAGGGTAAAACGTTGCATTTGCTTGCTTCTCCTGACAAAAACACAACCAGAAATCCGACACTAAACAAGCCCAGTTCCACATATTTCCTTCCTTTATTCCGTTCGTCCAAACAATCCTATCCCATTCCTACCCCTTCCCGCATGCATAACATTCTCCCGATTGTCACAGACTTGAACATCCCATTTCCTCTCTCATGATCTTTCATGTTTCTTTTTATTTCTCCCAAGCACTCTCTTCCCATCCCCACCATGTCCAGCACTTCCTCGTTTGTTTTCCTTTCGGTCCATTTTATCTTTTCCATCCTTCCCCACACCCAAATTTCAGAAACCTGAAATAAACGTCTATCATCTTGTTTCAATGATCATGTTTCCGCACCATACAAAACGAAGTTCCATGTAAAAGCTTCGACAAACCGTTAAATATCCTTGCTCAACGTTTTTGTAATCGATTCTCTCCTCCTTGTGAAATTTCTTTATCTCACGTAATTCTTCTCTTTAAGTTCCTATTTCTTTTACAAATTTGATCCAAATCATTCCGAGATAGGTAAACTTTCACCCTCTCCAGTTTATAAACTCCTATTTTGATATTACAATAGGCTTTCTTCTTTCTCAAAAATCTCTCAGAATTTGTTTTGTTTAAACATCTTTTCACCCTATCCCTATCGCACTGACTTTCCAACACGCTCAGCAATGCTTGCATTCCCTGGACTGACAGGTAAACAAAAGCTCCATCATGGGCATATCCAAGGGATTTTATGAGTTTCCCGTCGAATTTCATATCTATCTCTAGTTTTTTTATGCATTTTTAACCATTCTCTCCGCATGCACGTTGGAAAGCACAGGTGATAATGGACGCCCCTGCCTTACCTCTCTTCGTAGCACTGGCCATCTGGATTCTTGACCCGCCACTCCTGCTTGAAGTCTTAGATAACTAGAGGTTGGTACAAGTCTCTATAACTTCGTGGTTTTGTTCTATGCTCTTCTTTATCAGTAACTTCTTTATTACTATGACATCTCAGGTACCTTTCCTTTTCTGAATCCAAACCGATGAACATCTACCTTGCTCTCCACCCTCTTACTGATGATCCTGAGTAACAAATTAGCTGCGAGCAAAATCAAAATTATTCTGCTGTAGTCTTCACATAGAGTTACCTCTCCCTTTTTTAGGATAGGAAATAAAACTAATCTGAGGAAATCCTCCGGCTAAATTCCTCCCTGATTAGCGCTACGAATTAGTCCACAAAACGTCCTCCTACCGCGTCCTCTCAAGCTTTTTAGTAGTTCAGAATTTTAGAATTTTGTCTACCGCCACGGCTTTATTTCATTTCAAATTCCTTACTGTTCTTTCTGTCTTGCCTTCAAGTTTGCCTCCTATCTCTCCCCATCACCATTCTATTCTCTTTGTATGACTAAGCATGCTAAGCCTCATGTCTTTGCCATATAGTTCCACTAGATGTTTCTTCCACTCTTATGAATCATCCTTACTTCAGTTTATCATTTTCCTGACTTTTGATTGTTTGCACTAATTTTCCCTTCTTACTTCCTGGCAGTGCCTTCACCTTCCTATACAGTTCAACACTTTCACCGTTCCTTTGTAAACTTCCGGCCCCAGTTAATTATTCAAATCTTTGTACTTCCTACAACCTAATTCTGTGTTTACTTTCTTTGCATTTTCTTCTCTCATTTTTCTAATCATCCAGTCCGAAATCCATGGCTTTCTGGCTCTTTTGAAATTTACAGTTCCTATTGTTTTGTTTGCGGTTTTCGATATCCCTTTTTTTGATATATTTCCTATCTCCTTCTATAGTGCCCAGCGCTCTTCCCTCACTCATGATTTTCTCTAAAGCCTGTTGACACTTCTTCCTTGTCAATCCGGTTATGCTTCTACGTTCCATTTCCTAAACCGCCTTCTGTGTTTTATCTTTTTGAATAGGACGCTACGCTTTATTACTACTTATGATCTGAATCCTCATCTCGGGAAATTGTGCATTAACCACGCTGTCCCTAACTCTCTGCTTAATTATAATAAAGATTGACTGGTATCTGTCAGAGTCCCTGGGACTTTCACATGTACCTGCACCTTTTGTGGTGTCTAACCCATGAGTTCGTTATAATTAACCGCAATTCGGATTTATTTAATTAGTTAATCCGCATCCGCTCCCGGGAAACTGTGCGATTTAAACACGCTGTTCCTAAATCTGTGCCTTCGCCAACAATATGGGAACATATAATAAAGGGATATTGAAGAACGCCAACGAAATTATAGGAACGTTAAATAGGAAAAGGACAAGGAAACTGTGGTTTACTGACGAGGTAATTAGGAATATGGACCAGAGAAGAAAATTGAAGAATTTGAAAAATGAATTAGTTCGAAGATTATACAAAGAGATAAGTGATAAATTCGTACTTGCCTGATTCGTAGATTTCGAAAAGGTGTTTGATAGAATGAATTGGGGAAAACTAGGATAGGAGACTAATACACAACCTGTGCATGTCTCAGACAGAAAGTCAGGATGGGTAGAGTTAGGAAGAGGATTTAGGCAGGGTTGTCCATTATCAACTGTTCTTTTTAGCGTACATTTGGATGACCAAGCTCTAGTGTGTCAGTCAGCCAAGGGGTTGCAAGCATTGCTGAGAGAATTGGAAATACAATGAGATAGATATGGGATGAGAATAAATGTAAATAGTAAAATGTTTTTGTGGTTTTTCGGAAAGAGGTACGTCAAACGTTAAAATAGGAGGGTAAAAACTAGAACAGGTGGAGCAGTTACGTATCTCGAAAGTGTTTTGGATCCAAATGGTCAAAGTAGTCGGGACATAAGGGGATGAATTGCGTTAGCCAAAAAAGCTTGCTAAAGGAGGCGGAAAATGATGACACGGACGCTGAGTAAGGATGTTAAGAAAAGTCTTTAAACATTTGATATCCTGAGAGAATCCTGAGAGAAATCCTAAGGGGACAGAAAAAAAGGATGCAAAGCATATTGATTGGCAATGGGATATGGAAGACAGTGATAGAAGGGAGAATCTTAGGCAAACGTGGAAGGGGCAGGAATAGGACAGAAATGTTGGACGGAATGAAAGGAGAAAGGAAGCATACGGAGATGAAGAGGGATTTTGTTGTAGAGCAGGATTTTTGATTTTGTTTTGTTTTGAGGGAGATGAGAATTATTTGGATGATGTGCCCACCGAAGCCATCTTCAACCGATAGATTACCTATAAGAATTATATATATATATATATATATATATATATATATATATATATATATATGTTTATGAATAGACACATAATTATTACTTATATTTTTTTTCAAGCCCTGAGAATGTTTTTGTTGGACAGTTTATTATTGGCTACCAACTTAAAACATTAAAATTCGCTCGTAGCGGCTATCTTATTTTCATAAAATATTTACTAGGCAGATAATATTCAAAAGAGAAAGTTATTCCGCATAAAATTATCTAGTAAATCCACTGTCGTCATAAGAAAATAGCAAAGCTAAATCAAAAAAGTTTGGCATCCGATTGATTCCATAACTTACACGTGTAAACCGTAAAATGTAATGAATAACGTTATTTACGACGGTACATTCATTTATAATAGCTAATTGAAAGTACTTGATGTTCAATATAGTCCGGGAATCATCGAATTATTATTTAAAACATTAAAATAAAATAAAGATAAAATTAACGTTTTAACTCTCTGGAGGATTTTAAATGTCAGTGATAAAAGAATTTGGATTTTCGGAATGCGGCAAAAAGATTTTCCGAGAGAGAGCCGAAATTAAAAACACGAAAATAGTTTAATTGAACAGACGAACCACAAGATGAAAAGTAATTTGATAATTTTCAGAGGTCGGTTACACGTCATTCGTTATTTTTGTCCGGAATAAATTCGTATTTCCACTCGCCTGTCTTTCCGATCGTTGGATCAACTCGCCGTGTTCGCAGCGAGGCCATCTAAAGGCCATAGTTCTATTTAGATGCAGCCGATCATTAGTCTCTCCGTGTACATTATCAAATTCAAATACAAGAGTCGTTCTTTCTTTTTTCGTTTCAAACGCAACGGAAAAGAGTCCCTCCTCGTTTGGGAGTGATGAACTGAACCGTGCGGTTAATTTAGGCAATTTGGATCCGCGCTCCACGCCCCCTTGAATAATCAACGGGACCTAAAAAACCATTGCTTTTAGAGTGTGTGTGCGATTTTGTGAAGTTTTGTTCCTATGCAACCCCATCTCCTCCCATTCTCTTTTGTCTATCGCTCGACCCCTGCTGCTGTTTCATTCATTACGGAATGGAATCGTGTATTCTGTCCGAGCGGCTGACGATGACGATGGTTTGTCTAAGTCTCGAAAAAGTATTGAATTTCCCGTCAGTCACCAGCAGCCAAAAAGAGTTTCGTTAATTGGCGTCACAGTTGTTCCTTTGTAGAAAAAAAGGTCAAGTTTTACGGCCTCGTACGTGAACGTAACGAACTGCATTGTACTTTCATCCATTAAATATTTAGCTTGTGTTAGAGTTTATAGCATGTTAATGGAACAGATTTTTTTTACGAAAAATTTAGACGTGTAGCTTGTTTGTGCTGTGTCCTCGTTTCATCGATTTTCCTTCAAATTCTGCGTCCAAATAAATGGAGGATGTTCACTAATCAAAAAGTTTTGGACGAGTTCCGGCCGTTTAACAAGACCTTTAGCAGCCTAACAATAGAGTAAAATTTAATTAACACTTGCATAAAAAAATGACCAAAGATATGAGGACAATGGGTGAATGTAAAAACTTCCATTTTGAACCTTGAAGTACACCGTACAATTCGTTGAGTGAATGTTCACAAATATTTATTTAGTGATAGCAATGGTTATTAGCATAAAGGAGAGGATAGAGAGGAAACCTTATCATGTTGGAGGACCCGTTAAGCTGGCTGTGATCTAATAATGCCGCTTTCTAGAAACTTCAATTAGATGTATTTCAAAATGTTCCTAATGTTCTGTCAGTCGTTGAAGATTATTCAATTGAATATTATTTCATACTTCATTATTTATAATTTGCTCTTTCTGTTTCAAATTAATGTAAGGAGATGCATTTTCAAATATTTTATATTCACTATTAGCCGTTGAGGATTATTTAATTGAACCTTTTTTAAGATTTATTATTTCAAAATATGTTCATTTCGTTTGAAATAAAAATAATTAGAGAAAAAAATCATAGATTTAATCAGAAGACATTTTTTTTAGTGAAAAGGCAGCGCTCAATAACGTACAAGGGAGAAAATACCCCACCCTTCCCCTGAGATATTTTTCTAGAATGCGAAACCTCTCCACACCTGATGTAGAACGGAAACGTGAATACTCTTCCCAATTCGTGCCATTTTTCAGGGATATATTTAGTTTTTAACTGGTGGATTTCCTTTTTATTTACGGCAATGATTTTTGTCATTCAACATATCAATCGTGTGATCAGCTTCATTAAAAATAAAAACAATAGGTTTTCACAGCGAAACTATAGGTTCATTGTCAATTAAGTCATACAATCCATGGTACTCACCACATTCGAGCAAATGCAGCAAACATTCCTTTTGATTCTTTATTTTTTTGTCTCGTTTACAAAAAAGTTGAGTCACGGCAACCCTACTTTTTTTTAGTAGACACTTTTGAATGATATGAGTAATTTGTTTAGTGACATTTGTCCGTGAAATTGTTATTATGGTAATCTCTTCGTCTTCTTCTTTTGCATATTTGGGTTGGATAAGCGTCGTGGTATAAATTTTTACTTTAATTCCTTTTTCCTCCTTGTGTCATGACATTCGATAAGCTTAAAAAATGGTATTTTCCAAGTATAAAGCTAAATTTATCCATCTCTCAAATTCCTTCATCCATAGCTCATGAATTTTTGCTAAATTTTCATGTTTTCTTTTCAAAACTTCCCACATCAATCTAATATTTACCAATTCTGTAATTATTCATGCTCTATTAGTATTGCCGTTCACTTTTTGGAAATGAGAAATTACTTTAGAGACATATTTTTTCAGCCAGTTACCATCAATGTAGCCGGTTAATTTTGCTTGAAATTGCCAAACCGTCAAGACCTAAGAAACTTGATGGTGGTTTCGAATGGATAACATTCAGAAAAAAAACAACTCCGAGATTACGGTGCGTGGGAGAACGAAATACAGGAGTAAAAGATGAAAGAACTTTCAGCTAACGTGGGGCCGCGGAGGGGGAATTTTAGCGAGGGAGAAGGGGTAAGGCGCATACGCGGAGGAGCGGAGGGGGACAATGGATTTAGAATGCAAAGGGAAGCGCAATCTCCTCAGCGGGGCGACTTTTAATCCTTGCATAATGGGTGACGCAATTGCTTCAATTACTACCGTAACGAGGTACCCTGGACCAGAGGGGAGAGGAGAACGGTTAGACGGAAGGGGGAGGGGATGGTGAGGAAGATTTCAGCTTAAGGGAGAGACTGAGAGAAAGGAGGCATTTCGGTAAAAGAGAGAGAATTAAAAAAAGGAACGGAACGAGAGAGATGTGGATGGAAAAAAAGAGATAAACAAAGAGAAGATGGAAGGGGGAGTGGATGTGGGGACGGGCGGTTTGGTTTTTGGGAGTACCAGTGGGTGAGGGGGCGGGGTGTGGGAATAGGTTGAAGCAGCAGTTTGGAGAACCTGGAAACGGGAGTGAGGGGGGGAAGGGGAGGAGGAATGGAGTAGTAGTCGAGGTGGAGGAGATATTCAGGTTTAGGGCGAAGCGACGGCAGGGCGAGGTAACGGGTGAGGGGGAGGAGGAGTGGTGCAGGGAGGAAGGGTAAGGATGGAAGGAAAGGGGGGGCGGACCGCACACTGTTCATCCGATTGCGACCCTTTCCGTATTCGACGGGGCGTAAAACGAAGAACACTTCGACTTGTAATTGTTTCCGGCTTTTTTTCCTCTCTTTCCGTCCTCGACCGTTCAATCCTTATCCTCCCTCCCTCCCATTGCCCTCTCTCTCTCATTCCCTCTCCCTCCAATCCCTCCGCCTGCATGTGTTTCATTTGTGTCCTCTCTCATTCGACGTCGACTAAAGCGCTTAAGTGGGACAAGAATAGCGATTCGTTAGGCAAAGATTGTTTGTCGCATTTTAATCTGATAACCCGATGAAATGAATGTGCAATGAAATGTGCTGCGATGGGTACAGAAAAGGTACCATTCCGTATGCTTCGGGCCGGATAGGAAGACATTTGATTTCGAAGGTTTGAACGTTACAGTGGTTTTTTCGTGGTTCAGGATTCATGTTTATGGTTTTCAGAATGCTTTTTAGGATAAACGAGGATTTTAGAGTGCAGCTAAGTATCGCACAGGAATTACAATATTTATCGCTAATTTTTCTGTGAGTCAGTTTTCGTCCTCTGTTTTGGTGTTCGCTAAAAAGTGCCACCGAAATAAATATCAATCAAACTGTTTTTTCTTAGTTAATAGTAATGAATAGTAGTGCAATGAAATGCTTTAATTATATTTAGATAATTATATTATTTATTAGATTATTATATATATATAGATTATTAGATAAATTTCTAAGATGTTTGAAACCTGTCGGCTGAAAACATATGATAAAAATCGACGATCGGCTCTTTTACGCGTCGTTTAAATTCTTCCCCAGACCGCATTCTCCTGCCAAGTACGAACTTCGCTGGACATTAATTGCAGTACACCACACGAACACATAATACCCCTCACAGGACCGGTAATGAGCGCCCTCGTAAAGGATAGGGTCCGCTCCTTTTACAATGTCGCCATTACGTCGCCCTCGGCCAAAAGGAGAAAGGGTGGGAAGAATGGACCGGCCAGAATCTGAGGGAGACGATAGTGACGAGTCAGAAGGGGAAGGATGGTTACATTGTCCACGAGGGGGGGGGGTAGCTTCTAGGGCACCGGAAGGGGATAGCGAAGGGAACGAAGGAACGCGGAGGGAAGAGAGGGTATGAGGAGGAAGAGAGGGAGGTCCATCCGCGGGGGATGCGGGGATTGATGGGCATGACTAGGTGTGGGGGCGGAGGAGAGAGCCAGAGAGAGAGGTGGAGGGAATATGAGGGGGCGGAAGGAAATAGGTGGAGATGAGAGAGAGAGTGTGGGTGTGTGTAGAGGAGAGGATCGTGGATTTCGGAATGGAAGGGGGAAAGGGGGTTCCACACGGGGAGGGGGAGAGTGCGGAATGGGGTTCCGCTCGAGTTTACCCTCGGCCATGGTTTGCATAACAAACGACTGTGGAGATTCGGAAGGGAGCGGTCGGTTGTGGGCGGGAGATGGGTCCAGGGGGTTGGGGGAGGAGACACTTAAGCGAGGCGGGGCGGGAGGGTCGGGTGTGAAGGGTAAGGGATCGTAGTAGGATGGGGGAGGGCGGTATCAGCGGAGGCAGGGGTTTCGGAGAGAAAGGAGAAAGATCGGGAAGGAGGGCGGAAAAGGGCTCCGCGAGGTTGAAAATTTCGGGAAGAGGACTGAGGGATGGTGCCATTGAGGTGGTGGCCGCCCGCAGAAATGGCTGGGCGACTACCGACGAAAGGATCCGAAAGGGGGCCTGTCTGTCTGGGAGTGGATGGAAAAATGTAATCTTTTTACTATGTATTTAATACGGTTTGGTGACCGCTGAGGAAAACCTAGGGCTTCACTCAATGGTAAGGACGTTGTTTCCCTCCGTTCCCATCTCCATTCGTATCCCTCCTGCCTTCATTTCCCTTTTTTCTCGAATGCGATGAATTTTTTCCTCTGCCTCCCAGCTGGGACCAAGTACGTGTTCGCCGACCCTTCCTGTTTGGACGTAAATTATTTTCCGGCTGCTGTTGCCTTTCCACCGCTCTTTTTTTATGACTTGCCATGTCAAACTTCCGTGGCCTTCTCGTTTAAATTATAATGAGCCGGATAAAACTCTTAATTAGAAATGGTTTCGTCGAAAAAATGTTTTCATTAACGAGGGGGAAAGCATTGCTGAGTTTTCCTTAACGGGGAATTTATTGTAGCACATTTATCTTTCATTTTTAGGAATAAACCTCTTTGCCTCCACAAAATCCTGTTTAAATTTAAATGGATTTCGTGAATGATACGTTTCAGTGAATTCTTTATCGAAATGTGTCATTTGTATAATTATCGCATGAGATACCTATTTAAAAGTATCTTTGAGAGAGATTTGTAATTTAATTAAACAAAACGTTAAACAATATAATTTTGTTGTTATGATAAACAAATTTTAAATTTAATACATTGAGACGTTAGCAGGACTTAAAGAGCTTGCATTTGAGTAGTTTCGTATACATTTTAGCCTTGTTATTTATGAGTACTTATTCCGTGTGATATCCAGCAGCTTTCATAAAGTGTGTACTCTATTTTGTATAAATACGACAGAACATATAAAGAGTATAACATATTGCATTTAAAGTTTTTGAAGTAATGTATTCTCTATGCTCTTCAAAATAAGATGAACTCTGAAATTTATAGAAGAATAGAAGCTCTATGCCTGGCAACGTGGACTTTAGCGTTATTATTTTACAGTCTGTTCACGAATATTTGGCCAATTTCTAGTAAAAGTAAGGCCCTTTTCAGCCTATTAAGTAAAATATGTGAATGCTATGAACAGTAAATAAATATTTATGATTGAAAAAACTGATGAAAAAGTGAGAAAAACCCCGCCAAACTTAAAGAAGGAACATAATAAGGATTTTCAAAAATTGTGTGCACTCATCAATTTAGGTACCAAATTACAGATTTTTATAGGGATAACATGTACATACTATATAGTATGTTCAATTCAGTAAAAAGTTAGTAGAAATTCTGAGACGAATAAAAAATCTTGAGGTCTGAAAATTAACTGCTGAAATTTAACCCACTTCACTCTATTTTCCGCTCGGTAGTTGATTCCATCAGGAATATTTTTTTTACCACAGTACGCCCCAATTGAGCGCCTTCATGTTATCAAATAAAATGATACAATGAATCGAGGCATAGAAAAACGCTCCACAACCTTCATTTTCTTCTTTTTCGATGTGAATAAAAGAGACAAACAGCCATTTGACGAGGGACATTCTATAATGCTGGCCATTGCTCGTGGTCAGCGAGACTTCTAAAACGTCAAATGTCCGGGACAGCTAACTTTGGGGGTGGAAAGGACAGTAGGATATGGAATAAGATAGAGAGAGAGAGAGAGAGAGAGAGAATAAAGACCGAGGAAAGAGTGGAAGAACGGGAGGACTAGAATGGCAGAAGGGTAAGAAATAATTTAATTTATTCTGCCTTCCGGTGGCTTAACGCCATTGCACCGTCAATGCGACCTTTCCCCCTAGCCCTCTTCCCCATCCCTGCAGGGACAGAAAAAAATAAGCCTTTCCATTTCCGCTGTGGTTGGTTTCCTCACCCCTCCCCGTTCTCCACATTAGATTCCCTCCTCCCTTCTAAAAAGCTTCCTAATTCCGCCTTTCCTCCGCGCAACCCTTTCCTCTCGCTTCGAAACAGGAATTTTATTTATGGTGTGAGAGGGGAGGGGGGTGATTTTGATGGCGGTGCATGGGTGTGGCCGATGCGGGTAAGCGGAGACAAAGAAAATGGAGTACGGACACAGTGGAACGAGGGATCACTTGATGAAGGAATTTGTTTATTTTCTTCAACGATTTGAGCGCCCCTTTGCAAGGTTCTCTTTTACCTCTCTCTCTCTGTCGGTGCTCACCTGCTCAACAAACTTACGAATTTCGACTCACACGAGGGTGAATTTGGAATATATTGCCGCTTTTCATTGCTAATAGTTCCCTACTCTACCTCTACCTCAAGAATAACGACGAATTAAATAAACGTTTATGGCATGGTTTTAAAAGCGTGATGTTTGATATTCATAAATTGAGCAGTTTAAAAAATATTTTCCTTATTATTTTATCTGTTCTCTCCCAAGCCAATTTCTTAAGAGACCTCAAGATTTTGACTTACAGATTTTTTTAAACAAAGGAGGGTAGGATATGGAATAAGCTAAGTGCATACGTTAGATATTGTATATTTATAATCCAGGATCGATGCGTAACTGGTGACTGGCATCCCTCGTCCAAGTTCAATTGTACTGATGATTTGACTTTTCAGGATTTCAGGTCCCTACTTTTCAAAGTGTGGTACAGAAAACAAATCGAATGGACCGTCATTCTGTTGAAATTCACGGGCCAGCTGAAGTTGACCCCAGGTTATCCACCCTCCCTTTTTAACCTTCTTGTCTACCTTTCATCCCTGGCCAACAACCCTTGATGCCGTAGTTGACGACTTAAATTTCCTCTATTCAGCAACGACTGCAATTACGAATTCAATGTTTAACATCGTACGTGATCAAAATGAGCTTTCCCTTCATTTTTATGAAGAATGGACGTCAATGCTAATTTTTTGGCTATTTTTTTTGTTTTTATTTTATTCCCACGAGTAGGCATATTCTTCCTTTCGGTGCCTCACCCTGCTAATTTGAAACTGTTGAGTCTACAACAGTAAGAAAACGGGACAATGTTGCTCGGACCGTTGAACTCAGCATATTATCAAAACGAGTTACATCGTCTGAGAATTCATATTTGCGGAAAATTGCCGCAAAGGTAATTGTTTTCATTCTTGACCACGTTCCAAACAATGAAATATCGTGACGTCATCCAGTTCTCCAAAGTTGTGCGGTATGTGATCGCCGGAATGTAGGACGGAAATTCATTAATCCAAGTTCTGCACGTTAGCTTGATCCATTTTTTAATGGAAATAAAAATCTTTCAGGACATAGCACACGGAACGGAGGACACGAAAGTGATAATTGCTCGACGGTTAGTTGAACCGCGTTTGTTGTATGGGGGATTGGCGACCAACCTCATGACGATGGTGGCGTCCCCTTCAAGGGCCTTTCATTTAGTTCCGCTTGTGTAACGGCGTGGCGTGTGTATAAACCTCGGAACTTAATGCCCATCGCCGGGATACGGGGACTTCCTGAAGCGGCGAGTTGTGTCCGATGTCGATTGTGATGATGGCGGGGTTGATCACGTCGATGAGCAAGTTTTAACGGAGTGGGGGGACGAAAATGGAAGAGCTGGGTTAGATGGGTGGGTGGGAGGCGAGTGGAGGTCGGCGGTGGATGGAGGGATCAGAATCACCATGAGCCTTGTTTGTCGCCGCACTTACGCCGTCGCCTGGGAGACCGATCGAGATATAAGCGACGAAATGGCAGGAGGCGGCACACGTGGTGCTAATGAATGGACCCGGTAGAGTGACCGGAGGAAGGACAGGGTGGAGCATGGCGGAGAGAGGGGGGAAGGAAAGGGTCGTGTGCCTGGCGATAATTACAACGGCATACTTGCTGTAGGAAAACTGTGCGTCTGCGGTGTGCATGAGAGCACCAAGCCGTGTAGTTGTCCCTGCATGTTCGACCCATTTTCTTATTTCCGTATACTAGGGATTGTTAAGCCGCAGTTGTATGCTTCCTTTGAATTTCAATGGAGGTCACTTTAGGTCAATTTCCCTAACATCTCATTAAATTGCTGTCCATATACGAGTCCTGCATCTCAGGCCGTGGTATACGAGTGACAAACCAACGGATGCAAACGACATTCATTATGTGTCCTATTATGTCCAAGTCGGGAGCACAGTATGCCATCGCTCGGTCTGTGTGATAATTTTAGAATTTGATTCAATTTGTCAAATAAAAGGCTCCAAAATGAAAGTGGCATAATACCTCTTCATAAAAAAGTATTACCATTGATACATTTTAGTAAAATATTAATAGATTTTCGTAAATGGATAAGACTGTCCTAAAAGTATTACTTTCATTGAAGAAAAGCAATTTAATTCATAATGCAAAATAATAATTATCAACTTTCCTGCGATATCATTAGGTGAAAGTTAAAGGTAAAAGAAAAAAATCACGATTGATAAATCAGTAAATGATGACTTAAAAATGGAAATCTAGTGTTATAATAAATATCCACTTACATACGTATAAATGTTAATGTTGTAATTAGTATCTACTTCAAATGATAAGTGACAGCGTTGTTCACAACTAATTTTAAATGTGGAGAAGACACGTAATCTCATTCTACTACAAATACCCAATCAAAATTGTCCAATGTGGTTCCAAGCTATACATTTCGAAAATCCTTAGTATTCCTGTGGCAGGAATGGTATTAAGTATAACTTCTTCCCGTAATTTCTGTTTGCATAATTTCCTTAGTTTGATTATTTTCCTTAAAATGATCTACATTGTCCCCGATTTGTCTCTGGGTATGCCCCTAATTTTGTGTTTTCGATATTTTGATATAATCAGTTTAATCTTTCTTTTCGTTACCCTGCCCCATGTCCCACTTTAATCACTTGGAAGTTTGAATTGATACGTTGGTGTCCTTATCAATATCTCATTTACGAGTACGCGTCACTTGAAATGGAACCCAGATCGAACAGGCATGCGGCCGAACCCTGTAGACAAAATACCACCATGCCCTCTGACGCACTACCATCTGATGCATGATGTATCCATGAATGGCAGAAAAAAACTATAATGCTTCACTGCGAGAGACGTTAGCGCATTCTCATTTTCTTGGACCTCTTCCATTCAGCAATCAAAAACCGGATTTCTAAGAAGAAATCCCAACGAGAATTCCGTTTGAATCCTCGAGCCTTGTGTGTGACCAATTACGAATCAAATAAAATCTCAACGACTCTTAAAAGGCTCTCTAGTCCGACATGATATTCGTTTGTTCTCCGAAAAGCAGTGGTGTGTACGGCTGCATGTTCATGCGACCGAGACCCCAATAGGTGCGGAGTGCGCTTTCGGTGAATATAAACATTCCAGCAGCGGCGGCGACAGAGGAACAGCAGCAGTCCCCACCTCGAAAAAGTGGGAGCAGCAGTCCCCACCACGGGACGTTTCGCTCTCTCTCTCTCTCTTACTCTGGCCCAAACTCCAGCTTCTCTGGTTCCCTCTCTCGCCCACATCAGGTATCAACCCCCTCACCCACCGCATTATCCCATTATGAAATAATGATGACGGAACGGAAGCGGAAAAAACTCTAACTACCTGAATTCCCCCCAGCCATATATAATCTTCTCCTGCCATTTTCCCCTTCCCTTGCTTTTTTAAAAAAAGAAGTATTTTAACGCTCCAGGTTTACGGAGACGGAGAGAAACGGGAGAGTGGGACGGGTAGTTGGAAGGATACGGTGTGTGGAAGGGGGGGGGGGCTCTACTCAACTTACTTTCAAGCCATAAAAAGGCGGCAAACAAGCAGAGGTTTGCATTGAGGTAATGAGGATGTAGGATAGAGGATAAACAGCGGAGGAGGCAGCGTGGTGGTAGCTAGCCAGCAGTCCAGGTAAATGGAGGGCGATGTTGATTGGCCGCTAAGGAGCAGAGAGTGCCGCGGGGGTGGGCGGGGGGGCGGACTGAATGAGAGGGGAGTGAGAGGAAGCACTTCCGCGATAGGGGAGAGGGGGATGAAGGAAGGAGGGATGTGAAGCGGCTCTCGGCTAGGGATGAGATAGGGTTAATGGGACGTAATGGGGCAGGGCTTTGCGGTGACGGCGGCTGCGGAAAGATAAGGAGTGTGGTCGGGAGGTGAGGGGCGTCGTCTGGTGAAAAGGTGGATTAAGGATAATGGGGAGAGGGTGGAGAAGATGAAGATTTTAGATATCGGCGACGAGGAATATAGGCGCTAAACAGTTTTAAACTTGAATCTAATGGGGTTTTACAAAGATTTAGTCAATTATTTATGGAAAAATGCAAGTTTTACTCTGAAAATGAAACAAAATTCTTGAGCTCTACTATGGGTGGGTCGCGGTAGTCCAGGGGTAGAGCGTTGAACTACAGACCAGAGGGCCCGGATTCGATTCCCGGGCAAGCCTCTCTGGGCACCTGCAGCTCCACCCAAGCTATGTAATTTTTCTGGTACTAGGTCTCTCTGGGAAACCTTAACCGGCATAGGGAGAGTAACTGGCACCCCTACCCTGATGTATGAATTTCACGCGTCGTCGGACTTAGTACTGAGTGAATTCTACCGTCACTTACCAAACCGACCTTCGGGTTGATTACTGTGTTTTACTAAGGGTGAAGGTATCCTATACGACCCGTTGTCATTCTACCAGAGGCTATTCACAAACAGTTAATACAAGTGCCGGCTCTGAGAATTCCTTTTTTATTCGCTACTGCTCATAAATCGATATCCGAATAGGCGGTAATTAATTATGTTTGAACACAAAAATCAAAGCTAATTAATTATGTCATACACGCATAATGAAAAGGTAAAGAATATTCAAGACAATCAAATAGACTGGGCTAATTAAGTAGGGTTAATGTGAAGATTATTAAATAATTGATTTGAAAGATCGGAATGTACGGCTCCTTTAAAAATGAGTTACAAATTTATTAGTTTAAATGCTAATGTGGTATCTCAGAGGTCATATACACTTAATAGGTTTGCGATACCGCTTTATGTTTTCGTCATCCTTTTTGTCGTTTCCGCTTTAAACTTTCTAGTTACCTCATATTGTACATTTGTCGGCGGTATAGTTTCTGGCTCGAAAATATTTGTATCCAATTGCCAACAAGTCAGTGACAAAAATTATTGTTTTCATTTTCCCATATTTTCACTCGAATAAATGTTAATTGATTTCGATTTACAAGGATGTCTGTAACAGGGACAGGAGAATATATCGTGGCCATTACTAAAGTGGTAGGCTTTCAGTCGCTGAAATGATTTACGCTTTCCATTTTGTCTTAACCCTATTCAGACGAATGATTGAATGAATAAAAGTAATTTCTCATTTTATTAGTCCGGCAGTTCATTCGGCCCACGCGCTGATCACCGTGCAAACGTCTTTCAGTTTTCCCTCTCACTCTTCCACCGTCATCTCTCTTTGTGTCTCCACGCTTGGACACTCCCACCACTACCCGTGCTCTCGTGCTCTCGTCCTCCTCTCCTTCCCTCCCCCAAATCCCCATTCTCTTACCCATCCCCCCCATACCCACCTAAACCTCGCTACCTCACTCCCAACGTCCACCACAGAAACCATGTTGACACAAGCTGCCGCTATGGCGTTGGCGGTTTTTGTAAGTGCGCCTCGGTGAAAGGGTTGCGCTTTTCGATCGTCTTTTTTTCCATCTTGTCCACTCGGCTACCTCCTCCTCATCCCCCCTATCTCTCCGCCTCTTGACCCTTTCCCGCCTTCCCCCGTGGTAAGCTACATACGTGGTAGGTAAGGTCTCCGGCTACCACATCACGCAAAGTACCCAACCTCCAGTGCGCTTTGTTTGTTCGTGCGCTTATTTCCCACCATTTCCAACTCTTGGGTGCTTCCCCACTCCCTCCGCCCTCCCCGGTCTCTTAGACATCATTCCCCTCCCCTATGTACATTTATCGCTCTCTCCCCCTCTTTACATTCTGCTTATCTTGAAAAGAGCCAGCGTCACTCCATCGCTACCCCCCTCACCTCCTCATCCTCCCCATCCCTCGCTCTGTTTTTCGTGACATTCGCTGTTAGTTAAGTGCTTTTAATGGCGAGTTACTCTTCTCTCTTCAAGCTCCCAGGTGTTCCCCCATTGAGTATGTTTCTACTTTCATGGGTTTTGCGCGGTCGTTCAGACTATCCGAGGGGATTTATCTGCTGCGATGGAAGAATTTCAGTTCTTCATTACAAAGTATGAAGATCGGTATTACATCTGTGCGGACACGAAGGTTATCTCTAAATACTTCATGGGCGCTAAGTTCACTGATAATTGGAAATTATTAAAGTTTTATTTGCCAACAAGAATTTTTTAGATAAAAATATCAACTTAAAGCGATTATTAAGTGGTGTTAATTTTTTTCATCCATTGTATACGGAGTCATGTTAATGACTAAGTTTGTAAATTTGTTTTTTTTGCAAACTATGATTTTAGCAAGTAGGAAATAAGTGCAGGTAATGTAGAAATGATTTACGCATAATAAGTCGCGCTTTTAATCACGAGTTATTCTGCTCTGTTATTAAAGCCTAATGGTTGAAATTTAGTCAAATTCCAAAGCTTGATCATGAACCACATGCGAATGAATTTAGTTTAAAAATTAACGGAAACGCTATCAAAAACTTCTGGACGACGATAAATGTTATTTATATCTTAATGCATTAGTTGATTTTTATATTAAGCCATAGCACTTAACAAAATTAGGTCAACTTTTATTTACAATTCAAGCAAGAATTTAGCTTTTAAGCTTTTTCTTACCAGAATAATGGAAAAGAGCTTATTTCTTCTATCTCGGTAATTATCGTGGTTGTCCACTTGACTATTTTGACTTTCTTGGAAAGTTTGGTTAACAAACGGAAGATTCTCGTGGACAAGCAGAGAAAATTTGTTTTCCTAATTTTTAACAGTTTTTGAAACCGAAAATATGTTTGCAAATACAATGCGTTGATGCGCAAATAAGTGAAATCTCTGTAAATGCAGCAGTGCTAATTTTTTATTGGTATACGTTGAAAGAAAATCTCGTCTTGTCCATTGATATTTTTATGCTTGCATGCAGAAGAATCCATATAATTTATTTGGTAACATATATTTGTAATCTTTTCCGAATTGTATTGCTTTATGATCAAAATTGTTTTTAATAACAAAATACGATTTTCATTTCATGCTTTCATGATTAAAATTTAGTATAAAGCCTGACGTTACAGCGTTATACACAAATTCGCCGGCCTATTTCTTTTCAAAATTATGCATGACAATGAAAAATAACATTTTTCAATGCACGAATTGAACCACTGAATTGACTGAAGTGGCCGTAATCAAAAGATCAGGAAATACCTCTGATCCATTTGAAAAATGAAGAGAAAATCTCACTCTTAATTGGCAAGACCTATTCCTTAGGAGTCTGCATCATTTGTATTTGCGCGGCGCGTCTTCGACTACATTTAAGAAAAAAATCTGCATGCATTGCCAGCGTGGGAAAAGCGTTTCGTCTTTACGGTTTCTACTACACTTAATTTTCTTCTAAGCACTTGAGAACCCCTTCACTTCAGCCAGTAATTCCATCATCTTCCACGCTCTTTCCTCGGTGCCTTTGCCATCACTCCCACCTTCTGTTCGCTCTTTCCTTCTCTCTTTCTCTCTCCCCCCCCCAACCAACCAACCATTCCATTTTCCATTCACTCATTTTTCATCGCCAAAACTCCTTTTCTCCTATCCCTCCCCCTCCTCACCTTTTCTACCATCTCTTTGCCGCTTCTGTGTGCGTATCTCCTTCAAATCCCCGTTCTTCCACCCCCTAATCCTTTGTTGACACGCTATAATACAAGAAAGTAAACCGAGATTCTGAATAAATATAAAAAAGGAAGCTCTTTCTCTCTCTCTCTGCCTGACGGGAGACGCAGGGGAAATACGAAGGTTCTGGAGGGATAGGGTGAGAAAGGGGAGAGAGGAGGAAGGCAGTCGCTGGTCTGAGGGGGAGGGGATAAAAGTAAAATAGGCAAGGGAACAAGGGGAATGAAAGAAAGAACGGGGAATGGGAGACGGAATGGATCTGTGAGAGATCGAAGGAGGGATGCAGGCAGAAGAACTCTTCTGGGGTTGGAGTGGTTTTAGTGTTCGTGTGCTCTCGTTGAATTACACTCGTAATTTGTGAGCGCAGGCAAGCATTTACGATTGATGCAAAATATAGAGCGTAATATTAAAATTTAAAAAAACAAGAAGATAGAGGTAATGAAAAAGTGCATGATGTGCGTTTCAAAACTACACTCATATCCCATAGCCCTTAAAACTGCACGGAGTGGATCAGAGGATATGAGGGTCATGAGGGAAGACTGTCGATGAAGAGTGTTCTGTCTTCTTTGCCACTCTTTATTTTCGATTCCTAATTTTTGTTTAAAATAAATCCGCAGAAGAAAATAAATTTATTTTTGCATTGCATCGTTTGATAGTGATCTCATTAAATGCATTTATAAAGCTTTAAATTTATTGTTGGTGGATGAAATTCGCCGGAGCAAGACTAAGAGGCGTCCAATATCAAGAGTGAGGATTGGCGAGAGGAAGCTGAAGACAAGCAGAGCGTAGTTAAGAGAATGGAGGTATGCCCCCGAAAACTTCTATTTAGATAACTTCTATTCAAAAGTTTGGCTGAGCATAAATTTCAGGTTTTGTTTATTATCGGCGCTGATATTTCACACAACATTATTCAGATCAAACCGGAGGATATTCATGCTTTAAAAAGAGGAGAAAGGAGATCCGCATTTCTTTTGAAATATTCATTTGCATACGCTTGCCTAAATGCCACTTAATAGCCGAAATTGTATAAAAACTCGTATTAAGATTTCTTTATCATCCAGGCATTTGATTGAAAAACGTCACCTATCATGAGGTAATTTTCAATAATAACCATTTAAAGCATCCAAAATCATCAGATGCGTTCACCGAACTGAGCTCTTGGACGGCGCATATTAATCAGGAGAACGACGGAATTGCCTTCCTTTCCATCACTCACTGGTTTGGTCAATGTTATTATTTGGCCAATATTATTATCCTCAGCCTTTTAGAAGATCCCTTCATTTTCTTCCCTGAGTGCTCTCTTAGAGTGAATGGTGCTAATTCGTGGTGCGGTAGGCATTCGGTGGTCGTCACCGTGTCAGATAAGTGAACATTTGATTGTCATTTGCTCTTGATTGTCGTTAGATGAATGTCAATTAGGCAAACTCAGGAAATTAACGTCGCATTCGACTGTTTGAGGAGCTGCGCTCATTAAAAACTGTAAATTAACGCTGAATACCTAGAGTTACATGAATAAACATAGACCTATTAAAATTTCCAACATCGGATCTTCGAAGTGCGAAATATAGAACGAGATTATCGGTGATATTAAAAAAAATCATTAATGTCAAGCGTGAGTTTTAAATACATGCGTGTCACTGATTCAGGAAGAGCAACGGACAAAAGGGGGAAATTGAAGAGTAATGAGGAGAGAAGAGGTGGTGGTGGAAATAATGAGATGATGGAGCGAAACACAACTTTTGACCTCGTTGGAGGGGAGCTCGCTTCGCGATGGCGGATGACAAATCTTTCCGAAGAGGAGAGGAAGGTGAGAGGATTGTCCATGGAATCTCTTTGCGTCTTTCCCACGCGCAGCGTCCGCCTCCGTCAAGCCGTCGTCGGCGGGGACAGTGTCGCTGCCTCATCCCTCCGTTCCCTCGGGGCATTTGTCGCGAGCGAACATTATCCACTCTTGAGAAACGGGAAGGGAGAGGAGGAGGGGTGAGTGACGGGAGATGGCCCCAACCTTCCGAGGACGCGCTTCGCACGGTAAATGGACGGGGCCACTCCGATCGGAAATGGAAGAATGGCTGAAGAGCCCCCGAACGTGCATTCGAGAGTTGGCAAATAAATTTACGGGAAAAAATGAATTTTTTTAAGCATTCATTAAGACAAATAAAAATGATAGCACAATAATGGACGTGTGTTTAAATAGTTGTGTAAATATGTTGGGAGTCTTCAGAGATGAAAGCTTTAAGATGGGAAGTGTCTCCCGTTTCCCCATACTCCCTCCCCTCTTTCCACCCGCCCGCACTCCCGCCTCATCTTTGCTAAATCGATTGACATTGGAAAAGTGGAATGTGGACATGTCCTTAGGTCAAGAGTTCCTCGAGATCCATGGTCTGAGCAATTTGCAGCGAAATTGTCTGCAAATACTTATACGTCGTTTAAGTGATAAAAGAAATAAAGGCACATCGTTTTCGGAATAATTCTGAGGAAATGTTTAACTTTGAGTAGTTTAATGTTGAAATAAAAAAGTGATTTTATTGGGACCATTCATCATAGAATTTATTTATGAAGTAGCAGGAAGACATTGTTAATTAAATTAATTGCCAGTTATCTAATGAGCATTTCTCAACCCTTTTCTGCAGCTTTTTTTATCGTGCGCTTGTACATAATAGTATCGTACATTTGCTCCTTCTTTACAGTACCGGTTATCAGAATTTCATCCTCCAAAGATATATACTTTATTTTATATATAGAGACATACTTGTATATTACGGTGCATCGTTAACGCTAAAATATTTTTACGCATTTCATTGAATCGGCTTAAATGTCGATATGCTTTAATCTCAGGCACATCAATCCAACGATAGCTTATATTGGATCATGAAAAATTCATGCAGTATACATACGCTCATTTTATGAATAGATGACTGTCAGCTGGTATGGTGTTTATTTATGAAGAGTATACATTGAATATGATGGATGTAGGATTTTGGGGCGTGAAGGAAAGGTGGCAAAAGAACAGTCTGGATTACTGCCGTTGACGAAAGGAAACATGGGGTCCAAAATAAAATTCCTCATTGGATGAAGAATATTACATGGTACTCTCTGTATGCTCTCCCAATGGCAATCAAATCAATTACCGGAAAAAAGAACTCAGGCTGTCGACGTTGGAAAGTAGCACATTTGCCTCAAAATAAACGGATGCCAGAGTCCTTTCTCATTTTAAAGAAAAATCGCCGTTAAGTATAACTTCTTATCGTTTGCACCAATAACAAGGCAGCGAGTCTCATCTGAAGAAAGCACGAGAAGGCATATCCATGGGTAACCAAGTTAATAAACGTACAGTTAAAAACCGTGTCAACACTCATACGGCAGGTGTGATCACACGGAGACCGTGCCTAATTCAGACGCAGGATGCCAAGGATAGGTAGTCCAAGACGAGAGGATGTGGGCTGGAGGGTAATCGCCGGAGAAAAGTTACAGAGTAGGCACATACCCTAATCCGAACTCGGCGCATCGATTCTTTGATCCCTTTTACGAAATAAATAACGGTGGAAGAAGACGGTGGGGATGTGTCGATGGAATGGGAGGGTGAGGAGTTCGATGGGGTTGGGAGATACGCATCGTCGTCTGTGAGGACAGCAGATACATCGGGGGAAGAGGAGAGGGTTGTCGGGAAGAGGCGAGGCGTTGTGGGGGGAGGGTTGGTCCTGCGTCGCCGCCTTGGGGGTGGCTTCGATGGGGGAGGGGAAGGTTTCGGGCGAAAATCGGTACTTTGGGGTGACAGTGGAAGGGACGGAGGTGTAAGGTTGGGTGGGTGGGGCGAAGCGGAGGAGGTTTGGGTGGAATACGGAGGGTGGTAAGAGGCCTTAACGGATAAGTTGTGGTCGAGGTGGGAGTCGTAACTCGCGGTGCACGACGGGAAGGGGGAGTGGGAACGTGAGTTATGCGCTCCCTTCCCCTCCCCTTCCTTTTTCCCATCCCCTTCCTTGGCCTCACCCCCCTTCTCCCTTGATCCTCATACTCCCGCCCGTTTAATCTGCCCCGCCCTCGTCTCCACCCTCCTCCCATCGCCCCTCCCTTCTGCTCTCTCTCCCCATAACTGTCCCCGTTCTCCCCAGGAGCTCGCGACGGTGTTAAGGCGGAAAAGAGGATGACTTACGGCACGTTTCCACCCTGTCCGCCTCCTAACTCTCCCTCCCATCCCTCCCACCACCCTCCGCGCTCGTTCCATCTGGCAACAGTTAGGATCCCCGTCCTCCGTGACCTGGGGAACGAATGATTTTTCATTTGGCCCGTGTCTCATTCCCCATCCCTCCCCAGATCCCCTCGCATCCACTTTTCCTCCCCATGCTCGTCCCAGCTTCGGCCTCCACCTTCTACCCGCTCACCTCCCTCCTTCCCCTCACGGATAAAAGCGGTCGGTCGGGGTCAGATTGGATAGGGGGCGGGAGGGGGGATTTGCCGTGGGAGGTAATGCGCGGGTAATCTCTCCGGAGTTGTGACAACCGCTGAGCGGAGTTAATTGTTTAGCCGCCTGCAAGCGCACCGCCGTTTGCTACGCCATCAGCGTCGGGGTGCTGTATTGCGTTGCGGAGAATTTAAACAGTGGGAATTCGCTGACGGCGTCGATGTTCCCCTGTGCCATCGATTTCGTAAGTCGAAAATTGGAGGAGCCACCGTCATGACGATCTGCGTCAAACTAATGAAGGGGGAAGACAATGGTTCAGTCCTTCCTTTAGCGGCATCATGCAATGATCCTAATTTGGTGACTTGATCATTACTAATATTTATTAATGCTCATCACATTAATTCCTTTTCTATTCTTGTTCTTCTTTCTCTTACCGCTTTTCATTCTGTACTCCTTGTGCACTCTTGACGTTGAAGCCTCTTCTCGTAGATCTTTACGAAGGACCCGAGAGAAGGGAGGAATGCTCACGTTTTTCGTCATGGAGATTATTATTACGCAGATGCTACTTTTGTATTGCCGTAACTTTTTCATGCCTTACAATAATTCTCCGTATCAAGTGTAGCCCTATTCACATTCTCCAAGCAATATTCCGCCCTATCCCTTGGGTCATTCTCCTTCCACCGCCATTTTCCCTCTTTATTTTTTAAATTTTAAATCCGTCCGACACTTCAAAATGCTCACTTGCCGCAACCTCATCCGCCGTGGCACATTTCTCCCCTGATTTGCCATTGCATTTTCGCCTGCCTTGCGCTGAGATTAAAATATCCAATTCACTTTCTCCCACCCTCGCCTGCTCCTGCTCTCGTGGAGGACCCTACCCCCTCTCCCCAGTCTTCCCTCACCATCCAAAGACACAATCTCGTGCCATAAACTCCTCCTCTCTCCTCCCGCTCCCCTTTATCATCAGTTCCTCCTCACTACGTCTTCCGCCATTACCTTTTTCTCATTTCGCTCTCCCTCTCATGAAGTTGCCCCTCCTCTCCCCGTCCCGCGGGATTTCACCTCACTCCCCGAATTGGGCAACGCCAAGGAAGGTAGGTTTCATAAGGAATGAAGGGAAAAAATGAGGAGACGAAGAACGAGAGAGGGGTTTTTAGGTGGCTGTATGATGGGGTCGAGGGGGTTTCAAGGGAGTGATCGCATGTGATTTCCAACCAATCTTCATCGGCTCATTTCAAAGGAATCGGCTGTGGAGCTAAGGGCGAGAGAAAACGGAAACGATAACTGACATATTGCATGTATATCGCTCAAGCAAAATTAGAATGGAAAAATTGCCGTTAATTGGAATCATTTTAAAATTTCAGTTGGTAATTTTGTGATTACGACAAATTCGTGGATTCCAATTTTTTAATTGGTCGTGAATATTCTGTTTTCTATTTCTTCCTTCCTTCTTTTGTTAGAATACAAGTTATAATAGTTTTTGGCCTTATCTTCACTTAAATTTGCTAACCAAGCGGTTTTTCCATACTACTCCTATACAGGACCATCTAACAGTCATTCATTTCATTTATTACTAGGCAATGGACGAAAGATAGCCATAAATATTGAAAAATAATTTGTAAACTAAAACATCGTGAATTTTATTGGCTTCGTGTGAAAATTATTGAATTCATCACGTCTATGAACAGTGATAACGTTGTAGCTAAAATGAGAGCTGAGGAAGTTTGGTAGAAACTATTCATAATTCTTAACTGTTAAATTTCCACAATGTTTATGAAATAAACCAAGGTTTTGAACCAATCCCACCTGAATTCCAAAATATAATTACAAATAACAGCTCTTGAAATTACATTCTGCTATTCAATCAATACCACAGCATCTGTATCGGTTTCATTAAACCCTGATATTTTAAAACTTAGAATTTGCGTGATAAGTTATTGCAAGACGGCAGAGAATCTTCTCGTTTTACCGTTAACAGGTCATAAGTCAATGAAACAAAATTACTGGAAAGCATTTAGATTTTCTAATGAAATAGTCTCCTGTTGAGGAAAAATCTTCAATGAAATGTCATAGAGCTCAATTATACATTTTCCGAAGAAAAATTGGGAAAATATCATATAAAGAGATGGAGGTCCTTTAAGTATATGTTCCCTGTAATCACTTCTTATCTAGTTAGGCGACTGATCCTTTTCAATCCGGTGAAAGCTTTTTATCCCGCAGTCCTTTGACCTTTTTCTCCGAATCTTTGGCGCCCTCGGTCACTTTCCACCTTCTCTTATCCTCTCCTCCGGCATACTGTCCTTCCCTTCCCGTTCCTCCATCTCTTCCACCCAATTTATCCTTTTCCCATGTCGCCCTGCCCCGCCATGCCTTTCCTTACCTCTACTATCCACGATCGATTCTTCTTCCGGTCTCTCTCTTCGATCTCTCCCTCAGTCCAACATGGTCCGGCAGAGGGGGATGGGCAAACAAGGAAAGGGAGAAAGGAAAGGATAGAGAGAGCAGAGATGGAGGAAGGAGCCCCAACTTGTTCTACCATATACTATATATATGTATGTATTTATAATCAAATAAGGCCGTGTGGGTAGAGAGCATTCCTGCGAAACTGCTAAAAGATATAGAAAAATGTGATAGGAAGAGACTATATGGACTAATTCGTACATCTGTGAGGAAGGAATCTAGGCGGAAGACTTCGTGAGACCAGTGTTAGTCCCTATTCTGAAACGGATAAAGGCTACAATGAAAGACGTACAGAATAATAAGACAAAAGGATAGAGAGTAGGGTAAATCAATACTTAGGGGATGATCAGTTTGGGTTTAGGAAGGGGAGAGGTAGGCGTGATGCCATTGCAGTAATGAGATCACTAATCGAGAGGAATATAGAATACAATCAGGACGCATTTGCCGGTTCGTAGATTTCGAAAAAGCGTTTGATAGAGTGAACTGGGAAAAACTAATGCGTGCATTGCAGAAAATAGGAATGGATTGGAGGGACAGGAGACTGATCCGCAACCTGTACATGTCTCAGACTGCTCAGGTGCGAGTGGGGAAAACAGAGTCCGGATGGGCAGTGTTAGGAAGAGGTGTAAGGCAGGGTTGCCCATTGTCACCGGTGCTGTTCAACGTATATGTGGAGGAAACGATTAAAGAGTCATGGGAAGAACTGGACGTATGAATTAAAGTCGGAGGGGAATTCGTAAAATCGGTTAGGTTTGCTGATGACCAAGCATTAGTCGCTCAGCCAGCCAAGAGGTAGCAAGCATTTCTGAGCGAATTGGAGGTTCAGTGCAATAAATATGGGATGAGAATCAATATTAATAAAACGAAGGTCATGCGATTTTCCAGAAAGAAAAAGGCTAAGCTAAATATTAAAATAGGAGGGTAAAAAATAGAGTAGGTAGAACAGTTTACGTATCTCGGAAGTGTTTTAGACCAATACGGTCAAAGTAGTAGGGACCTAAGGAGAAGAATTGCGCTAGGCAAAGAGGCTTTCTCAAGGAGAAGGTAGTTGATGACGGAGACATTGAGTAGGGAGGTTGAGGAAAGACTCTTAAAAACTTTGATATGGAGCGTAGCTATCTATGTACGGCGCGGAAACGTGGTAACTAAATCAGGATTATAGATGTAAATTGGAGGCTTTTGAAATGTGGATGTGGAGAAGAATGGAGAAGGTGAAATGGACCGAAAGGACAACAAATGACGAAGTACTTGGGATGGTGGGTGAGGAGAGGGGTTTGTTGAGAGAAATCCTAAGGAGGCAGGAAAAATAGATCAAGGGCGTATTGATCGGCAGTGGGATGTTGAACACTGTACTATAGGTGAGAATGTTAGGCAAATGAGGAAAGGGCAGGAACAGGATAGGGATGTTGGACGGGATGAAGGGAGGAAGGAAGTATACGGAAATGAAGAAGGCCTTGATGGAGAGTAGGTTGCTGAATTGTATTTTTTAGGAGTAACAAAATATTCATTTGGTGGTTTAGTCCATCCAAAACCTTTCTTAACCTTAATAATTATCATATATACTTATATACATGTATCGGGGTAATTCAGGGGTAGAGCCTTGGATTACTGACTAGAGGACCCGGGTTCCATTTTCGGGCAAGCCTCTCTGGGCACCTGCAGTTCCACCCAAGCTATGTAATTTTTCGGGTACCAGATCTTCCTGGGAAACCATAACCGGTACAGGGAAAGGAACTGGGCCCCCTACTCTGATCTGTGAATTTCACACGCCGTCTGGCTTAGTACTGGGTAAACCTACTTAACCGACCTCCAGGTTGATTACTGCGTTTATGGTTAAAAATATGTATATATATTTATGTATAAATTCGATAATGAATGTTGATAGGAATAAAGGTATGGGGGCGTGATTTAGGGAAATGAGCGAGACGAAATAGTCGAGAGGGTAGGTGGAGCTTGGCGGAAATGACGAAGAGAGAATTAATACATCTCCGATTTCCATCTTTTCCTCATTTCTCCCCTCCTCACACTTCATCTACGTCTCTCGCCAATTCTCTTCACCCACGGTAACCACTTTTCTTCCAATGGCCACTCTCTCCCGCCGCAATACTTCAGCGACCCCCCGGACCTCCCGAGCGAAGCCTCCCTCTTGACGGGGACTACCACACGCACACGACTCCTCGTTGCCGCGGACACGCACACACAACGCACGCGCACACCGGTAACCGCGGATGATCAGCTCCTCATCTGTCCTACCCCTTTCCTCCCACGCTCCCCCTAACCTCATCCTTCTCCCATCCCCGCACCCTCCCAACACACTCTCCCCAATCCAATAGGAAACACTGTAGGAGCAATTACAACGGTGGCGAGAGCATCACCCGGCAAGAGCGCGGGTTGCAGAACAGAGCGCGTACATTCTATCTCTCGTTCCTCTCCCGTATGTAAATCCCCTACCTCTCCCCATCTCCCCCACTCCGTCTCTCTGCTTCCCATCTCCCTCTATCTCTCACACATACACTCTCTCTCTCCACCTCACCCATCCCTTTCCCACCCCCTCTCCTCCTCCCTCCTCGCCCTCGATCCCCTCCTCCTGGTAAATAGGTTCATGGTTCGCGGTGAAACCCCGGGCGAGCAAACGGGGAACTAATTCCGATCGGTGCCCGTGACTTACTCGACACACACGCGCCAATTTGCTCTCGCGCTTCCCCGTAAACTAGCGTTTGATATTTTCGCTATCAAATTAAGCGGTGATTTTGCTGTCATTGGTGGGAGGTGATTAGTTAACACCGTAAAGGTTAGGAAACGGACCGAATGATCGAGAGTTAAGTGCCAAAGACTTCAATTACGTTAGCAAAGAGAGTACTGACGAGAAAAATCTGTGTTTCATAAATGCCCTAATAGATAAATTCATTAACCGTTTCAAATTAAATTCCTAGGATTCTAAGATTCAATCTTGTTTCTATTACTTAAAATATCACCATGTATAAATTTGAGCGAAAAAGTGCATTAAAAAGTAGGCAATTCATCCAGAAGAAATTTATTGTTGTGGGGTTTTCTCAATGAGAATTTCTCAATTTCTCAGTTTTTATGAGTGATATTTAAATTCACAGATTTTAATATAAGATAAATAAAGTAGTAGCTGATTAGAATCCAAGAAAATATGCTTCCCCTCGTATATTCTGTAGCGTGCTTGCAATATTAAAATTCGATTTTGATTATCGGATTAATTTACCCTATTACTTCAAAAGCTCTATAATGTACTCAAAATCGGTATTTAATTTTCTTAGGAAAATAAAATCAATAATTATTAAGGCAAATACATTGTTTTAGTGTTTAGTGAAAAATGCCAAACATATGGTCAAAATAAGTATTGTACTCGAAAATATCAGCACTATTGAAAGAGTAAAGGCTATTGTTTTCTCATTGGAAACTTAGTTTCTTCTTTGCATTAAATTTAATTGAAAAGGCTGTCAAATGTTGCAGTATAATGTGTTATAGAATTGGTCAATATCTTTATATATTTCAGTACTTTTAGATAGCGCCAATCTCTCATTTCTACATATTTTATACGGAGGATATATTTTCTCAGTTAAATGCTTTTTTGTATTTTATTTGTTTTTCCAAAATTTAGTACAACGCCCAAAATCTAATTTAATTTTTCAATAAATGATTTGTTTGCTGAGAAAGCAGCTCTTCGCATGTGCCACAAAACTTAATCCTCTTTTCTTCTTATCCATCAGAAGAAGATGTGTTCGTTTTTTATTCATGTCATACGCTACCGTTTCTATTTACGAGTAAAATGTCCTTCCTGCCTCCGCCGAAACCTGATCCCCCACGACTTCCCCAGGCAAACTTCCCCCTCGCAGAAACTCATAAAGTAAGAATGGTATCAGGGCACCTCCACAGCACCACGACACGTCAGGATTTGCTTGTTCCATAACTTCGGACTACAGTGGAGGAAGCAGACAAAAACTGGGAGAAAAAAAAGTAGGTCTTTCTCTCGCGATGGATTTGTCTTGGATCAACTTTCTCTCTTCTTCCGGTACCAAAGATTAAAATGTTCCGTTTTTAAAGGGCTTAAGCGTCTACTCTTTTCCTCAAACAGATAAATATAGCCACCCCTTTATACTTTACGACCGCCGTCTTCCAAACTTTTTGCCCCTCTGTAACCCGCCGCGTAAAAAAAGGAAGAGCCTAAAGTGAAAGGCTGGTTTGTATAACATCTCGTTAACATATTCTGCACGAATCAACTAGTTTTTTGGAAAACATAGTGAAGCTAAAATTATCAAGCTGATGTTTAAAAATGTTGAAACAAATAGATGAGATGACTGGATAAAAAGAAAAGGGGAGCCTACGTAGAAATATACTTTTTCACTTGTTTGATTTTTTCTAGCATCCCCATCAAATCATGTTAAACTTACCTTTTTATCGCCTAATTTTTTTCCGCGTGATGTTAAAATTTTCATTGTTGTTGTTGCTTCATCTTCTCCAAGTGACATTTCTATTTGCATTCGACACCCGAAAAAAATTGTCAATTTGAAATATTCAAACGGAACCGGGAAAATGATCTCAAGCGCTCTTAACCATCGCCGTTATCTTTGAATTCAACAGAGGTATTCCCGCGAGCAACAAGGCTGGAGGACATAAATTTTGTGGGTCGCGATGAGGAAAGACTGAGAACATCCACGTCTGTTAATGGCTCCATCAAATTCCTGAGCGGAAAACACGACATCGTCAGCGCTAATTTTCTCAAATAGCCGTGTGTATGCCATTTACACGACCCACCCCCTCCCACCCCCCAATTCCTCGCACCCGTCCTTGCACCCTCCCACGGCGCAGTCCTCCTTCCTCCCTCTCGCCCCCTCCGCCGACCGCTTCTCCACGTCACTCTCCTCATGCACGTTGCTTCTCATCCGCCCTCCCACTTCACCTCCCCCATCCTCCCTACCCTCTGGTATATACGATATATATATAAAGTTGCCGACGTAAAATGGGGCGGGTTGGTGGGTAAGGGGGGGGGGCTGAATTTATCGTCCGACAGCGATTTCTTTCCCGAAAAGGGCCTAATTGAAAGCCTCTCCTTAATTAATAGCCGCGCTCGTCACCGTCGCCGGTGTATGTCGCGAGAGCTCTGAAAAGACCCTTAAGTGCCATCATCCCACGCCCTCGCGCTTTCACGCCCGCCTCGACCTCCCGGCGTGATTCCCAGAGGACGACTTGGAAATTGGTGGACACGGTCGTTACTCAAGCGCCAGAACACTCAGGCGACTCAATAGCCTCTTTACGGTCACTTGGCCGCGCATTACATTGGACGGGAAGGGCGAGGAAGAGTTGGGGCCGAGGGGTAAGGTTCAATAAAACTCCGCCGCTCCGTTTAAAACTCCCTCCCATCCTCTTCCACCTTCCTTCGTTCCGTCTTTTCAACCGCGCCGGGAGAGCACACTGCGATCCCCGGCTAGTGGTGATTTTAGTAACCACACCTTACAGAAATCTCACTTCCATAACAGAATACCGGTCTTTCTTTTCTCGTATGAGGAATCTAAAAAAATCGATTTTCTATCTTTATTATGAGTCGAAAAGAGTACAAACATAAAACACCACCGACAAATTGTGACGTCGCTAGTCTTTCAGAAAACGCGTTCAGTCATATGCCCTCCTGTCCGTGGGCATATGCTCCACGAAAACTTGGAAGGGCCTGCGTAATGTAAAAAAATAGAAAGTTTCGTGCTCAGCATCAATTTATGCAGTATTTTACAGAGGATTCCATCTACTAATTTGAAAAACTGATTCGCAAGATTAAGTGATATTTTTATTCCTGCAAATGCATCGTAATGTTTACCTCGGCAGGAAGCCGACATTAAAATAGCCTATCTCCTAATTTGAGAAATGCAAATGAAGATCTGATTGAAGTGAGAAGTTTTGCTTTGATTTTATTTCATTTCTCTGTACTGAAACAAATAGTACAATAACTACATATTATTTCTGCACTTATATTTCTACAACACTCAAAAGTATTGCACTAATACTTAGGATGCTGTACAAGAGGAAAAATAGGGAGGAAGAATGGGAATTCTGGGATCAATTCTCGTAATATCATCTCATGAAATGGTAACTAAGTAATCAAGGTTCAAACTATGCGGAATTAACTTCAATTTGAGGTAAGTCATAAACTATTATAGGGTGCTCCCCATCGCGGTAAGCAACTACGTTCCGATTGAGAAAGATGGCTCAGGAATAGTTGTAAAATTCCTCCCAAGGGATTGATTAACGGTTAAGTAACTTTATAAACTCCATGCTACTTCATTTACGCATGTCTTAAAATTATTACGATACATGAAAGTGTAAAAGAATAAATGTTCCATGATGAATAATGAAGGTTTACAGATTGAAGAAGATTATACAAAATTATATGTAATTAATTAATATATTCGTAACATTAAATAATATTATTTGTCATCGCGTTTAGAGTATATCATTATCGCAGCGCCATTACTCTCACTTTAAAGTAATATAAGAGAAAATATTACTTTACGGATGTTCTTATATAAAACCATTAATCTCTTTATTCACTTGAAAAAATTCAGTGAGTGAGTTTTTTCAAGTGAGAATTGAGTGAAGTGAGAATTTTCAGGGAAAATTTCATAACCCGCCAATAGTCGACTTTTGTTGACCGGAGGACCTGCCATTGACAAAAAAAGCGACTATAAAAAGTGCTTTTAAAACATTCATGCTGAAGTGGCAAGTAAATTCTTTATTTACTTTATTTTTTCGAAACTGTGAAAACTATCCTATATGAAAATATAAACCAACTGATTTATAGCAATGACTGTTCATGTAACTAAATGGATTCTATGATATTCTGGGTGAAAGCTAAATGACCAGATTCACCCCATTAAATAAAATGGTTCAAGTGATTAGCAACACTGGCTAGGTAGGTAAATCGAACTCAAGCAGATAGTAGTTAATTGAATGAGGAGAGAAGGATTTGTTCACATATGGAAATAGAAGAATCTAGGATGGGGGGCGAGGTCGAAGGAAAATGGAGGATTCGTAAGGGAAGGGGGGGAGCGGAAGAAATAGATTTTGAAGGCTGCGGTTAAGTATCGGATGGGGCCAAGGGTTTGGGAATGTGAGGGAGGAATACAGGGAAGGGATTCGAGATGATCGTAAGAATGGAATGAGGGCGGGGCTGAGGAGAGAGAGAGGGTGGGGAGAGAATCGAGAGATGAGGAGGCGGAAGGGAGGAGGATAGGCGTGTGAGCCAGAGGGACTGAGGAGAGGTTGGACTTCGGGAGGTTTTGGAGGTTACAATTTACGACCACTCTGCGGATTCGGTCGGCCAGGAGAAGGAGGGGAGATGAGCTTTCGGAGGAGCGCGGAAGGATAAGCGGGGTTGGGGGAAGCGGAGTTGGATGTCGTGGATTCGGGCGGGGAAGGAAGAACTGCGAGAAAGGAGGAAAAGGGATGGTGGGTGGGAGGAGGAAATCGAGAAGGGGAGACGGAGGGGGATGGGAGTTCAGGAAAGGGTGGGAAGAAGGTGTATTCTCTGTTTGCCAAGTGGAATCCTCACCCCTTCCTCCATCACCTCTATCTCTTTCTCCCTTCTCATCGCCATCAACTCCTCCCACCCCACCTTTCCCTCTCTCTCCCACCCCTATCCACCCACCAACGGCGTCTGCCACGATTTGTGACCTATGAGCGTTGTTCGACGAAAGTTCGAGGGAAGAGGGGAGTAGGTGAGGAGAACCCGATCGAAGAAGACGGCATGATCGAAGCAATGAGTGGAGGATTAGGTTATTGATGAGGATGGATTCAAAAAAAGTCATTTTGCGGAATTCAACAATGGGATTATGCTTACCGAAAAATAAGGTTCATGAGACCTGAAGGGTTGATTCATGAAGATGGCGTGATTTGATTCTCCCGCGAGCACAAATGGCGGAAATGGGTGTTTTTCATAGCTAAGTACACACTAGCGAAGTTACACCTATCCCTAATCGATGTTGTTAATTTTAATTACTAAATTGGTCTAATGGTTTCATGATAGGAAAATTTTTAATAATTAATTTTGTCTTATACCTGTGGGAAATGAAACAAATTCAATAAAAATACTTCTATTGATGATGCGGAAGTACTCACGAGAGCAATATAACTTTTGGACGGCACATTAGAACACAGAATAAAACAGATAACACGTAAAAGGACACTCACACTGTAGATGATTTAAGCTTTCGGCCTACTCCGAGGCCTTCTTCATGTCAGACTGACTTGAAGGCCTCGGAGTAGGCCGAAAGCTTAAATCATCTACAGTGTGAGTGTCCTTTTACGTGTTATCTGTTTTATTCTGTGTTCTATTGTGCCGTCAAAAGTTATATATATGTATATATATATATATATATATATATATATATATACACTTTTTTGGAAAACCCACAAACGTGTAATGTAAATTCACTGACAGTCATAACAAACACAGAAACCAAAACACACAAAAGAGGGACTCACTGGTTCTCGAATTTTCGGTGGTCCAACCACCTTTCTCAAGAGGAATTAGGAACAGAACTGTTCTGTTCCTAATTCCTCTTGAGAAAGGTGGTTGGACCACCGAAAATTCGAGAACCAGTGAGTCCCTCTTTTGTGTGTTTTGGTTTCTGTGTTTGTTATGACTATCAGTGAATTTATATGTATATATATATATATATATATATATATATATATATATATATGTGTGTGTGTGTGTGTGTATATATATACATATATATTACCGGTAGATTACCTAATAATATATTATTATTAGGTAATCTATCGGTTAAGGTAGGTTTCTGGATGGACACAGCTATCAAATAAACATTTTGTAACTCCAAACAAAACCCAATCCAGCAACCTGCTCTACATCAGTTCCCTCTTCATCTCTGTGTACTTCTTTCCTCCCTTCAACCCGTCCAACATCCCGTCCAATATCTTGTTCCTGCCCTATCCTCGTTTGCCTAACAGCTCAGTTACCTTCCACCTCGCCGACTCTCACACGACCTACGGCCCCCGTCTCCGTGACCTCGTCAAATGAGGAGGGATCGTCTTTCACCCTCCCTTCCTCCACCCACGTCATCGACGCCCTGGTCTCACAATCCTTGACTCAAGGGCTTCAAACACCCCGAGAACCTCTTGTGACTGGTGAGGAGGATGCATCTGATTTCGATTTCCCCGTCCCCAACAACTCGCCCCTCGACCCCTTCATCTTTCACTCTAAAGTACGCGTCACCGACCCCGGAAGTCGACAAACATACAAGTTTCCCAAAGTCAAAAATCCCAGATACCCAATCGTCTATCCCCATTGAGGACAGCCAAGTTGTCCACGATCTTCCCAGCGCTCCTCTAGAGACGGACCACATGTAATGTATCTACCCTGATTTTTCCCGACCAGGCACCTTCGGCAGATGACCGCCACTCCGACCTTCCTCGAGACCACCTCCTGCCCTGTGGCGGCCCCCCTCGGTGCTAACTCGAAGAAGGCCCCCGGTGAAGGAGGAACGCTGCCGAATTACCCGTTCTCCGTGGAGACCACTGCTGGCTCTTCCCCTTTGGACGAGGTCGGGAGATGCAGCGAAATGCCGCGCCTTCGCCCGTCGACCCGTCGGGTGAGGCGTCCCGGGAAGCGGCACTCGTCGCCCTGAGTTGAGCTAGCCTCGACCAAAACTCTGGTAAGTGATGTCCGGTACCCACTCGGTGCCGGACACACTTCGTCCGTCGTTGAATATTTTCTTGCAGAATGACTGAGCTATCATCGATAATTTAAACCCTACCATTGATAATTTCTTACAATACATCATTTTCCATTGCCATTTAAAATCTTCCTCCTATTACACAGGCCAACAGTGTTTTTGGTGCCGGAGCTTTTAATGTTGATTTAAAGAACAATTGGGGTGCTGAATCCAATTATGACACTAGTTTTTTCCTTTCAGCTATAGTTTTCAAGATATAGATATGTTGTTACTTACGTAAAAAAATCTTCTACATGATGCTATGGGAATATTATATTAATAACACAGGCCAACAGTGGTTTTGGTGCCGGAGCTTTTAATGTTGATTTAAAGAACAATTGGGGTGCTGAATCCATTTATGACACTAGATTTTTCCTATCAGCTATAGTTTTCAAGATATAGATATGTTGTTACTTACGCAAAAAAATCTTCTACATGATGATATGGGAATATTATATTAATAATTATCTCATTGGCCTACAATATAGAAATATACATAAAACTTATTGACAGTTTATTGAAAATAAAAGGAAACACCGCAGAGTGGTTATAAATTAGTATACATATAGATTTATTTAACTTTGAAAATTATTTTCCGGAATATATAAAATATTAAAACAACTAATCGTAAGATGTGCCATATCTAAAAAAGTAGAGCTGTTAAATAAAAACGGATTTCATATTTGGATTCAGCTCTACAAATATAGTTAAAATCATCACAAAGATTCCCGGCACCAAAAAAAATATTTTTTTTGTAGGCCTGTGTTATCTGTGGACCTTCCCCTCCTTTCTATGTTGGGTTAAATGGAAGAGGAAGGACATTTAGGACTCAATTTCGCCCAAATAAAGTCCTCTATCTATCTATGTTTTCACAGTGTTAATGGTCAAATGTACATGTATGTGCCTGTATACATATATTTATATGTCTGTGTGCGCGTGTTCATTTGTATATGTGTGTGCATGTGCATTTCCATATGCATGTGGTATATATAATATGTATGTACGTACGTATACATGTATATATTTATAGAATGGAAAAACACATTGTACACCTAATCTGTGAGCTGATATTATTCATGATGCGAAAAAACTCTTTAACATTCTGAACCTAATAAAATAATTTATATCATAGTTCAAGTCGTTAGTGCATAGGCCCGGCAAGTCGAAAGATCCGATGTTCAAGTTCCGCTCAAGGAAATATTTTACACTTGTGATCTGCTCGATTCCACCTTCCCCACCTCTCCTGTGTTCGTCTTTTATATGTGTTCCTATTCCTTTTCCTTGTATATATTTCCATATATTTGTTCGTCATATGGTGGGTTTTCGTGTTTGAATGTGTGTGTGTGTGTATCCCAACACTCCCAAAATGCCCACATAAATTTAAGAAAAACGGATCATCTGTGATAAGTGAGCTGGTTTTCTCGAAGCCAGACAGTCTATCGATAAAAAATGTTATTCTTTTGTTTAGATCACCAACAAAACGATGAAACGATGATATTTATGGTGCAGTCGAGAAGTGTATTATGTTTTTAAAAATAAATTTGTTTTCAAGTCATTTAATGAATCCATTGCCTCGTGAAATGTTATTTCCATTTCAAGTAGTATAATGTCTCTCTGTCGAAAAAGCATTAATCCCATGGCATGCAGTTAACATATCGATCCGAGGGGTAATTTTATTGGATTATACTTAATTATTTTCCCGTTTATGTGCATAATATGTCGATTTTCACTAACCGACTTTTCACTTTTCTAGCATTGCAATTTGTCTCTTTCTCTTCCTAACCACCATCATTTATGACTATGTTTTGAGAATCGAGGAAATCATTATTATAGATATGCTTGGAATGCTCAGAGAGTTTTTGTGTTTTTTCAACTCTCAATTTACGCTATTCGAAGTAAAAATAATATTTTACACCAATTTAAGGATATACTTTAGTTTTTAAATATTATCTATTCATATTTTGTTATTAAATCGTTGTACATATTTCTCGTCGTCGGTGAATTTCGTTATCTAGGCATGTATATCACTCAGATAAATATATCAGTTGTAATTTTTCTTACTTCGGATTAGGCATATCTACAATATGTGCTCAGACCTACGTGATGTAGAAGAAGCGGTCGTCTGATTGTCCAACACTCATTCGCATTGAGATTGCATATGCTAATTCGTTGACTCTCTCACTGAAATTAAAACATTACTACCACCAGTCTAATTGACTTTTAAAAATATGATGACGCTAAACTCATATTCATTAAGCATTTCCTTGATATCAGAGGGTTTAGTTTATTTATCTCTAAAAGAAATATTTTTTATATTGTTTGATGCATCGGTTGCTGTACTTACTACTCTTGTCTAACGCCGTGAGCAGCCAGATATAATGGTTGGACGGATATTTCAGTGCCATCCGATAGTTTGCTTGAATTCCACGTGGAAAGGCGTTTTTCTATTGGATTTCTCGTTCCATCAGATGGTATGACGTTAAACTGAGAAACATTTTGCCCATTTTTCATTAGCATTGATCAACCGGCTTATGCTAGGTTTTTGATTGAGCCTGGCACTACTCACTACTGTACACTTAAACCCAACTTATCATGACACAACATATTCTTATTGGATATTCAAAAATTTAATCCTTAAACCCTGGATAGTTTAACCTCCCAAATTTCATTCAAAATACCATTCTTTTCCTACCTTCCTTTTCCAGCATTCTCCCCTCAAATACATCTTTAGCATTCCATTACCTCTCAGTCACTTGTATCAGCTCACCCTGTAATTCTGCTAATTTCTCCTGGTCACTGTCTCTCTTTCCCTATCTTGCCTAGAACTTCATCGTTTATTTTCCTTTACGTCCATTTTATTTTCTACATTTTTTACAGCACCCTGATCTGAAAATCCTTCACATTATGCTTGTCCGCTTGTCTCTACGACCGATTTTCCGAACCATGTAATATGAGCCTCAATATTGAAATGTTCTCTAGTCTTTCAAGGAAACGTTACTTTAGGCACCTGTAATCAACCCCTACCTCTGTGTTAATGTGTAGTTACCAAACACTCTTCCTTTATTACCCTTACTATCCTAACCATCCTCCTTCAAAACACTGCCTATACAGGCGAATTGTTCTATTTGTTCTAGTCTCCCTTTCAAATTCAATGTTTATCTTAGCCTTTCTATCTTGAGAATCTCATAAACTTCGGTTTCTTACGATTAATTCTCATCCCATATCTATCATACTGTTTCTTTAATGCGCTAAAGTAATTATTGTAACCACTCACTCAAGCTTCACCCCTTCCCAAGCCTTGATTACCATTTTCTCCATATATACATTGAAGTGACCTGGTAAAAATGATATCCTGCCACTGCCAATGGAAACTGTCCATTCCGAGTCACCATTAACCATACGCATCTGTTCAGTCTGATATGTGTACAGGTTTTGGATAGGTCGTTTATCCTTCCAGTCGACTCTATCTTGCGTAAAACGTTCCTTAGGTGTTTCCAGTTTACTCTGAAGAACGCCTTCTCAAAACCTACAATTTATATGTACTCGTACAAATGGATCTTGGTTATACATGTTGTTCCTTTCTATTTGTTATCTCTTGGTGGCGTGTGGGATCACGCGTACATATCCCATTTCTAAATCCAAACTAATCTTCTCTAATTAACCATTAACTCTCTTTCCCACTATTTGTTGACGACCCATACTCGTATTATTGCCTTTTCCACGTGATATCAAACTTATACTATAGTCTTCACATACTACTCCGGTTTCCTTTTCTGAGATTTGTTCACTGCTGATATACGTAACAAATTCTTCTGACCGGTCTACGGATGATCCCATAAAAACTATCCTTCCCACCTCTCTAAATTCTTAATTAGTTCTGGAGAGATATTATACGTACTTATGCCCACGACATTCTGGGATTCCATTTTTTCATACTTTTTCCATATAGTGGCCCAAAATCCCTAGTCCTAAGCTATCCTTATTAACCTAAAATTCCATTTCTATATCCAAACACAATGATCCCTTAATTTCATTCAAAATGCCATTCCAAAGACAATCTTCAACGTATATATTATATATATATATACATATAATTAGGTAATCTACCGGTTAAGGTAGGTTTTTGGATGGACACAACTATCAAATAAACATTTTGTAACTCCAAACAAAACCCAATCCAGCAACCTACTCTACATCAGGTCCCTCTTCATCTCTGTGTACTTCTTTCCTCCCTTCATCCCGTCCAACATCCCTATCCTGTTCCTGCCCTTTCCTCGCTTGCCCAACATTCTCCCCTCTATTACCTTCTTCAACATTCCACTACCGCTCAATACGCCTTTCATCCATTTTTCCTGCCTCCATAGGATTTCTACCAACAAACCCCTCCCCTCACCCACCATCTCCAGTACTTCCTCATTTGTTTTCCATTCGGTCCATTTCACCTTCTCCATTCTTCTCCACACCCACATTTCAAAAGCCTCCAATTTACATCTATCATCCTGATTTAGTTACCACGTTTCCGCGCCGTACATAGATAGCTACGCTCCATATCAAAGTTTTTACGAGTCTTCCCTTAACCTCCCTACTCAATGTCTCCGTCATCAACTACCTTCTCCTTGAGAAAGCCTCTTTGCCTAGCGCAATTCTTCTCCTTAGGTCCCTACTACTTTGACCGTATTGGTCTAAAACACTTCCGAGATACGTAAACTGTTCTACCTACTCTATTTTTTACCCTCCTATTTTAATATTTAGCTTAGCCTTTTTCTTCCTGGAAAATCGCATGACCTTCGTTTTATTAATATTGATTCTCATCCGATATTTATCGCACTGAACCTCCAATTCACTCAGCAGTACTTGCAACCCCTTGGCTGACTGAGCAATTAATATATATACGTATATACTCGTATATAGAGAAATAGTATAGAGATATTGGACGAAATGAAGGGAGGAATTATACGGATATAAGGATTGGCTTGTTGTAGAGTAGGATTTTGGATTTTGAATTTTTAGTATAGACAAAACAATTATTTGGTAGTTTGTCATCATTCAAAACCTACCTTTACCGGTAGATTACATGATAATCCCTGATTCCATGCGCCATAGGGCTTAGTACGTTGTCAACTTTACTACAAAAACTAACCTCCAGGTTAACTATTGTGGTCTTAGGGTATTTTCATTTCAGATAACCACAGTAATTATTTTGAAAAAAAAATATTTCTTACGTGGATAAATCCCTTGTTAAAATTTGATTTCAAACACCACTTACTCGACTTGATACTTTTCAATGCAGGTACGATTTCGTCTCCTAAACATGATGAACTTCGTAAAGTATCAAGACTAACGTTTGCATCAAGACCAGCGTACAGGCCAAAAATCTGGAACAACGGGCGTGTGGATGATAAAATGATGTAACGTACGATATGAATAGAAAATAAGCATTGTGGTAAAAAGTACATTGTTGGAAGTAAGTCAAAGTATAGAAAACTTTACAAAAGAGTAATCAAGGATCAATGAAATATTGAAGAGATTTGTGGTGTAACTGTTAGGCGCACGATTACTTGATGAAACTAGTAGAGTTATATATATATATATGCATTCAAACACGAAATACCGCCATATGGCGAATAAATATTCATTCACATTGAAATAGAGATAAGGAAAATGGTACATATATATAGGAAAATATACATATATATGATATATATATTTTATACATCCTGATGACGACGGCGGTGTCGTCGAAAGGTCAATATCTTCTGTAAGTGTCCTTCCTTTATGTTTCTGTGTGTGGAATATTTATTATCGGAGTGTTTGTGCGTCGCCGGAGAGTGTCAATTTCAAGGATATATATATATATATATATATATATATATATATATATATATATATATATATATATATATATATATATGCTAGGAAGAAGGAGGAAATTAAACGGCATTTATTTGGTCCTTCTTCTGATACTACCGTCTTATTACTGGATATTGGTGCCATCCAATACAAAAGAATCTATCTCTCGAAAAGAGGTAATAGGAACGGTGGGATATCGGCCCTAATAAGCAACGGAATCACTGGATGGAAATACTGCAAAGTGATTGGCGTAGTACGTACTATCTCAAAATAATGTTATTAGATTTAGGATTTGTTAAAATTTGAAATACCATATCTGTTGTCCACCGAACAGTTCTAATTAATAATGTCCAGTAAGTTAATCAAGGTTTGGGCATTTAAACATATCCAGCCTCTAATATTTTTCATCCATACAGTCTTCTACCTAGGCCTCGACTTTCCTCAGATTTCTCTTCAACATTTAGCTAGAGAACTTGATATATATTTTTGTAAAATGTATATTGTGCATGCGGTTTTCCGTTTCTCTATGATTAATGACTCCTCAATCATTACCGATTTTATTTCCAAGTTAAGCATTTATTATTCTCTCAGTGCAACCCATGTCAGATAGGAAAGGAGCCATACGAAGGTACTCTGCGTAGGGTCCATTCCTCAATTAAATTAATCAAGCTATAAGTGAATGACCTTTCAATATTTTGGAAAAAATTCATAAAATTTACAAATTCACTAGAGTAGCTGAACGGAAAATGAATTTGTCTAGAAGAAAAATCTTTCAATTGATGTAAAATGTATGTAGTGATACAATGATAGGTTTTTTCATACGGGTTGAAAGTCGATGCAAATTCCATAATAAGGATTCTTAGTTGAAGATTTATATGGAAGCTAGCGAATGATGAGCCAAGATATTACTAAAATGTTCTTTTTGAACAATTGGTGCCCTAAAGAATCGTATATTATCTTTGAAAATAAACAATGATAGTTAAGCACTGCTTTGGAAGACAAATTACCCAAATAACGTTGGATATTTGTCTTTAATTAAAAGTGATCATGGCAAAAATAAGCTCATGGGACAATATAAAATTAATGCCCCGACCTCGCTTGGAACATTTGGTCAATTGTTTAAACTGCTCTGTACAGCGATATTTCCTGGACAGGGAATCTTACGAATGTAGCCGATAGGTAATATTACCAAAGTACTACAATAAAAAATGGAAGTTTAAATTATGTTTTCAATATTTAAGCATGCTGAATATATCGGTCAAGATTCTCGGTGTTTGATTGATATTTCACCAATAATTTCGTGCGTTAACGACTGAATAAAATATGGTCAAGATTTCTTTCTTCAGATAGACTACCCATTTTGAATAGTTTTAGGTTTTTTACATGTCACACATTTTATTTTTATAATTATTTGCGTTCTGTAAATTCCTATAGTGCGTAGTGTGGTTCTGGTTGGAAGAGAGTAACGAGGGTGTGGACCCTAATACTCATTTCGGAGCCAAATATTACGGCGCGATAATTGCAATCTCAAAACCCGTATTCAGGTATGGCTATTTTGTTGTCACCTAACAGATTTTTAAATGATTTTTTCATAAAACGTATGTTTTTAAACGCAGGGAGACCTCATCAAAACCAAATAGTCACAAGATATTATTACGAAATGTCAGCGAGTGGTGGTCAGAAGAAAACCTTTAGCTATTGAAATTGCAGTTACGATTTCAAGTACCCATGGGGTGAAATTTGACGGCATATGATTTTTTTAAATCCATTTTGAAGGCTACAGAAAAAATTATCCTAGTAATTACTCATTATTCACCCTAATGTACACGAGATGGTTGTCTCCCAAGCATCCCGTTCTCTCATGAAAAAAGTTTTGACTTATAGCTTGATTTATGTATAAATCTGAAATATTTTAGAAAATTACTGAACTTTTGAAACGTAGGTCTTCAAAGCAACAGAAATTATGGAAGTATATGAAAAAGAAAGGAATGATTATTGTCATAATGGTAGGCTTAGTAATTAGCAAGTCCAGGATTCTAAAGTTACCCGAAGAAGGACACGATATAGAATACAGATTTTGATGAATTATTAGTCTGAAGCAAAAGAAAACAAACAGCAAATAAGTGGCCAGTTGCCAATTAAAATAGAAGCTTAAGGTTACATTAGCAACTATAGGGTAAAAGCTGCTGCTAATGAGCACCCACAAACTACCAAATAACTAGTAACTAGTTAATGCACCTATTTCTACTTCAAATGTAAGTATGAGAAAAAATAAAAATAAAATATAACAATTGGTGTTGAAATGGGATAACTGGGAGGACTTTTGTTTTTGATTTATATAGCATTGACTTTTTCAGAAGCAATGAAGACTTAATATTGTCACACAATTACCGTTTCATTTTCTTCTCTCGCTACTGAATCATGATCATCATAGTAATAAATTTAGAACGCTAATTCCAATGCGAAATGGTAGAACGCGTGAAATTCACTCATTCCAGTTTGGGACGCCAGCTCCTTTTTTCCATTCGAACGTCTTTTTACTACTAATTAATGGTATCCCGAGAATCTCAATGTTGATTCTTATATGACATGTTTTGTAGATTTCAACGAACGTTTTAACCGTGTACCCATTAGTCTGCGACGTCGCCCAAGGTATCAGACCATCATTTAAAAAAATGACAGTCTTTGAAATCTGAGATTCTTGTTGCATCATCACCATAATGCTGACTTCACGATTGAATGATTCAATTCAATTATTTGTGTGATTTGTTGCTGAATTTATCTTAAGCAACCCTATACTAGAAATGTTCATTCAGAACGATTTCTAAAGTAAAATGACCTCCCGAAGTATGCATAAATATTTAGTTAATGTTTACCAAATCTTCTTACCCTGTACAAACCGTCGATGCCAACCGAGTAACTAATCAAAAAGTAAGGGCATATCTTTTTTTTGGCAATTATTTTTTTCGGGTTTATCTGCCTCGCATGCGCCCTCGTCGTGAAAGATGAATTTCTATACTTACTCGATGCTACTTTTGAAACTAGTCAAAATGTTTTGAACGTTTTTTTGAGATAAGACGGCGTAATCAATTAAGATGATGATGATAGTGACTGAAAAGAGATTCAAGTGTCATTAATATTTTCATGTCAAGATAATTAGAACTTCGAAAATTCTGTTTTACACAACTTATAACAGCTGCGGATAAATCGCTTAGCTGCACATCGGTCAAACTCTTCGAAGATAATATCTTTCATGTTTTTTTCCAACAGTGAGATATAAAATATAATTGATGTTTGATGAGTGCGTATGATGGACAATGACAATGAGCACGTATATGGGAAATTTAAGAAGCAGGATAAGAAAGTATAAGTAAATGACCATGGAACACTCACAGTAGAAGATTAAGATATTGTTTATAATACTCACGCCTGATTTTTACTTGTCCAAAGGACTACGTAAAACAAGTAAAAATGCATTCCAAATCTCCAAAGAGTTGGATTTGCGGGGAAAATGATAATTGTTCTGGTAAGGTTACCCATAAGATAAAGTTTAGAAGCCAGACAAGAGGTAGTCATTCTTATAATACACAGATAGAGGCAAAGAGCCAGCGGGGTACTATTGGACAAATGGTTGGGAAGGAGAGCAATAAACATAGAGCGTGTGATGAAATATTATTGGTGGAGAGAGATAAAAGCTCAACCAATGAAATTAGTTGTTTTCCAGGTTTACATAGCAACAAACAACAATAGGAAGGAAGAAGTAGTGTGAATGAGAAAAATTAAAAGAAATGATTGCGAATTTTCCTGGAATGAAAAAGTTTACAGTGATTAGGGATTGAAATGAGGTGGTGGGCGAAGGTACGTGTATGGTTACGGTAGAAAGGATAGTTTAGGAACAAGGAATGGCCGTGGAGAGAAAGCAATGGAATTTTGCAGGATAAATTCCTTGTCAAACGTAACAACTGATTTAAACATTGTAATATACGCAGGTAAACTTGGAAAGTACAGAGAGATACAGGAATATACTTATTAGTTAGCCCAAATTATGATTAGACGTAGTTTTGGAACAGTATTATCAATTCAATTTCTTCAGAGCGAATGTGGATTCAGATGATAATTTAGTAATCATTAAATTAAATATAAAATTCAGGAGATTAAAAAAGGAAAGATGTGAACGAAATGAAATGTGGAAGTCTTAACTGAGGCGAAATGAAATGAATACTCGAAGCCATTGACACAAGTTTGATCGAGAAACAAAGTTATGTGCAGGAGAAGAAAGATGGAAATATCTTAAAATGGAATATTGAAAAGCAACAAGTAAACATTGGATACGGTAAATAAGATAACTATTAGTAAACCCTGGATTACAGAAGAGCTGGCAAGAGAAATAGATAATACAGGAAATGGAATGGAACGGAAACACGGGTACAGAATTAGATCGAAGAGGGTAAGGAGATAAATAATGAACTAAGACGTTAAACTTTTAGAGCGAAAGAAACGAGGTGGGAGAAGCAGAACGAAAACATGGAAAGTTTACAGAGATGAAGGGACGCAGTTCCCAGTAGTGTTTCCCAGCAGAAAGTGAAAGAATTATCAGGTAGTAATAATGGTAAAAGCATTGACCGTGGAGTTCCCATTAAGATGGAAATTATTCTAAGTGGTAAGGATATTATGCCATTGAGTATATATACGCAGGGAATATGTAGTCGATGATGATATACGTAGCTCAGGCCTAGACATACTTTACAGCTAGATAGAGAGAGAATTAAAGGAAATATGAGCCGGAGAGGCTGCGGGTAGAGCATCCCTGCAGAATCACTCCAAAATTCGAGGAATGAAAGGTTTTTACCTTTCTCATTCGTATATGATGGAGGAGTTCTCCAAAAAATTTCGTTACAGCTGTATTTATTCCCACCCCAAATAAGGGAAAGACAGCAAGTGAGAAATAAAGGGCTATAAGTTTGATTACGCGCGAAGTTAAGGCAATACAAAAGTTATTTAATAAAAGGGTTGAGAAGAAATCAAATGATTACTTAGAGGAAGGCCAGTTTGGGTCTAGAATGAGTGGGGGTAGAGGTGTGCCACTGCAGTCAGCAATGTGGTCGATGATAGAAAAGGCTATAAAACAGGATGTATTTGTAGATTTTGTGGATTTGAGAGGGCGTTTGGTAGATAGAGGCGCAGAGAAAATTGGGTAGTAGGAGGAAGGGTTAGGCTTGAGGGATGCTTTGCGTTAGGATTTTAGGATGGAGGGGACCTTTGCAGTAGTGGATGAAGATTCAGGATGAGACAGTGTCTTAGACAGAGGGGTAAGAGTGCCCTGTCCATTGTCGTACATGTTTTCAACGTACACGCGCAGAAAATGATTAAATGGACATGGAAGGGACGAGAAGAAGGAATGAAATTCGGTGGGAAACTGATCAGGTCAAGTTTGCAAATGATCAAAATTTAGTCAGCCTGTCAAGGATTTATAAGCATTTTCAGCGAAACACAAAATCAGTGAGATAGATTTCGAGTGAAAATAAATGAGGTTATCAATCAAGATAAAAAGTGACTTTGGAAAGCGTAAACTAGACAATTAAGTTCAGTTCACCTATTTAAAATGCTTCATAAGGTTGAAAAAGTAGCAAGGACATTAAAAGAAGCATTGTGAAGAAGCTCTTTCAAGGAGGAGAGAGTTATTGAAAGGCCTGCAAGTAAATTTGTTAGGGAAAGATTGGTAAAAATGTTAATATGGAGCCTAATCTTGTGCGGCTGGAAAACTTGGTCATTAAGTCAAAAAGATAATCGTATACTGAAGTCTTTTGAGATGTGGTTGAGGAGGAGAATGGACAAAAATAAAATGGGCGGCAAAAAAACAAACGAGGAAGATTGTGGGGATAGCGAAGTAGGTGAGATTGTTGGGAGATATTCCACGAGGAATGGAAAAATGGATGGGGAGTATCTTGTGCTGCAATGGAGTGTAGAAGACTGATATAGAGGGGAGAATACTTGTAACCGAAGAATTAATAAAGTAAATTGAGAGAAGGACTATGTGGAAATGTAGAATGTATTAAAATTCATGTTGTAGTGTATTCATGTAAAGCCGTGTTAGAAATCCAAGGCTTAGAAATGTAGCAGTGCTTATTTCGTTAACCTATCAAAAATCCTGCTTTGATCGGTAGATTTCAGAGTGTTCTCAATACTGAAAACACATCTAGATATCGAAAGTTTTATTCATTTTCAGGCGTAATTAGAAGTATTTAGAAAATTGGGCACTAATTATTAGCCCTATTTTAATACCACGTGTGCCTTTCGACATTCTCATTAGGTTTAATTTTGAATGTTTTTTTCATTTTTATTCCTGTAACTTACATCCTCAATCTTGCATTAAATGAAATATATGTAGGCGTCTTTTTGACCTTGCTACACTTCCTAGCGTGTGGAAACCGTAATTCAAAGCGTATGAATACCATGAATAGCCTCAGTTCAAGTGCTTTCCTAAGCAAAGGATTTCCTAAGAAACTTTATAAGGTAGTCGTGGAATTAGTTGGAGATGTTGTATTGCTTTATTTGAATCAAAAAGTTAAATAAAGAAATGGAAAATGTTGAAATGAATTAGAATCTTAAGGAAACAAAATTTTCCCTAAGTTATTTTTCTAAAATGTTTCCGTCACTATACCACATGAATTTTTTGTAAATGTCTCCTTGAAATTAAAATATTGTTTTTCAAAACTCCCAATAGTAACACAAACCATGTGATATTATATATTAGACGAACCGATTTAGAAAATAAGTCAGGAATTGGTTATTATTCCCAATTACATCCTTGACTGACATATTCTTACATATTTTGTTAGATATCTATTAATGCTGATAGTTATATGCGATTAACAAGACTACATATATATGAATACCGCTTGCATACTCAAAGACATTTATTTAAGAAAAGAAATAACTGTCGAACGAATAGGCTCAAGGAGTCGTTTTTTTATCGCCCTTTTGTCGACGAAAAGATTAACGGACTGAAGTCCTTGCATGAGAAAATATTTTCCCTTTTAGTGATTTCTTCTTTTTCATGCTTGCTTCTTACGACCCTACCACTCGCTCTCTCGGTGACTTTCGGGATTTCTGCAGATCCAAGAAATTTGAGCGTAAGTGAAGGAGTAAACCATTTGAGCTTAAAAGATCTATTTGAATTTTTAAGAGGGGAGTTGGAATGAGGTTGAGGAAATCGCAGTCATCTCCCGGAAGGGTATATGGACAGGTGAGCCTGGAATTCACCTCGTGCTAACACGTTTTAAATTCACACTTCAAATGTGAAGCACCTGATTTCCTCAGCTGGAGATTTCTCACCATGTTTCGGTATCCCTTTACCGTATGCATCGTACCTTTGGAGCTGAAGAGCTGTTTGGAGAGCCGCAAGTAGTACACCTGATCTTCTGACAAAAAGAACGTGAAACCGATGCAATAGCCTACGGTATAAATGCTAGGTGATCATAAGGTGTTTGTCAAGAGGGTCAGAGTTTTTGACAAAAGATTTTGTAATTAGCCGCATTTGAGCATTACCAATGACGTCACATTTGGGTGCTCGGGTGAAGAATCCTAGAAATTATTCAAGTCTTGTGTATGGGTAACTTTATCCGTAATGTTGTCCATTTGCAAAATTTTTCGCCGGGACGATAATAATAAAGGCAATAGAAAAGTCAATATTTGACGTTTCTATTCCTTTTTGTTAAAAAAAATATGGAATTTACTGTTTCAGAAAAGGCATTTTCGAAAATAACTCCATGTCAACCGCATAATGACCTCCTGTACACTATTGCCAATATAAGAAACTCATCGGAAGTCAAAATAAATGTTTATACCTCTATAAAATGTCCCTAACGTATTTCAACAATATTATTAAGTGTGTGTTTTTTCAGAGTTAAACTTCGTAGACATTGAAAAATATGAACCAGTGTTATTAAATGTTATGCATTAATTATTTTTTCGTTGTTATAACTATGAAATTACTTAATTCTCTCTTGGTACGCTTTTCTGGAGTAGCGTTTTTATTTCTACTGCTTACATTTTCTCGATAAGGCATTAATTGAAGCTCCAGTCACTTAGACAAATTTAAGATAAGAGTTTATCTTATTAGGTAATCGGTTAGTGGTGAATTCGGTATCGGGAATGTAATCTAATGCTTTTATCTGCCTATCGAATAATCTTGCAATGCATGTTTTGATAAAAGTGCATAACTTAAGGCGTCATCGCAATCTCACCTTCTTCCTGTAATCTCATCTTGCTAAAAAGGAAAATAAGAAGTGTGCGTGTTACGAAGGTTGCTGAAATTTTATAAAACTTCGAAAGAAACCGCTCCACAAAATCCATACAACGAAGATGTAATGCTTTTTCATGGACTACGAAGCTTGGAGATGTTCTACTGACTTGAATTTTATTTTACCATATCTAATTTGCACATCTGATTGACTAAAAATAACTAAAGATGAAAGAAAAAATAAAAAATCAACAAGATTAAACAAGATGTAGCTGAACTTAAAAGGGAGGTTTTCCTTAGTATTTCAATTGGTTCGAGTCTTTGGAGACAGCCGATATGTGTTAGAATTAAAATCTTCATTTAAGTATTTCCAGAGTGTATCCAAATATAATTGTTGGTTCTCGGTTTCGTATTCCTCGCCTCATTAACTTGATCATGTTGTCTTTATTTGCCCTGTTTTTATTGCAGCAACAAATGAATTTTCTGACGGATTCCAAAGTTAGTGGTGCTTAAGGTTAGAGTTCTGCAAGATCTCAAAACCTTTATGACTTCGATTGATGAAATCCCAAGAATGTTGATGTTAAATACCTGTATTAGCTGTCCTTCTTGCTCTGTAGTGGTATAATGAGCTAAAGATTATGGCCGTATTTGCCAAAGAATAAAATATTTATTGTCGTAACTCTCTTCTGCGGGTTGAAAATAATTCATACGCTTCTCATCACTTATTATTTTAGGCAAATTTTTATTTCTTAGGCATTTTTCGTTTCTTGCATCCGTAAAAAGTTAGATGAATTAAATGTGTATTCCTCAATTTAAACTCTTCTGGTTATCTAGGAAGTTGGGAAATTATTACTTTTAGTGTGCATTTGGAACATTGAGTTAGAGCGTTTCTCTGAATGAGTCAGAATAATGAAGAGGTTTCTGTAGACTGTTGCACCTACTTCAGGTAATTTCCCTAGTGGAGAAATCTGCAACACTTTCAAAGGATTGCCAAAATAGGTTAGTAATTTTATGCCTGCAATATATGGCCACTCTTTTGAATTTCTTGGTGAATATGACTTTTTGCATTCAAATCTTCATATTACTTAAGCTAATTCGCCAATTACCGCGTTAGAATTTGAGTTTCACTTTATCTTTTCACATTGCGAGTTTTTGTTGCAACTACTAAAACTAGCATGTTTTCCAGAATTTTACTAATTACTATTCTCTTAATTAAATTAGAATCTCAAAATGAATCAACACATTTATCAATATATCGTAAGTAAATGGAAAAGTATTTATTAAATGTATCCATTATTAATTATCAAATAGCTAATGTACATAGTGTCCTTAAACTTATTTTCCCTCTAACATTTTATTTATCTTTCAATGTTTTCCTCGTGTCATTTCCCTTCTACAGAGCTTTTCTTTCAGTATTCCCTTCTTAATTCCATTGCATGTGATAATTTGCCCATACTGTTTCTTCTTAATCGTTTCACAAAGAGCATCCCCATCACCTTCTCTGAAGTGTACCTCCTCATTGCTCCTTACTTCTGTCAATTTGATTTTTAACACTGCTCTCTACCTTTCCTTTTGTCTCTTCCTGTTCCATACGCATAGTGGTACATTGGTGTTTTGCAATGTTAATCACTATTTGTCACCGTACTTTTCTTGAAAACGTAATCATGTCTTTTTCATGAAATCTTTCTTCGCTTGGGCTATTCTGCATGTAATTTCCACCGAACTTTTCCATCCTACGTTTGTTCATGATATCCAGGTCGGCAAAGGCGTACCACTTTATGTGTATGTTGAAATGCGACTGCTTTTGCGTCATTTTTCGGTCACATCTCCATTTTTCCCACCCGCGGCTCTTGACTTAGAGACGAAGGAAAACAACACGGATTAATGAAATTCTTTGTGTTCATTGCCATCCATATTTTCGTCTTTATTTCTTTTGTATTTTAGAATGGTGTTGCACACCTTTAAGATGATATTCACTGTTAACTGTTAACATGTAACTTCTTGCTAACTTCAAATTTTAATTGCTGTAATTTTTTTATAGCTGTGAGAATTCATTTTGAGTTCAGATGAATATATCCAGGAATGAATATCCACGTAATTAAAATATTTTTGGTTCGCGTGATTTGCTCTAACTCGGCATTCCTCCCCACAATGCCGCTTAAATGGTAACGAAAAGAAATGGACAACAAATCGTTCCCGAAACCACATAATTTCATTCTTCAGAAAGTTATTAATACATTTATTTTCTTCATGCTTACTCTTATGTTCCGGAATAGAGCTAAAACACTAATTTATGCCGAGGATTGCCTTTTTAAACAAATAGTACCTGAATATAAGAACGGTATCATACAATCAGAAAAATATGTGGACTTTCAAGTTCAGTTTGCGTCCATAACATTTTTACGTCTGCCCTCGTATCCTAAATGGTCTACTTGTCCGAATCAATTACTCGTATTATCAATTCTTTACATATTAATGACAAAATTCAGTCTCTCAGGCGGTTTTGCTGATAGAATATCACATTTCCTCATATTTAAGATTGGAATTGCGTTGTTCTAATTTAAAAAATTGTATCACCCATCATGGTATCAGTCTAGGTATTAAATGTGTATTCTAATGGCTGAATTGGGTGTAAACTGGATGGCTGAATGATTGTCAAGCTAAACAAACACATCTTGAACAAACTCGGTACATATATCGGCATATGAAGAAAATATTCCACCTAATACCGTATGGTATACATCAATGTATAATTTCGATTTTGACTTCACGAATTTCCTCCGTGCGGTTTGGTTATCCAAAAATTAATTTAGGTTATGCTTTCAATAAGAAACAATATCTAATACCTTTCTGAGAATGTATTCTTATAATAAAATACATTGGAATTTATTTTTTTTATACCACTAATTTCATTTTTCTGAAACCTTTTCAGTTTGTTCAACCATTCTTTTTCGTGATAGTAGTAAAAGTTATAGCCTTATCCTAAGTGAAACGGATCACTTTCCTTTTTTGTTCAGATTGAAATTATATTGGTCCGTTGATAACAATTTTGGTGTACTGTTTATGATGCTGAATTGTTTTTCTAAAAACCCACAGATAAACTTTAGGAATACGAGAGATATCATAATGTAAAAGTAACAAGGAGATACGTGGACATGGATCGTATATGGATAAATACATTCAGGATTATTTTACCATGCATGTTTCTCAGCATGTGAAAAAATATTCGAATTTTAGAATCGCCCAAGGAAAAAACAAATATTTATCGGAATATCTTGTATAAAATTCCATGAGTCCATCATTGAATTGAGCACTAAAGGTTCCATTTTATTTGTATTTGATGGACCGTGTAATTTTTTCAGGAATCCAAGGAGAAATTCGAATTATTGTTGTTAGTAGTAAGTGGTAGTAGTTGCTGTGTAATTGTATTTTGTACATTCGTACTCGTGTACGTATTCATCCAAAGACTTAATCGTTTATTTCATATGAAATTTCATGAACTATACTGAAAAATAGTGAACAAAAAATTATTGAACATGAATAATAAAATAGAGGCATTTGTAACCTGATGGCACAGTGACATGCCATTGATGAAATCCGATTTCTGTCCGATTGCATTAAGGAGTGAGTGACAATTCTTAAACATACCGGCAAAGTCCGGGAGCCTTGGGTAGAGCATGCCGGCCCTGGCGAGCCACTCAAGCTGCATCTGCTGGAGGTGGTGCTGGTGGTGGTGGTGCGGGGGTGGCGGCGGGGGTCCGGGGTGGGGCGGGGGATGAGCGTGGTGCTGCGCCGCTAGGTGGGCAGGGGAGGCGTGCCCAAGGGGGCCGGAGCCGTTGGGGTTCGGCGCGTGGTGACCCAGGGGCGACGCGGAGGGCGAGGAGGACGACGCGGGGGGCGAGGAGGAAGCCGACGACGAAGAGGAAGACGGAGAGACGTTGTTGGCCTGCGAGGACGCTGCGGACGCCGCCGATGCGGCTCCGGCCCCCGCGTTCACCCCCATCTTCAACCCGTGGTGCTCCAGCGGATGGAAAGCGGAGCCAGTCAGAGAGTTGGGGGCGTTGGGGTGCGGGTGGTGGTGGCTGGGGTGCGCGTGGAAGGCCGCGTAGAGGGCTGCCGGGTGGTGGGCGAAGAGGGGTACAACTCCCCCCGAGCCAGCGGCGTTTCCCAGGAAGCCGGGCCTCGGAACTATGGGTGAGGCCGAGAGGGATATGGGCGGCAGAGGCGGTGGTAGTGGCGGGGGAAGCTGTGGGGGCCTTTGACGATTGCTGGTGGCTGACAAGTCCTCCCCCTCTTCGTCGTCTCCTCTTCGGCTCCCTTCGTCCTCGTCGTCCACGTAGATTCTGGCGTCGACGCCGTGGATGTCATCGCGGACCCTGATGGAGACCCCGGAAGGCGTCGCGTGGGCCCTGATTTCACCCGCGTCCAGCATCCGCCTCCTCCGTTCGCCCGCCTCCTCGTCGGTCACCATGGAGCCCTCTTCCTCGTCTTCGTCTTCGTCCGCCGTCGACCGGGCGCTGTCTTTCGTGTCTTCCTCTTCTTCTGCCTCCCTCGAGTCCTCTTTGTCCCTTCTTGCGAGGAGGGCCTCGATGCAGAAGGACTTACGCCTCTCGGTAGTCATCCCGACGTCCTTTGCGCGTCTACAATACTTCAACTAGTTGACACTTAATGGATAGTGTAAGTTGTATATATTTATCATTAAGTTTCTATTGGTCTTACAGCTGGAATGGTCGTCTTCAGATGTCTCAGGATTTACGTCACCAAATCTTTCTTTACACACGTTCACTTATGTTGCTACACATTTCCTAGTCTTCATTTCATTTTGGTTGTCTTCATCGATCTTTAAAAAAAATGTTTATTTGATCACACCTATGAATCCTAAAATTTCCCACGGAAACTCTCTAAAATTTTCCTAACGTATGTTTTTTTAGGAAGTTCCAATAGTCGAATAATACTCCTTAAGCCCACAGATGTCCCATGTTAGCCAGAAAGGAAATGCTAGACGGTTAGTTACAAATATTTGTTGTTGATTCCCTTATAGTTTTTCAGTAATCAAACTTATGCGATAATTTTGCACGGAAAACTACGCACAAGACTCCGAACTAAGCGGAGAGAAAGCAATAACCTTCACTTTGTGATTGTTTCACCAAGTTCGAGATACCTCCTTTGAGAGATTCGGAGGACGGCACTGAAATACTAATAAATTACCTCTTAATTTGGCGTCAACACAAACTGCATGTCCTCAACGGTGGGCCCCGTAGATCGTTTTGGGTGACGTCGATCGACCGAATCAGTTCAAACTGACCTCGTGGCACTTCAGAATGGGACACAATGTTACCTCACTCGAGGGGATTATCCCTAGAAGAGGACTTTCTCCCGAAAAAAAACAAAAAGACCTCCTCGCTAACGAATCCACTGGCTGTCTGCGGTCTCTGTTGTGTAACTCTCCAAGATTCGATGGAGCACACCTTCGACGGGCGCCAAGTCGTGGACCAGTCGCCGGTACGGAAGCGAGGGCGGATCGGCGGAGGCAAGAGAACGAACGGCACGCGCCCTCTTTCGGTTGTCCAACGGCGGTGATGCACAGCTCCCCTTGCTGCGGCGGACGGCGCTCTCTCTCCTTCGCCGGGATCGTGAGACGCACTACCGGCGTGCGATTTGGAGTGCGATGACGGTTGGTCGGTGCCGCGGGAGTTCGGTCAGAGCTCGAGAAGGGGGCGGGGCCGTCGTCGCGCGAGGGAAGGCGTTGCGGAGGGGCGCGTCGGGGTCTGGGTGGGCGAAGACTGGAGGGGAAGAGGATGGGGATGCCGCGAGGGGAGGGAGGAAATTTTGGGGTGGGGAGTCTTGGGGAAAGGGGGAATGAGCGATACCGTGCTTTGTGTGGAGGTGGTACAGGGGGGAATGCACCGGCGGCGGCGGCGGAGAATACATAGAAACGAGGGTGAAGAGAGCGGGAGGGAGAGAGTCACCGATCTGTAGGCGACGTGGCGGGAGGCGGACGCTCTGCAAGTGATTCAACATACCGCGCACAACTATTTCGCGAGGGCTACCGTTAAAGCGAATCTTCTCGAAAGCGCTGAAATGACGTGTCGGTAGCGCGTGGCCCGCTGTGTTTTTCGCTAATAATATCGGGTTTTCTTGAAAATGGCACTTCATTGGAAATGGTGCCTGTTGAATTGTGGTACGTTTTGATGTTATAATACATAATGACGAAATGAATACATTTACACCTATTGTTATTTTGGTGTATGGGAAAGGTAAAGTATTGCTCGTTTAAATTACTTTGGTTTTTGTATTCATTCATATTCCAATGTTTTTAGGTTTCAATGAAAAGTCAATGAAATCTTTCGGTGCAATGAAATTATTTGCCATCAGATAGGGCAATGCCTCAAAATCAGACATAAGTGTTCCAAATGTTACTTTAGAAATGTTTTTCCCAAAAACGGCACAAACATTTCATAAGTTTTTTTGGTTACGTCATGAAAATCAATACAGGTTTAAGGAGTTAAATCTCTCAGGGATTTACATTACTCGTAAAAGGTTTTTATTGAAGATTTAGGGCAATTAAGGAACATCAATCGCTTGTGCTAAGATTCTTCTGAGGAAAATGTTTTGATTGGCGAAAGATTTTCACTTTTAAACTGTGATGACCTTGTGGCATGGTTAAATGTTTTCATGCAGATTTAATTGATTAATAATTCATATAATAAGGAGTAAATGGGTAAGGATTTTTATTTGTATTTTTAGTATCCTGCAAGCCACCACTAGGGTGAATGGTAGGAGATGAATACACACCAGACTAATGTGGTGTCAAATAAAATGTTCTTTATTTGACCTGAATATATTTCCAGCCTCTTACTTATACATTGTGCCAACCTTAAGAAAGCAATAATATTTTTCATATTTTCTAATTAAATCTTGTCTCCTTCATTTTTTTATCCTTTTCCAATTCTATTTGCCATTGCAGCTTTATTTTTTATTTATTCCCTTCAGTTTCATGTACACATTTAATATTTTTAATAATTTTATTTAAATTAAATATTTTTGGTCCTACTCAATGGCAATTAGGCAGGTATTCGAGAGGGTATGAGGTAAATTCTCATGAAATTAAGAATAACATGAACGCGAAAACTGTGCAACTTGGATTTCACTAATTCTAGCTAGTAGCAGATACACTGTTGATTGTACGGTGATTAAACTGATTAGTACTTTAAATAAAATAAGAGCGTTAATCATCTCAATAGTTTCAGCCTCAACTTTGTGGAAGTTCATTTTAATAAATGAAAGTAGAAAAACTTTGTTACAATCCACCACTTTATTTTCGATACTACTAGTTTCGACGCTACGGCGTCATCCTCAGGTACAATTAGGTACCTGAGGATGACGCCGTAGCGTCGAAACTAGTAGTATCGAAAATAAAGTGGTGGATTGTAACAAAGTTTTTCTACTTTCATTTATTAAGAGCGTTAATATTGTTTTCACAAAATGTTCCAGAAGGAACTGGGACCTGAAAAATCACTTAGTTTAGGCAAAGCTGAGGATGCTTTGAGGCTTCCCTGGGAATCTAATCCGAGCCTTACGGCCAGAGATACCAGTGATCTAACCACTGGACTACCACGTCCCGTATTTTCCACTGTTTCTGGGTTTAGTAACCCGTTATCTTTCCATGTTATTAAAAATACTCGAGGAGAAATCAAGCATAGAGTCTGAGATAGAATGCAAGTCTACGTCAATTTCCAGAGAGACACTGTAGCACGGGTTGCTATTTATATCTTGAGCCTTGACAACACTAAGTGCTTTAAACGCCCTCTGACGTTTCCATCTGAAAGTTTGTCCCTTTTAACGCTAACTTTTTCAGAACATTTAGTCGTTTGATCATAACTTGTGTGTTTTACAGTATCTCCAAAATTTGGTCTGAGTGAAAAAATGGAGTTAACTCGTAAACACTTTCGTGCAATAATTTTTTGCGACTTTCGACGTGGATTATCAACAGAGGAGTGTATCGATACACTTACTTCCACTTTTGGCGATGAAACCCCATCCTTTGCTACCATGAAACGCTGGTATAATGCATTTCATCATGGCCGCCGTCCGCTCAGCGATGAAAGTCGTGAAGGTCGTCGTTGTTGTGCCAGAAAACTTTGATGCTGTACAAGAACTAGTAAAGGAAGATCGTCATGTGACTTTTTGTGAAATTGAGGCATCCTTGGGGATTAGTATGACGAGCATCAATAAGATATTGCATGAACATTTAGCTGTGAAAAAAATTTGTTCGCGTTGGATCCCGCATAATTTGACAAAAGCTCCAAAAGATGCTCGTGTCAATTGGTGCAAATAAATGCTCAAGAAATACAATCACGGTGCATCAAAAGCTGTGTATAACATCTACACTGGTGACAAATCTTGGATCTATGTCTATGAGCTCAAAAAAACAGTAATTCGGTATATGGGGTTTCCAAGACGAATCTGACAAAAGAGATTTGTACACGAAGCAAATGATCGCCTGTTTCTTCGGAATAACTGGACATCTGGCAACGGTTCCGTTAAAGAAACGTAGAACCATGAATTCTGAATGGTAGACGACCATTTGTTTGCCAGAAGTGCTTGGTGAAATACGGAAAAAGAAACGGCAACGAAGGATCATTCTTCATCATGACAATGCTAGCTCACACAGATCGGCTGAAACAACTACCTATTATGTTTTGAAGGTACCTCAATCGGAGTGGAACAAGTGTTTCGAAAATTGGTTTGACAGTATGCAAAAGTGTATTGACTATCATGGAGAATACTTCGAAAAACAATAAAGCCATTTTCAACAATAAATTACTGCCTTTTCATTATTAGGCTGAAAAAATAAATAGCGACCCTCGTTTAAGACGGTGTATCTTGTTCAATTCTTATACAAGTATGAAATATATTTACTTGTATTGTGTGTGGCACATGTATGATATACTATTTGTTGTTTCTTGGCCGACAATTATTTTTAAGAATCCATCAATTTATTCAAATACTTTCACATTTATTTTGAACAATTCATATCATAATATTCTTTCAACGGTATCCATAGCTTTCCTCTGGGCTTAGTTCACCACTCAAAGGAGAATGAAAGGAAATAGCCGGATACGGAATGCGACTGCCACGTTATGGAAGTCAGTGTTAGCGGCAGAAAGTACCATGAGTAGTGAATGCACGCAGTACTAATGTTTTTCAAGAATCAATACTTGTCAGTAGTGCCAATGCTTGTACCTATTTTGAATCTTCCTTTAGAAAATTTGCAAAGGCGTCAAGATTCAAGATTATGTGCGACGATTGGTGAAGTTTCGTTGGCCAAATAATCGATTCTTCTAATTCAACGGTGACGAATAAGACAAATTAAATGACGTTTCTGGATTTAAGAAATTAAATATAGTTTAAGTTTTCTTGCTATCAGCACAAATGTAATTTATGGCTTTTAACTGATCATACGTATATGTACATACAGAGTAATCGGTCATTTATTTTTTTGTAAGTCATGATTGCTTTTCAATTGAAGACATTAATTTTGACATTAATTCAACAGTAGACTGAACAAATGTATCATGCATTTTAAGCAAAGAATCTTAGCAAAACGGTTGAAACTTATTGGAAATGCAATGCATCAGCCAACCTGTGGAGGAAATTTTATTTTAAAAAGCCAAGCTCTTAGCATTAACGTTTCGAAAAACGTTTCCTTAAAGTGAAAGAGGGGGAGGATGTAATTATGGAACTTAACAGTCAGGTTGATTATTCGCGTCTCTCTCTCCCTCTTAAAGGACGCTTAATATGGTACACAAGCTTGGGCGGGTGGGAGAATCCTTTTGTTTCATCACAAGATCTCGTCGGTCGCCCCGCCGCCGGAGAGGAAACTTGGGGGAGCGGGAAGATAAGGATGGTCGTGGGAGGGGAGCTCCTGATCTAATTGTTTTCGGGGAGGGGCGAGGGATACTTGCGTGGGAGGAGGGGAGACGAGTGGGCGTGTCAGCGGCCTCGAACCCGGGCTAGGGCGGTGATTGGTGAGCCGTTCGCCACGCCCTCTCCCCCAACCCCTCTCAGAACGGGACGCTGGCGGGGGTGGCGGTGGACGGGAGGGGATGGTCGGGCGTTCGGAATGAGGGACGATTTTGCCCCGAGGGTGGGGAGGGACGTGTGAGAGAAAGGGGGAGCGGGCGGAAGAGGGGAGCTCGCTCACTTCCGACGAAGGAGTGGGGCGAGGGACGCGCGACGTTTCAGGAAAGGGGAGGCAGCGATGTTCGAGCTGTTTATTTTTTCATCTCCGAAATCGAGGCAGTCTGAGGGGTTGGAAGAAGTCGTCTCTCGATGGCACTGTTTGCGAGTAACAAACCGGATTTTTCATATTTGACCGTATTAAACTTAATTTTTCTTCAATTTTGTTATAAACGCTTTAGCACCAATGAATTTAAACGGTGTTTTTCAATCATTTCCCTCAAAGTGTATGATTCTTTGAAATAATAACTAAAAAGATTTAATGATATTTAAAAAAATGAACGGGAAGAAACATTTTCCTTAAGGGCAACGAGTTGCATTATTTTTATTTATTATCCACATAATTTACACAATGAAAAAAATATTAAAAAATACCAGTTCTCAGTTTTATATCTAAGAGACAGAAAATTAAGCCCGAACAACACTTAAATGCTCAATTATTATTAGGTAATCTACCGGTTAAGGTAGGTTTTTGGATGGACACAACTATCAAATAAATATTTTGTGACTCCTAATAAAACCCAATCCAGCAACCTACTCTACATCAGGTCTCTCTTAATCTCTGTGTACTTCTTTCCCTCCTTCATCCCGTCCAATATCCCCATCTACTAATAGAAATTCAAATGTTATCTAGAAGGGGAGAGCTTACTAGGAGACTTGGAAAGTAGTGTTATTCATTCAAATGCCTTGGTGGTTGAGATGAATACAATAAAATACTCGAGTTTTAGTTATTTCATAGCCTTACCAACAAATTATTGCTACACATTCGTGCGTCCTCAACCAAAAACTGTGTTTTTATCATTATTTTAATTTTCATAATAGTAAGAGATGACTCACATATTCGACAACTTGTTAAGTGTAATTAGCAGTAAGGAGAATTAGTTGTTTTCATAGTTATATCAAATTCAAAAATATTTAAGTACATGCGAGTAAGTATATCGATCGTAAGTTAGAAACGTCAGTTTTTGGGTTAAAAAAACATTTTCGTAAATATTTACTGCATATTCAGTGTAGGTACCCGCTCCAATACACGAATTTCTCCTGCGCCTAAAATAACGTCATTCTGAAAGATTTAATTGCTGAAAGTCTATTGTAATTCTTTCCCTTATTCAGTTATCACAATTTTCAATAAATCTAACAGTCCTAAATCAACCTTTTACCATATCTTATTTCTGCACAGCACAAGGCCACTGATCGGAGAGCCCGGGCTTGATTCCTGGTACCCTCAGCCTCACCCAAGCTGTGTAATTATTAGGGTGCCACGTCCTCCTGGGAAGCCACCGGTAACACAGGGAATGAAAAAACCCTTTGGAGAGGAACAAGCATGATGTATGAATTTCACATACCGTGTAGGACGAGGTAAGCTCTATCCTAATATACCAAACCAACCTATGATTTAATTGCTGTGGTTGGTTGATATGACAAGCTTTTGTAAGTCTTGTCATAGTGTTAATCAAAATGGTGATGTAGATGAGGAGATTAAAATTTGTGCGGCACACATATATGGTTGTTATGTATGCACTTGTTATGCATAATTGTATGAGGATTCTGTTTTAAAAAATATTTGTCTAAGGTTCGAAAATATGGTATTGTATGAAAGTATAACACTCCCACCACATTATCACATCATTCTATAGAAAACAAGCATCCCAGAACAAATGTTAATTTCAATTAAATACAGTGGGTATCAAAATAATTTATGCTGTAAAAATAGCAAAGAAATGGATAGGAATGATTGCCTTATAATAAAATGAGGATTGGATGTATTGATATTAAAAAGAAACACGACAGTAGTGCGCTACAATGGTTTAGCCATGTTGAGAGAATATGACCAAACGAATACAGGAGAGTGTAATAAATTTTTTGAAGGAAAGCGGTAGATCGCGGAAGTCATGTTGAACGTGGTCGAAATAGACATAGAATGATAGCAGTCTCAGAAACAGAAGATCATGTGTTAAGGAGACATAAATGAATGTGATGAAGGCGAAAAAGTATGGATAGTATTAGAGAAAGAGTTTTCTTTAGTAGCCAAAAACGGAATTTTCATTCCTGTGCGTATGCGGGAAGTGAGAATCCCGAATTGGTTTTCCTATTATTGTTTTAATTTTTCTAATCGTAATTCAGCTTTTTTGTAAAATATCTTTTACTGGAAAATTATCTAATGTCCTATAAATATGTTTTCCCTTTATTTGTTTTTTATCGAACTCTGTAACGGTGAGAAATTACCATTATTCTAACTTTGTTAATTATAAACATGGTACTAAATGTAGTGAGTTTTGAAGCTCATCATTTCTGTTTTCGTTGTCTGCATGAACACGATTGACTGAAAACGATTTAACTGTGCTAAATATTACATTTTGTTATTGCCTAAAATTAATACAATGGAAGAAGCCAGCAGAATACATTTATCGCCTTCGTATTCAAATACTAAATGTGTACTGAAATAGTATAGAAAGCGCACTTGCGTGGATTACACCCTACTCACTAAATAATTAAATCATCATAATTATAATATAATATAACCCTAGGATGAGTTTATTATTAGGTAGTTTTATAGAGAAATATCCATATTTACAAAATTGTTGGATAATTTCAAAGTATGAAAATTATTTTAGTGTATCGTAGGATCATTATCGTCTTTCGTAATAATATCGTCTTTCTTCCACCCACTATGAGAACATTCTAGGATCCATAAAATTCCCCCAGTTTGTACTTTTACCATTTCATTACTCTTCGCCATGATATTTCATTGTATATTTTTAGGCTTTACTTCATATTTTTCCAGCCAATCTATCGTGTATGTTCACAGATACACATGATTTCTGTACGTTCTACATTCGGTGATAGTGAACAAAATTAGTTATAAAATCTCTGGTTTCCTCAGCAGCTGCTGTTTTAGATAACACTGAAATTTTTGTTAAATTAAAATATTTCATCCTGATTGCGATTAATTACGAGGACCTTGATAGGGAAAATTCCGTTTTGATTACATCATTTAGTTTGATCCATGCTCGGAAAAATACGCCGGAATTTTCACGACCACGAAGTAAATGCCCTCGAAGAAGATCTAGACTTCCACTCTTCGCGTTCCCATCTGCCCCTCCTCATAATATTTTGCGAAGAGCAAACACATTATCAGCATGCGGCAGTTGGGAGCCGAGATTTCTCTCCCTCGGCAAACACTTGTCGACATCGGAGGGATGGAAACCAACCTCCTTCCGATCAATTCCTTATGTCATTTGTAGAGACGGAGAAGTGGGTTCAGCCTCCAGGGGAATGCCGCAAGCTTCAGGCGGGTCCACGCGGAGTAGTGGAGGATCAGGAGACCCTCTTTAATGCGTTCTGCTCTCCTCTCCATCAAGTCCAAGTGCCCATCGGTCCAGTTCCTGATCAGAATTTATCACGCTGATTGCAAGATACTGAGGTGGATCGACATTGAGGTTCATGCAAGATTGTGTTGTGCAAGGTGATTTTCCAAAGTTAAAAGTGGTATATGAGATATTTTCTTCCAAATATCGATTGCGTAATTAAAAACGGTTGTAATTAATGTCATGTTTCTACATCGTTCGCAGGAAAGAGAGAAATCTGAAATCGACAAAATGTCGAATCAAACAGATCCGATGTGCATGCAGTATGAACGCATCTGTGATATGTATATTTGTCCAATATTACATTACGATGTTAATGCCACGAGACTTTGGTGATACTTAATTATTTACGTTCTCTGCAAAACCTTCAGATACATCAAATCGGTAGCTCACTGAATTTGTTTCTTTGCATTAATTCTAGGTAAATTGATCGCGGACGCGTGTTAACTGCCCGATGGGAAAGTGAATGAGCTGTTAGGATCCAGGCGGTCTTGAGCCAGCTCTAAATGTTCCTTAAAATTTATTTTCTCATTCATCGTTTAATAAGAACTTTACACGAAAAAATAATCACAAAGTTTCCTGTCAGATTTCTCCATGGCCATTCTTTTGGAGCTTTCATCCCTTGCCTACATTTTTATATCAAATAAACTTAGCACTATTTTGTACAAAAACCATTTACAGTATATTAACTCATTTTTCAGGTCTAAATCCTTAATTAATCCTGCCGTTCTGTTGAAATTCCCTACTATTTTCCTTCCACTACTTTGATTTCCAAACATTCTCCCTTCTGCCACTGCCTTTAATTTCCCATCGCCTGATTTGCAGACAGTGGGAAATAAAAAACTCTCTTCATATCTCTTCATTTTTCTCCTTTTCAACCACCTTCTTTCTTTTTCTACCATGTTAATTACTTTTTCGCTTGTCTTCCTTTCCGGTCATTCAATTTTCTGAATCCTTCTTCATATTTAAATCTCAAAAAACTATAAACTATGCTTATCTTATTTCCTCAACATCCAAGATTCCGAGAACTGCGTAACGATACGCTGCATGTCAGTTTTCATTGTTTTTTTATTAATTTTTCTTCGTTAAGGTCTCTGTCATTAATACCTCTAAAATATTATTAATTCTTCTCAAATAATTTCTTCTAGCAATTTCTGCGCATGCATGCACTGTTCCATCTAGAATACTTCTCATTTAAGTGAAGGATTTCATCATCCCTAAGTTATATATTCCTATTTGAATGACTATATTTTCTATTACTTGGGAAATTGGCTTTCTATTACTTGAGAATCTCTTTCATTTTTCTTTGTTAAGATCCATCTTCAGCTCATATTTCTCATACTTATTCCATATTGCTACCAAGTCTTCATTATCTTTCCTCCAGCATATATTTCTTTTGGAACGCTCTCAAATATCTTTTCTCATCCACCATATGATTTCTTTGTTCATACTTCTGTTTACCAATTTCATCGGCCACAACTCATTTTTTTTGACATCGCCGCCGAGCCAACCCCTCTAATTCGCGGATGAGTGAGAGATCCGGAGTGATTGATTCATAAGCAGCAATAGGGAGTCAAATTTTTATATTGGACACGTTTATTATTTGAAGGAGGTAAATTTAGCATCACAAAGCGATTGAGAATGGTAATAAGGTGTTCACATGCATAAGGTTAACAATTATCATTCTATTTCTAACGGTTAAATGTCACATTCTAATAATAACTAATATTTGCGAGGTTTTAGGACTGCACATAGCATTTAGCACTGCACACAGCAATCAATGAGTCGTTTTTTTTTCTCAGGCATAATCATTTTTATAATTTATTATTCCACCAGTATTAATCCTTTAATTTTAATTATATGTTAATCTCTAAAAATACCTTTCAGCATAAAATAAAAATAATTTTATCACATAGGGTTGGTAATATGTGTGTTGTTTTGATCCTATAATGGACTCTTGTCCTCTCTCTGCATACCCTCATTATTAATAGTAAATAAGAGTGGTGAAGAAGAGTAAAAATGTGAGCCAGGCAATGGTATTCTTAATAAAACAGATATAATAATAATTTTCCACGGTGTTACAAAGTACTGTTTTCCGATGTTCAAAGCAGTATTGTACCTGTTTTTTTCATTTGAATGTTAAAAACTTCCACGGAGTGAAGTCTGAAGCAGTGGAGTTTACAGTACCGTAATATGCGGAACACTCTTTTTGTTACTCTCCTCGTTTCGCGGCAATCGATGATTGAGAAGGGCCATAACTGCCTTTATAACTTCCGATGGGAGACTTGGGCACCGGAATGTTATTCCAACGTCCCGATGAAAATGAAACGGCAGGATAAACATCCATAAAAGGCTGCGGGAGGATGTCTTTACAGCGGCATGGCCATGTGCACACTCCAATGGGAAGGAATTTGTAGTCTCGCTTCCCCTGAGCCAGAGCTGTCGTCACCAAGTTCCTGGACCGGTAGTGATGTGGAAGTGCTCTCTTCTACCGTCCTCCCACACACCCTCGCCACCTCTCCCACTCCAAACCATTTGTTAGCCGTCCCATGCCACTCTCTTTCTCGGCACTCGTCTCTTATCCACGGACACCTTCAAAGCCCGGACTCCTTTCCTTCGAATTTAAGATTCCTTCTGTAATTCCCGCCCAATCCACCCCTATTGCCCGTCCTCGCCTCTACAATTGCGTCACCTAGCTAATCACAATTTCTTTTCTTCAATCACATAATCTGTCTTTCTCGCTCTCCTTCGCTCATCAAGTCCACATATTATCCCTCAAGTCTCCTTTCTTTCCCCAGTCCCTAATATTTCTATTTAAAGCGGGGCTTTCGTTAAATTATGGGGGAATTTGGCATAACATTGTAAAGACATCCGTCTGCTGAAGAAACTCAGATGATTTGGCAACATGATTTATATATCATCGCCAGAGACGATGATTCTTCTTGCTAAATTATACAACTTCCTTTCCTTAAAGTAAATTTCGAGATCAAATTCACATCTGTCAAATTTTTCATGTGAAGGCCTAAAAATACTGACGTAGCTTTGGCATCTGAGGCATTAGCCCAGAGTACAAGAAAAGACGAAGGGGTAGCAATTTACCTTCACTAATAAGGCTCAGTTTTAAATGACAATTTAGGCAAGCGCCTCAAGTCTTAGCTGGGTGAATCATATCGCATATAAAGAAGGCAAAAAACCACTAAAAGTCAGGAGTCAAACCACATTTTAAGCTCGTATTAGCTATTATCCAACTTCTATAGACCAACCACGTCAGGTAAAAAAAATTCTCTAAAAGTATAAATAAATATTTTGTACAAACAAATTTAACTGCCTTCTTAAATCGATTTTTAACAAGTACTTAAAAAATTTTGCCAGACTTTACTAGTGTTTTTGATGCACCATTCTTACACAAGAACCTCATTCTCCGTGACGTTTTCCTCCAAGGCATTTCATCGTTCTTTCACTTTGTCTCACCAGTCCTGTGCAGAGTATATCTTTGTTCGTTATATATTATCCAACTTCTCAGATTTTGAAATTCACTTTTATAGCCAAAGGAGAAGTTCATCATCTTTCCTATCCATCTTCTCCAGTTCTTCGGTATTCTCTCTCCCATTTCCTTCGGTTCTAACGATGCCCACCTTCCCCACAATTCTTTAATACGCACACAGTCGCACTCTGCTTATCATCCCCTGCTCTCAACACTCCCTCTCTTCCTCCGTATCTCCCATCTTTGCTCATCTCCCAAGGCCCACACCTTCTCCTCCCTTCTCCTTTCTCTCACACTACTCATCCCTCCATGTATCTCCGCCCCCCACACAAAACTCAACTCCACCCATACCACTTCTCCCATTCTCATTACCCGTCGTATTTATTTATTTGAAGAGTCGCGGACTAGGTGGGCTTGTAATGGGCCGGCTGTGTTATTCCATCTAACTCCCTGATGCCGCATAAATGAGGTGAAGGGGTGGGCCGGGTGGGGATGCGCTGGACGAGGGGAGGTGGGGCGACGAGGAAGCGGTAGGCAGTGGGTCCAGTTGAGAAGGATGGACGGAGATTGGGGGAAGAAAATAAAGAAAGGCGTGATAGAGGAAGACTGAAGGGCGGGAACGAGACAGGAAGAAAATTAAGCAGTGCAGAAAAACATAGAAATCTTGCAGACGTAAACATTTAAGTGTTTAAAAATTTTCGATCCGTTATAATAAATATTAATCCCAAAGGAATTTTGTGATTATCACGTCATCATAAAAGCAGTAACACAGCAAAGGCAATTAATATTAAAGAATGCAAATTTCTTGTCTCTGTGAGATAATTAGGTAATAAACGGAAAGAGTAATATATTCATTAAACTCTTTAAAATACTGAATTAATAACTACTAATAATTGCTCAACTAAAATATAGTCCTTCATAATTTAAGATTTTTTATTTTTTTCTTAATCTCGTCAAATCAGCTTTATTTGAACTTAAATTTGTATTAATTCTGTAAGCATTTTTTAGGAGAGAGAACGGACTCCTGGGCATTCATATCATTGTATAAATGAATCTCATTTCATGAAATATATTGCTATATTTTATCCCACTCATATTGCCATTATCTAATTTATTGGCATAGCAAGCTGCCTACTTTTGGCTAGAAAAAAGTAGAGGAACAAATAGCAAATAGGCATTAGCTTAGTAAAGTGACTTCAAGTCTTGTCCCGCAAAATAGGAGTACCTAATTGACACGTATGAATCAAGTTAGTCACCCTACAGGGTCTGTCTCAAAAATAAATAGAGCAATAATAATTTTTTGTCACCAAAGCAGATGGCTGGAGTGGGGTGATTTTTGGTGGGAAAGGTAATGGAAGATCTTGGGAAAGCAACGCGACCCACGTCAGTTAACAGTGGGTATTTACAGTGCACGGATTGCGGCTAGACTGAACGTTCGACGGTCATGTCACGAATTCACGATGTCACTTTCAAATTATACGAGTAATTTTAAAAGATGTAAATCAAAATCAATTATTGAAATCATGAATGCACCCCTTTAAGAAAAACACTCAGATTAAGAGAGTTTATAGAATTTTTCCACACACGCTTTCTTGAACAACATTTTAATTTTATCGCTTATGGTTTAATGTTTCGTGTATATCTCGTCAATATGGATTTGGAGAATTTTTTGTGGATCCCAAAATATGTTCGGCACGCTGATACATCATCCCCTTATTGTAAAGTAAAGACATGCGACCGTAACTTTCCCAACAGTAGCCACCACTGAACTACGTATTTTATTTGTTGGCGGGCGTTTTGAACGTATTGTAATTGTTGGCGATGCCGGAGGTTACCACATCGAGCTTTCTTGTTTAGTCTTAGGATAAAAATGGTGTAGCCAATTTTCATCTGCAATGACAACCTTCGAAAGGAACTCATCTTCTTGTAACATCAACTCCAACTGCAAAACAAACCTGTTCGCACACACCGCACGCAAACACGTATATGTATAAACAACGTGTGGGTGGCATCCAATGCAATTTTAAAAATTTTATTTAATTAATTATTTTAATTTTGTTTTAAATTAATGTCTAGACGTTTCACATGGACCGTATTAAATGAAAAGGTACACTTTGATTTTTGATTGAATCCCTTCGAAGTTCTCTTCTTTGATTAACTCTAATCTCTCACAGTTATGTATAAAAGGACTGTTCCAAAATAGAGAATACGTGAAGTGTTATTGTGTGTTTTCCTCGAAACCTCGAAACAGTTTGTATACTGAATTCACCCACCTTGACGGGGGTCAAAAATGTTTGAGATGTGGCTATGAAAAACTAATGAAGCCTTTAATCATATTATAATGGCGTTTTCGTTAACAGATGAAAATATCAATTAATGTAGGGCCGATTGAAATTTGACATAATGAGCTTATATCAAGCGTAATATTAACTTGAGTATTTTTATGCGAGTGAAGTTGTTGTTTAGTGAATACGTACATGGCTGATATCAATAGTAACGGGTAAAAGTTTCGGAAAACTAGATTTATCGCAGATATAAACTACAATTCTTCAAAGTTCTTCAAAGTACGTCGCTTGACTGTCAATGCACTTTTGCCAACGGCTTTTCCACGACTCGAATGATCCCTGGTGGGTGGATTCCGCAAGGTCATTAAGGGTATGAGTGCTAGCTTTTTGACGGGACTTAGGGTCCCATGGTGGTGTCCTTGGAGGGAGGATTTTACTTTTGGGAATGGTAAATACTCTGCTTGTGCCAAGTCGGGACTCTGAGGAGGTTGGGGAGTCGTCACGATGCCGTTGCAGAAGGTCTTTGCACGTAGATACTCAAATCTACTCTATTTCGTCAATCAAGACGCTCGGAACTAGTTTAGCGCAGATCTTTCGCATCGGCAAATTGTCAATGATAATGGTGTGCACTGTCATCTTATAAAAGCCAATGCGATCTGTGATCAGGCTCACACTTAACCGACGGTCTGTATTCATCACTTCACGAGCACGTCCGGAAATAATTGTGACCGATACTTTTTATACTAACCTTATACCTGTATATTTGCATACACCATACAGCAAAATGATTTACTGCCTATGAAGCATGGATATTAAAATACTGTCCATTCACTTTTATCTTAAGTATTGAAAACTAGTTTGAAAATATAAAAGAAATTTCACCCAGAGAGTTTTCAGAATTATATCAGAACTGTTTGTTACCTTGTTGGTCAGACATTTCAAAATACGTAATTTGAGTACATTTAAGCAATCATCTCAAGTCTATTTTCCTTAAATGCGTCCATTGATTTTCGTATTATGTTGAAAAAAGATGTCGAAAATGTTAATGATATTTTCAAATTTTTAAATAAATCTTCTGAATTTTTATCAATCATATTTCATATACTACTGTACGAATATTTTGCCAATAATGTATCATTATTAATAATTCATCGCATTTTATATTTTACCAAACGTTGAAAAATGAGGGAATATTGAGCTTGAGGAAAGGACATGAGAAAGGGCTACATACTTTCCAGTTGTTCGCATGGAGGAGGAAGAACATACCGATAATGACATAATAATAAGGATAGAGGAAAACATTTGTGTGTTAGATAAAATTTGCCAAAAATCAAACGTAGATGGAGGGAATTCCAGGAATTCTGCAATATGTGCGGAGCAAATATTGGGATGTTACATGATGCTGAAGAATATTGCGAAAGATGTAATTTTTGGATAAGTAGGAGAGAATGAGGAAAAGAATAGGTATTTTGGAGTGTACAAAGATTGAGAGTGACTTTTGAAACAAAACAATAGTAAAAGAAGGAAAATGTGGAGGAACTATAAGTATTTGAAAGGAATATCGTGGAGCTAAGGCAATACTTATCATGGGCAAAATTTTCTTAAACGTTCGAAAGAATATGTAGATAGTACACATAGTTTTCAGGAGGTGCCCAAACTCTTCCTTTATGTAGGTCGATACCTATAAAAACACGGTTATCAACACGAAGGTTCGTTTGTTAGGTGATAGTAGAACTCACTTAGTAGTAAGCATAACGATGTTTGAAACTCACACATCAGGCTAGGAGGGCCAGATCCTTTCCCTGTGCCACTTATGGTTTCCCGGGAAGATCTGGTACCCGAAAAATTACACAGCTTGGGTGAAGTTGAGGGTGCCCAGCTCCGTGCGTGCCCAGGTGCATCCCCGGCAATTGAACCTATGGTCAGTATAACAACGCTTTACCCAATAGACTTACACACTAGAGTATAAATAATATAGTGTAAACATTTAAGAATTTACCTGAGGCAGAAGCACTCATGAAAAGTTATTTTCAGTCTTTGGCGAAGTTCAAGAAAAACATCGTGGAATCCTATGAAATAGATAAATCTCGCCTTTTTACTTTACTATAAATAGGCACCCGTTTCGACTAGAAGCGTGGGTCTAGAAGTCTGGAGGAGATAGTCGACGTTGGTGTGAGGGGTGAAAGGAAATATGTGAGGAAGATGGGAAGAAGAAAGGACGAAGGACGGGCAGAAGGAGGGAATTGAGGGAAGAGATTCTCTCTTGAAGCGCCTTCAACTGTTTACGCCCTCCGTAGTCAAGAACTCCATTAGCGGCGAGCCGAATGTGTCCACTCGGTCACGAACCACAAACAGATGAAGGAGCCAGAGGCGCGTAGGCAGTGCCCAGGTCTCCCATCCTTCCCTGACTCTCGATCCTCCTCTCCCACCTTCCCCCTACTTCCCTCGCAGACCCCTTATCCCTTCGCCACACCCTCCCCACCCCCATCTGTACCCACTTCCCTCATCCTGTTTCCCCGGCTCCACCCTTCCCATCCCCCAACCTCCCACTCTCTCCTTAACCCGCCTTTGCTCTCTCGTCTCCTTCACCGAAATGTGTTTGCGCTGCCGAAGTGGAGGAGGTGGTGGGCGATGAGAGAAAATTAGGGAAATTCCACCGAATAAGACATGGAGTCGGAAGTAGTTATTCCCAACCCCCTCTCCTCTTCTCGAAATCAGGTAAGCCGTCGAGGGCTCTCCGGCGCAAATTGTTGAGTACCTCATCATCACACGTAACCTCTGCGATTTTTTTCTTCAGCCATTTTCCTTTTGCAAGATAATGGAGACCATGACGAAGTGGTGGTTCACTGCTTCTCTCCCGGCTGCTTATCACATGGCGAAACTAATTCTCGTAAACCGTAAATGCAAATTTTGCTATGCCCAGAACCGGAGCTAGAACCAATAATTTTATGTGGGTAGTGGACTCACAGATAAACCCAAAAATTAAAATCCCGAAATAGTCGTTTAAATGGTGGACCCAAATATTACTCGAACGTCTCCCATCAATGCGGTGCCTGCTCTATCATTGAAACTATGACAATTGGGTGTTAATTACGACAATCTCGTGGAGATGTTGGCTTTGAAACTGGAGTTTCTGTTGAGTTATTGGGAATTATTCCATATCCATCCAACATTGGTAGACTCCTCAGTCCTGGAGGACAGGTATTAAAGGATGAGAATGGTTATTACTACATAATAAAGGAGTGAGAAGAGAACCCGCCACCCGGATTAGCCTGCTAGGAACGAAATTCGTGAGAGTAAGTACCGAAGAACGTTTCGTACGACGGACACTTGAAATGCTCTCCAGAGACTGCACAAATGGGGATATAAACCCTAATGAAAACATCTCTCACATAATAAATCAAGCCTGGTCCCCTTGCTGCGGTAATATAGTGAACTAGTCGCTGTACCAATAAATTATCTAAAATAAATTAAAATATAATTTATTTTAGATAATGCATACCTTGGGAAAAACGATACGTCAATTTTGCGTTGAAGCATCCTGGTTATTGTGCTCACAAGCTGTAACAGTCTCTAGTGCATAGTAAGCTTTTATTTTAGATAAAGTATATTGGCAACATTTATCCACTAGCAGAAGCACGCCAAGTACATTATGGAATCTCAATACAATTTCTCATCCTTTTGAGTTACAGCGGGTTAACTTACTTCCGTTTTACTGCCTGATCTCTCTCTTTCCCAGCCCTTTAGTAAATTGGTTTTCAATGAACGTGCTTAAGTCTGCCAAATCGGTTTCAGCACTGCCATGAGCCAAACACAGTATTGCTTTTTCCATGTTGCACGCCATATTCCCTGGTACTCTAACTTGCACTCCGATTTTACCCAACCTCTTTTTCTCTCATGAAACTCTGTGGAAGTCATATGTCATTTCTATCGTAACGACACTGACGTCAACCAACCTAAGTGTTGAACTGTTTGGCAGAGTGTTCGTCTATCCTGAGTAACCCAGTTCCCGAGATCATACAGGGTACGTTCCGAAAGTAATACTTTTCTTTCTTAAATAATTTATTTAGCAGATTTGCACAAACACTTAAAATGCTTCAAAGTACTGTCCTTGGGCCTCTACATATTCTTTCAACGCCTCTGTCATGACCGGTACGCGCCCTGGAAGGCGTCTTCGTGGACCTCTCGCAAGGTCTTCGTCACGGCTGACTGAATCTCTTCCATGAACGAAAAACGGGTTCCTTTCAGGGCTGCCTTAATCCGTGGGGAGCAAAAAGAAGTCTGTTGGGGCGACCTAAGGACTATAGCGAGGGTGGGGCAGCGTTGGCACCTGGTGTTTAGCCAGAAACTCGCGGACTCGTAGCTCGTTGTTATAAGGCGCATTGTCGTGGTGGAGTTGCCAGATAGCGGTGATGTTTTTTCTCGTCCTGATGACCATTTTTCGGATTCTTTCCAGCACATCCACGCAGTAGGCAGTCTTAACTGTCTGTCCTTGAGAAACAAACTCCTTATGGACCACTCCTTTACTGTCGAATAAGACAATGAGCACTGTTTGCACATTTTATTTGCTCATTCTTCCCTTTTTGGGCTTTAGGAGCTGATCGGTGTGCCACTCAGAGCTTTGGCGTTTTGTTTCTGGGTCGTATTCAAAAACCCAGGTTTCATCATCAGTGATGACATTGTTCGAATAATCAGGTTCATTTTCAATACATTACAAAAGTTCACTGGAATTTTCCGCTCGGTTGGTCCTTTGGTCATCTGGCAACACATTGGACACGAGCTCGGGGCACACTTTCCTTATCGCTAAATCTTCAGTAACAATGCAAAACACAACAGTAGACGATCATTCCCGTTCATTGGCAACCATCTTGATACTCAACCGACGGTCAAAATCCAACAATTATCGATCACGAGCCATATTGCTGTCGGTTTTGCTGGTTGGCGGTCGCCCAGAGCGTTGTTCGTCGTGAACCTCTATCCAGCCCTCCTTTAAGGCCTTTAATCACCTCGAAACTTGTGAGTAGGACAGAGCAAGGTCCCTGAAAGCCTCACAAATCATTTTCTTAGTCTCCTCAAAAAGATTGTTTCAGTTTAGCACAAAACAGTAATCGTTTAACGTTGCTCGATTGTCGATTCCATGTTTTTGGTGACACGGTCGGCGCGCAGAGGCTTACAATAACTGACATCCTGCCGCTTCCACAGCTTGGAGAGCACTGAGGCCGGTTTCGCGGCAAAGATTTAGCATCTCCTTCCTACTCTAAGTGGTTTGATCCCACTCCGACAACTAGGAGTGGCGTGGGAAGTTTAATGGCATTACTTAGCAGCTTCCAGATATTTTAAGCTTAAAGGGTTAATCATTGATAAAAAAAATTTTAGTCCTCGTCCTGTGTTCTGATTCATATTTGTCCTTTTTTTTCATGGTCACGGTTGAAAATATACAATCTATTGTATTACTTTGAATTATTGGGGTTTGAACATACGAGTATTTACAGCTCAACATTAATGAACTCCTCATATCAGTTATGTCTTACCTTAAGTTATTTTTTAGGAAAAAAGATGACTGTGGATATCCCGAGGATTGGTACCATTCCAAGGTTTTTAAATCCTTAGAAATCACCGAAGAAGCTTTTAAAAAAGAGGCTAGATGTTCTTCTACGGCTGCAAACGGATTCTTACTTCAAAGGGCCTAATAACCGGACATTTAGTGAAAAGGACTCAATTCATCTCACTAGAAACTGAAAAATGCTTGCATTGTTGCGTTCTACCACGAAAACGTTGCAGTTACCTGGAAGCGTGTTAGCGTCAGTATTTCTCAGGAAATACCATCATGTTCATATGAAGACATGGTTCATATGAGACCACTTGTTTAGATTTATGGAGTTATTTTATTAGCTGTAACACTCAGGTATAATAAAAATATTGCTTGGTTGCCCGTACTAATCTGTTGTTATTTCAATTCAGAATAACTTTCCGCCTACAGCAATTCAGTTTCAGCACCCACTATAATTTTCAATAGCCTAACTTCCATCCTACAAGTCTTATCCTAGACCGATATCAATGAAGATTTTTCTGAAAATTGAGTTTCTATGAACGGCAAACTATACTCATGCCTTCATTTTCACTTTCTCCGAATATTAAAATTGATGCATTTCATACAAAAATATTTCAATTTTCTTCAAGAATCCTGCACTTATATCCCATTATCAATTTCTTTTCCTTGTTATTTACTCCCACAAGCTTAATCGTACTTTCTATATATAGAAGGCATAAAATGAGGTTGTACCAATAATTTCTTTTTATTTTAACTCACAGCAAAATAGACGTTAAATAGACATATACTATGGTTTCATTTTCCTTTGAATCTCCTGTTACCCGTACAGTTCCCCTCTTTAACTTGAGTCAACTTTTCCTCATCACGTATTCAGAATGGGAAATCCCTTCCTCCTACTTAACTCCAAGGGAAATCGCCTCAGAGATAACACCGACAATTTCATTGCAATCTGGGTCTTGGTGAAGAGGAGCTCAGTCGAGGGACGATAATTACCACGGAATGAAGGGCTTCTTCTTTTCTCTTAATCGCTCTGGCAAACAAGCCAGGCTAACGAGCATTCGGCAGAATTCTTCCTTGGGCTGGAGTGTTTAAAAGACTCGCGAGTCTTATATTCAGCATCTCAAGCGGGCTCACTTCCTCAGTCACTCTCCTCCTTTTTCCTTATTTACTTCGCTTTTTTTACGCTCTCCCTAGCTCTTTATCCTCTGGTTCTTTCTAACAGCGTCTGCTGATTGCATAGGGTTATTTTTCATGTTGACTGATATCTAAACCATCATAAGGGATAGAGAAAGAATCAGAGACGCCGAATAATCGATTTTTAAGAAAATGAAGAAACGGCAATAGTAACGCACAACGGAAAATCTAACAATATTATATATATATATATATATATTAACTTAATGCTCTTACCACAAATTTATTGAATGCGAATGGCGTCTAGAATAAGTGGAAGTGGATGGTTCGGCGATGAAGAAGCAGTCGACCCGTGTATTCAATGTTATTTGAAGTGGGATAGATTGTTTTAGCCATCTTAAGAAACGGTGGGGAGGAAAATAAAATGAGCTACTTCTTGATGTTTGGATTGAAAGAAGTAATATGGTACACTAAAGTGTCTTTATATGAGTGAAATTGTCCGCGTCCTCTTTTTCTTTTGTCAAATGACATTGAATATGATACATTGAAATATAATGATAAACATTACATTACACTACATTTCATCACATTACATGCATTGCATCACGTTACATTAAATTTATTTATGAAAAGAAAATATAACAATATATATATACATATATATATATATATTTCCTTCAGAAGGGAAATATATAGTATTTTGAGAGAATATTAGAGAATCCATAACATAAATGCCGCATATGAATAAACATTTTGCTGGGATGAGTGTCACTCCGATAAAGTAACCAGTGAAGTGATGAAGTAGCACGTGCATTCATCGTCATCGCAGGATAGCTGAGAAGGAATGATTTCACTCACAGGTGGAGGAGAGACAGGAAAGGAAGGGCGGTTTCATAGAGAAGATGAAGACGAGGGAAAATAAGGAGTAGGGATAGACGGGCCACAAAACAGGCGGAAACAGGAGTGAAAGAGGAAGGACAGGGAGAAAGGAAAGACGGGGTGGAGGTCGGAAGAATGTGCGTATGTAGTGAGAAACGGTTTTCGGAAGGGGTGGGAACACTCCCCCTCCCCTCCAACCCGCCCCCCCTTGGGGGAACAACTGCTTGTTGGGAGAGGGGAGAGAAGAAAATGGGAGAGCAGGATGAGACGGGGTTGGGGGGACGAGCAAGGAGGCCGGGTTAGGGGGAGGAGAATGTGAGTCGGGAAGGGGGGTTCGGAGGGTGCGAGGGAGGCTAACCCAATTAAGTAGGCGCGGGTACAAAAGGACGGAGAGAGGAAACGGAGAGGAAAGGGGGACGGATTATTTTTTTGTGGAAAGGGCCGTTCCGAGATGTGCTGTGGAGAAGGGAGGTAGAAGGTGGCGTGGAATGAGCGGGGTTTTTGAGGTAGGGAGAGAGAGAGGGAAGGAGAGAACGATGCTAACCGGGTTAGTCCTAATTATTGTGGATAACGCGCTTGCAATATTCAACTCGGAAGACGAGGCGGTAATCGGATTGGCTGGATTGCTAAACGAATCAGTCGGAGAAGGTGGGGTGGGCAAGGAGTGGATGAACGTTCGAGATTAGTTGGGGGAAGGAACGCGCGAGCAATGGAAGGAGCCGGGAGGAGAGAGAGAGCAAGTTTGGCGTATTTGAGGGGGAGGGGTGGGGTGGGATCGGGGGTGCGGACGAGAGTGAGGCGGGGACGGAGATGGGGTGGAGAGAGGGGAGAAAGTTTTCCGACGAGAGGAGTGGGCCCGGGAGTATGAGGTGGGGATGATGGTGGGGGGGAGCGGAAGGTGCAGTGATCGCCAACGCGATGAATGAGCCTTGAGTGGATTATATTTCGCGGGAGTGTGTGGGAGGGAGGAGGACGTGTTTTTTTTAATCGATCCCTTTTTTTCCCTTGCACCCGTCGATCGCGCGGAAGGAAATGATTTTCGAAAATAATTTTTTCCCTGGGATTTTGACTTGTGGTGATAATTCAATTTTCCGTCAAAAATGAGTGCGGAGGGTTCTTTTAATCATATAAGATTACCACTGTCGACGTTATTATGAAGTCTTCAACAGCGAGGGGCATTTATCGCGATTATTTTGGCTTATTTAATGAGTCCATAGATAACAACTTAACCCACTTCATAAATATATTATTGGGAGCTAATTAAATCGTTCTTTGTTGTGTAATTCGGTATTTTTACTTTATTAATTTTCTCTTTTACTTCATTGACTTAAAAACTATCTGGTGTGCCGGGTGGAAAACCACATTTGCGCATGACCAACAGGCGGAGTGATAAGGTCTTAAACAACTTCATTAATTTTCCTGCCAACATGTTTATTTTACGTAATGTTATTGGTAAACTTTTTAAAATAACTAATATGGGAATGCTATATGAACTTTCAGATCACAATGGACAGCAATCTAAGATGTATTTTGGTCTCAAAAAGCAGCCACAAGTCAGTGGCAAAAGTTGGACTCACTTTCTAGCAATATTATCCAATCCCCAATTTCCCAATCTGTCCCTAAACTATAGTTTACACGATGAAAATCATATAGTTTATATCATATTATTTATTCGTAATATTTAATCTTAAGGGACGTGGTAGACTAGTTAGGAGAGGCGAGGGCCCAGGTTTTAATTCTAGGTGGCAACCACGCTGTAGTAGTGCAGAAGTTGAATGACTGATGACCTAACACCTCCTGCCACACGTCCCTGCGGTGGCTTGCGGGGTAGTGCGCGGAATATGTGAATTTCACGGGCCATTTGGACTTGGTATCAGGTGAGTTCTACCCTCACATATTAAATCATACTTCGGGTTGACTACTGTTTGTTTACTCTTAATATACTATATTAATGAATCTATTAATGTCCGTAATGTTACAAACTTCCCTGTAATCCGAAAGGGTACCCTTTGAAAATAACCAAGAATCACATTGAAGCCACTCAATGATTGGCTACAATTACCGATCCTTAGAGTCATTTAACGATTATGGGCCCTTTTCAATCGACATTTTAGATTGTTATGAGCTCGAGTGACTTCAGATGCGCCAATCACAAAATACTAGTAACATTGTAATAAAGTGGCGAGATAGTATTCGCGGTAACACCTAATAAGGGAACAGCTCAAAATCTATTCCAAAGCTGTAATTTGATGAAATTCGCGAGTGAAGATTTCAGAATCGAATTCCATCGTGATCGTCGTTAAGTTTGCGATTGTTGACTTCTGCATAATCGAAAAGATGCAAAATCTCCTTGGTGCAAATATTAATTGACCTTCGAGCGCGGTCTTGCCGTTGACTTATTTTATAATCTGAGATCTTAAGATATCACACAGCACATGAGGATAATGAGAAGACTAAGCAATGCTCGCGAGCACCACTGCACACGCTCCGTGGAAATTCGCAATCCGTGGTTTCATTCGACGGACTGCCGCAGCAGTCGTACAGGGCCGTCCGTTCGTGGACGAGAAACTCACACCGCCGAAACCTCCTCTTCCGAACATCGTGGGTAGGAAGGCACGCGCCCCTCCCTCTGCATCTACCCTTCCCTCTCTCCTCCACGCCGAGAAACTCGAGAGAATCCTCCGCAGGCAGCCGCGGTGGTGAGCACCTCACTAGCTACCCGTTCCCACTCGTTACGGAACGAGATGGTGTGGGAGCCAACCCCCTTAGACTGCCCTCGGGATGGATATTGAGGCGAGTTGAAGAGTTTAGGGAAGGAGTAAAGTTGCGTGTTCAGGAAGGAGGAGTGGGTTTTTGCGTGGGGGTGGAGGCGCTGCAATAGAGGGAAAGGGGTAGGGTGGTTTTTGGAGTAGTGCTGGGAGTGGAGTCTCGGGGTAGGGGAGCGAAATGTTCCAGCGACGGAAGTACACCCGGGGGAATGCTCCTCTCCTTCGTTTCCTCCCTCTTCCCGTCCCCCTTCCTCTTCTCTCCCTCCCACCCTTACATCCCTCCTCTTCCCGACGACCACTCAACACTTCTTCTCCCCCCTTCCCCCGACATCCCTTTCCCGACCCTTAACCGTAGTCCACAGCCCCCCCCCCTCAGCTACCTCAGCTCAATTCTTTCGGATGCGCCCCACCCCCTCTGGTAGCAGACTTTATAATCACCCAAACCTCACTCCAGTGACAGCCTTAATTTTCCACACCCGCTCTTCCGAGAAGACCGGTTCAGGTTAACCGGGTGCATAACGCAGGCGCCGGGGCTAACCACCCAAAGGTAGCTGGTTCGAATCCCACCAGGGCTCATTGAAGGTGATTTCCTGTTACTAAACGAATTGTGGAGGATGGATACGAGTAGATGCATCTCAAACATCCAGCGGCACCGTAGTTACATCTGGAGATCAATCAGATCGGCTATCCGAAACTTTCTATTGCTCAATTTTCGCAAAACCTCCTGACTTAGTACTGCCGATTGAATTTTTTACGTGTTGTGAGGCCTAACTACCATATATCATGTTGCCTAACCTGGTTTAAAAACAGGAAAATCTAACGGTAATGCAAAATTTACACTCTCGTGAGGTTTCTAACCCAAAATCTTCGGTTCTTCCCGTTACATTTACATCTATGCCCTACTCGGAAAGGAGGTGACTAAACATAATATTAATACAATATCGGTATGTGCATTACAATCTGCATGCTTTTAGTGACTACTCCGCTGATTACACTGAGAAGAAAAATAAGGAAACCCATTTTAAGTGGTGGGCGCCTATACAACGCAGTCACCAATTATAAGGTAGCTTGGCACCAGTGCAGGATGGGCAATTCGCAAATGCATCTCATCTACAAATTCATTTACACGACGCCACACAACCCGGTTCAAGGGCGGGTGGTTGGATGTCATTTTAGGACGCCAGCCATGAATTGAATTGAGGTGGAATGTAACTTCCATGTTCCTAACCACGTATTTTTCGCCAGTGGCTATCCATTTCCGTCTTAGTGTACCCATCTTAATTTTTTTTCAACGAATAGCGCGCGTGAAAAACGGATGCTTGTATTATCCGTTCGGCAGCCTATTTCTCTTATTTCGCGAATTTTCTGTCCTGCCAATGTGCAATGCTACCAAGTTAACCATCAGACTAATCTCGTCGTCCCCAACTGGTTCAGATCGTTATCCTCCACAAATCCAACCGCCTTCATTATGTCGGGTAACTTCCTTAATATTTTAATTCCATTTTTCCTGTGTGCCATGCTGACTTCGATGGCGTTTGAATTAGTTTTGGGACCAAACTTTGCCATCAAAAAACCCAGAAGAAATATGCATTACATTATTTATTAGAAGTTAACAAATAAGTTGAATTTTACCATTTCTCTCCTTTATTTAGAGGTAAAATATGATAGCACATCATCAATGTCCAATACGGAATCGAAACCCGAAGCCGACGAGTGAATGAAGCCCTAAATTGAGTACCATTCATGAATACGCTCCGCTATTTATTATTAGCAGGCAGATTTGGACTGACAAGTCGGTTAACTCGACATTGTATAAATTTATGCAATTTAAGCTAACCTGGGGTTTAGAAATCAAATAATTAAAACGGGGTTTCATACAAATAAATAATCCAGCTAGAAAATAACCTTACCATTGCTTGCCACGAAACCGTTATATTGTAAAGCGCCACAGGTGAAACAAGCGTCGCTAAGATTGGAACTTCTCCCTCAAATGTGTAAGAATATCACTATTTTTTATTGAATACGTAATACTTTTAACACGCAAACTAATACATTGGCTGTAGTTTCGTCTTCATTTAAATTTATTATGAGCATTGATACATTTTACATATGACACGGTTGCTTCTTTGGAAATGTTCTCTTTAACTTAAGATATTACATTTGATCAACTGTATTTAAGGAATGGATGGTGATATTTTATGCTCATATACCGATTAGGTGCGCTCAAGTTCAAACTAGTGTTCTATGAATTTATTTTGAATATTTCAATGGCCTCATTAGTCTAACTACAGAAGTGTTGGTGATACTATATTTTCTTTGTTTAAGATTAGAAGGCATACATTAGGAGTGATTGCAATAAATTTACAATTTTTAGAAAACTTAAGGAGATCAGTAATTTTATCTTATGTCTATCCTATTTTATTTTTATCTACCTTACTTTAGTTAGTTGTCTTTCTTTAAGAGTTTTCAAAAAAAATGCAATTAATACTTTTTAACTTCATTCCAGCTTCCCTGCCTTAGTAGACTAAATGATATTCACCTGTGCATTGCCTCCTGCATGGAGAGGCATCCAAGTATCTAAATGCACATCCTGTATTATGCATATTATTATTAGGTAATCTACCGGTTAAGGTAGGTTTTTGGATGGACACAACTATCAAATAAACATTTTGTGACTCCAAACAAAACCCAATCCAGAATTTCTACAACTACTAGGATTTCTCTCAACAAATCCGTCTCCTCACCCACCATACCTAGCACGTCCTCATTTGTTTTCCATTCGGTCCATTTCACCTTCTCCATTTTTCTCCACACTCACATTTCAAAAGCCTCCAATCTACGTCTATCCTCCTGCTTCAGTGACCACGTTTCTCCGCCGTACATAGCTACGCTCCATATCAGAGTTTTTACGAGTCTTGTCTTAACCTCCCTACTCAACGTCCCCGTCATCAACTCCCTCCTCCTTGAGAAAGCCTCCTTGCCTAAAGCAATTCTTCTCCTTAGGTCCCTACCACTTTGACCGTATTGGTCCAAAACACTTCCGAGATATGTAAAATGTTCTACCTGCTCTATTTTTTCCCCGCCTATTTTAATATTTAGCTTAGCCTTTTTCTTTCTGGAAAATCGCACAACGTTTGTTTTATTAATGTTGATTCTCATCCCATATCTATCGCACTGAACCTCCAGTTCACTCAGCAATGCTTGCAAGCCCTTGGCTAACTGAGCAACGTGGCTTTCGTGGCTTTAGAAAGTAATTATATTTCTGTTGAATTCTTCAGGGTAGTTTGGGCATTTCATTCGCCCATTGTTTGCTTTCAATTAGCAAATTTTGCCTCTCTCCGTGTCTGTGAAGTATGATGCAGTGTTGCAATATTAATGTTGCGATTTTTGTATTTTTGTTTGCTTTGTTTTTTTAAATTTTTATTTAATGGTGCGATGTATTAAGTTTTGAAACTTGAGTTGTTACAAAAATACACGTTATTTCATTTCACACTTGAATGTCAAAATAAGGTCTAAATTAATAAATATTGGCTTTATAGTAAAATGGGAGAAGTGAAAAAAATCGGGTGGCAAACTGCGATTTTTCGAACAACAAAAAAAGTAAGTGGTATGAAAAACGTTTAAACATCCTTTTTCATTGTCGTGGTGGAAGGGCTTGTGCGTTCCGATGACCCCTAGAGCTGTGCTGGCGGGAGTAATAATAATTGCTCCTGGTAGGGTCACCCATGCCAGATAGGTCGAAGGTTAGGAGCCAGACGAAAGGTAGTTGGTTTGGAGTTACAAAATATTTATTTGATAGTTGTGTCCATCCAAAAACCTACCTTAGCCGGTAGATTACCTAATATTAATAATATGTATAGTAGTAGTATTGTTGGGGAGGCGACCGACAGCTCAGGTCATTTGCGCCATTAGGGATGGATGGGAAAGGATGAAGGGTGGAGAGAAACCCGACGTCGGCATTAGCCTGCTCTTAACGAAAGGCGCCAAGGGGTCCGCAGCTTAACGTCCCATCCGACGGGCGTACTCACTCAAAGTGCCCTCCACAAAGCACCTCAAGTAGGGATCGGGATACCACTGAAAAATATCTGCCGCCGGAATTCGAACCCGGACGGTGGGAAGCCCGTACGTTAGCCACCGCACCATCCCGATCCCCAAATAATATGTATATATGTATGTATTTTTATATGTATCCATTCTCTAACCCCCAGCTAATATCCCTATCGACAAAAACCTCTCATCGTGAGAATGGCTAGAAATCTTCAAAAATATTGATCAGTTTCCTAATGGCCAGGAATGGCTTAATATATTCATCTAAATTATTTTTTTTGTAGGTTCATGTGTTATGATGTTTATTATCTGTTCCTTTGCATATTATACAAAGACACCTTAACGCAATTATCTTTCAGAGTTGGCACTATCATGCACGCCTCGTATTAGGTTGCAAAAGGAAACTTACTCTCTTTTACTGGTTTCTTCCATACTGCCTTACCCTTGCAAACTACTTAAGCTACTGTGACTTTCATACAAGTCCTGTCCCAAAAGTAGTAGGACTTACTTATTCCCGGATAGATGGACGGGTGGGCGGCGGTTTCTCTGCATGGGTTCGAGGTAGGGGAGTCTCAGGAAAGGGATTGGTCGGTGGCGGTTGCTTCCCAGCCTTTGCGGAGTGCGGATCGTTCTTTTGCGAAACCTCTATGACGTGACCTTGTTACGCTCCGTCATGAACCGGTTATTGGAACAACGCTACGTCAACAAATTTTGAGTGAAACTGAGCAAAATCGGGAAAGAGACTCATGGCATGCTCAAGGCAACTTATGGATAACGCCATGGGCAGATCTGGCGTTTTTGAGTGGCACAAATTGTTTCGGAAGGGTAGAGAAGATGCTGAAGATTCCAAATGTTCAGGACACCCTTCGACCTCAAAAAAGGACAAAAATCATGCAAACTTTGTTGAACAGGGATCGCAGATTAAGTGCTCGCTAAAATGATGTTCATCGACTTGTGATCAACAATATGGAGATGAGAATGTTGTGTGCAAAGTTGGCGCCGCAAGTGCTCTCGGAGTAACAAAAGGAAACTCGCACGCAATTTTAAGAGTGCCACAGAAAAGTGTGATATGGCCACTACTTTAATTGTTATATACTGACGACCTCATCACCCAAATTAGAAATAATCTTAAATTATTCGTAGACGACAGTGATTTAGAGAAAAATAAGATAGATAACGCGTGTATTGCAGAAAATAGGAATGGATTGGAGGGACAGGAGACTGATCCGCAACCTGTACATGTCTCAGACTGCTCAGGTGCGAGTGGGGAACGGAGAGTCTGGATGGGCAGTGTTAGGAAGAGGTGTAAGGCAGGGTTGCCCATTGTCACCGGTACTGTTCAACGTATATGTAGAGGAAATGATTAAAGAGGCATGGGAAGAACTGGAGGTAGGAATGAAAGTCGGAGGGGAACTCGTAAAATCGGTTAGGTTTGCTGATGACCAAGCATTAGTTGCTCAGTCAGCCAAGGGGTTGCAAGCATTGTTGAGTGAATTGGAGGTTCAGTGCGATAAATATGGGATGAGATTAATAATATTAATTAATTATTTATTAATTAATATTAATAAAACAAAGGTTATGCGATTTTCCAGAAAGAAAAAGGCTAAGCTAAATATTAAAATAGGCGGGGAAAGAATAGAGCAGGTAGAGCAGTTTACATATCTCGGAAGTGTTTTGGACCAATACGGTCAAAGTGGTAGGGACGTAAGGAGAAGAATTGCGCTAGGCAAGGAGGCTTTCTCAAGGAGGAGGGAGTTGATGACGGGGACGTTGAGTAGGGATGTTAAGACAAGACTCGTAAAAACTCTGATATGGAGCGTAGCTATGTACGGCGTGGTCGCTGAAGCAGGAGGATAGACGTAGATTGGAGGCTTTTGAAATGTGGGTGTGGAGAAGAATGGAGAAGGTGAAATGGACCGAAAGGAAAACAAATGAGGAAGTACTGGAAATGGTGGGTGAGGAGAGGGGTTTGTTGAGAGAAATCCTATGGAGGCAGGAAAAATGGATGAAAGGCGTATTGAGCGGTAGTGGAATGTTGAAGAGGGTAATAGAGGGGAGAATGTTGGGCAAGCGAGGTAAGGGTAGGAACAGGATAGGGATGTTGGACGGGATGAAGGGAGGAAAGAAGTACACCGAGATGAAGTGGGACCTGATATAGATTAGTTTGCTAGGTGGGGAGTCACAAAATGTTTATTTGATAGTTGTGTCCATCCAAAAACCTACCTTAACCGGTAGATTACCTAATAATAAAGATAGATAACGAGCTCCTCTCTAACGATTCAGATCTTATATTGGTTTAAAGAATAGGGGTTCGAATTGAATATCAGAAATTTGCAGCACTGTAGTTTTGGGATAAAATGTAATATGAACAAGACAAAATATTACTCAACCCAATCATATTAAATAGATGGTATCGAGTTAAGCATTTTAGAACAGATCAATGGGGCAGCAGAACAAGTACGACTGAATTTCTGGCGACTATGGGAATTAATTTGGCGCCAAGTTATATTGGTACAGTCCTCACACCCGCTTACTAATTTAATGCTGTACGCCGACGACACCGCAATTTCCGCTTACTCACTGCACCTTAACAAAGCAATAGATTACCGGCAAGAGCATCTGGAATCCCTATATGACTGGATGTCCACCTGGAAAATCTCCGTACAACCAAATAAATGTAGCGTTGTAAACTTCTCGAAAATAATCAGAAAGGGTGAAGGCCAGCCACTTTACTTCGGCTCTCAACCCATATCGAAGAAAAAAGAAGAGAAGCTTCTAGGAGTCATTTTAGATAAAAAAAAACTAACTTTCAACTCTCACCTTACCTCAGTCTTGGGAAAAGGGTGGGGCGCCTAACTTACGCCGCTCCAATTTGGGCTCACACCACCAAAACCCAGATAACATGAGTCACCAGGTTCCAAAATAAAGTACTACGTAACATCTCTTCGGCCCCATAATTTTTCAGAAACCACTATATACACAAGGACCTCAAAATTCCAACTATTCCCGATGTCTTAATATCATTGACTCAATATTTTCACTTCAATCCTAGTTAACAGGAAGCTCCGTCTTTTCGCCGATGATGCAGTAATTTATGGGGACATCCAAAGTCACGAAGACAGAGTCGTGTTAGCCAACGACCTAGATGCAATTCAAAATTGGTGCAATACATGGCAATTGGAATTAAATTTTTAAAAATGCGTAGTAATACATTTTTGGGAAAAGAATAATTCCCTCCCTTATAGTTACAAAGTGAAACAAACCAATATCGCGAGGGTAGATTCCTTTAAATACTTGGGTGTAACAATTACTCACGATCTGTCCTGGGGAAAACACATACGAGAAATATGCGGTCGTGCTAATAAAAAATTGGGATTTGTGAAAAGAGTGCTAGGTAAATGCGAAGAAAAGGTGAAAGAACGATGTTTCCTTGCCTTGGTCATGCCCCACCTAGAGTATGCTGCCAGTATATGGGATCCTCAAAATATAAATTTGGTTTCGGAATTAGATCGAGTTCAGCGGAGGGGGGCTAGATTTGTCAAACATTTTTATGACCAACTCAGCAGCGTATCCACTTTGCTAGACAATTTAGGTTGGGATTCTCTTACACAGCGGCGTTTCCAATACAGATTAAATTTATTAAAAACATTTAAAGATGGGCCCTTTTCCGATGACATCAAGGATATAATACGAACCCCAACGTATTACGGTCGAAGGGATCACGAATATAAGACTAGAGAGATAGACTGCAAGACTGACAGGTTTAAAATGTCATTTTCTCCAAGAACGATAAGGGACCAGAATGCTTGTAGCCGAAATTCCCCAGGACTTAGTTCATTACAATAAGTATTAACGTACAGGTTAGGGACTGCGCGAGGATATGCATACATGTGTGTATATATGCATGTAAAAATTAAAAAAAAAAAAATATATATATATATATATATATATATATATATATATATACATATGTGTGTGTGTGTATATATAAACATATTTTTCTTACACGTTCCCCCACCTTTCCTCACCTAACCCCCAACCCCCTCAACCCTTACCCTTCCCTCATGGTGCTACACCCCCTGCCACACACCTTTTTGGTGGCTCGCAGGGTATTTAAGTAGAAGTAGTAATTCACTATTAACGTATCTATGGAACTATGATTACGATGCTGACCTAATACACCCTAGACCAAAATTCGCATAAATTTAATTAAATCACACCAACACTATACTAGCATCAAACATTATATGAACCTTTTTCATTAGAATCACCAACCAATCCCACCATAACTCCTCGTAAACAGCATTTGCTTGCTGGGAACGAGGAATAGCACCTGTGGGCGGGCGCCCACTGTCATCTTGCCAACTGCCAATTGCCATTGGTACAGTCGACCACCAGTATAAATACCAGGATAAAATAAGAGAGACAGACGCCATCACAGACAGATTCAAGTACTTGTTCTTTCCTCGAACGATACTCACTAAGAAAAAATAAACCCACGTGCCCGAATATATTAATTCAAAGATTTAAGCTTGAGGATTAAGTAAAACGCACCAACAATCGAATGACGTGTATAGGCAGATATGCGCACGAGTGTTTTTTCGCATGAGCTAACATAAATTCAAGCGAATGTATAAACCAATCGTTCGGATTGCGTGGCTGGCACCCTAAACACCTCAAATTACGCTCTCTTGCGGCGGTTATCGGGTAATTGTGCAGTGGTAGAGGTACAAGGGTTCGAGGAAGAAAGGAGGAAGTAATGATAGTTGAAGTAAGACGATTTGAAAGATAATATTTATTTGAGGGTACCCCTTTTATAAATTAGTTTGCAAAGGGAACCAAACTTTCGAGCATAGTATTACAGAGCAATGATTCAAATTGGTCTCTAATAAAATAAGACAATTCATTTTTACCCACAGGCAGTTCCTCTGAGATAGGAAAACAAGATTTTTATAATTTGAGAGGCGAGACAGCAGACAGGAGAGTAGTATACATATGAGAAGCGTCATTGTAGCGCCTAAGGATGAGTAAAAAATACGTTAAATGAAACCTACAAGGAGGCGGAGAGAATCCAGGAGAAGCGTTACAGAAGAAAACATTGAATTAACTCTACTACATGAGGGAAAAAAATAATAAAACCGTTACGAATGGAGAGCTGTCAGAGGATTAGTTCATTATGACGGAATAGAGATGGATGGAAAGCATCTATTGGAAGAGGAGAGAGGAAGAATGCAATGCTGCAATTTTCAATCAACAGAATGGATTTACTGAATTAATTGTTGCACTTGGTGGAAATAGCTCCCCTTAGGTAATCTGCGTCGGGTTGCTGCATTATCGCGATCACAATCGCCACCGTTTCCATTTCAAGTGGACCTCTTGATTCGCCTCACGGTAGTTTTTCACCCTAATGGCAGCACCGGCGAATACTACAGGTGGGAGAAAGGTTACTTTTATATCATGTGATGACATTACCTCTAATCAATTAAGCCTTCCTGAAAATTAATATCCAAGATGCTGGATGAAATCTTAGTCTCATGACCTTTGCCTTAGTTTATGACTGTGATTATTTTCAGCCTATAAGGCTTACTATGTAATCCTTTGAAATTATATGAGCCCCTTTTGCCAATCTTGGCATTACTAAGTACTCTTAATCATTGCTCAGAAAAATATGTATGTGTGTTTGTTTACATATATATATTGTATATTTTTTTATGTTTACACATGTATATTATTAGGCAATCTACCGGTTAAGGTAGGTTGTTGGATGTACACAATTATCAAATAAATATTTTGTAACTCCAAACAAACCCCAATCCAGCAACCTACTCTACATCAGATCCCTCTTCATATCCGTGTACTTCCCTCCTCCCTTCATCCCGTCCAACATCCCTATCCTGTTCCTGCTCTTCCCTCGTTTGCCTAACATAACCCTCTATTACCTTCTTCAACATTCCACTACCGCTCAATACGCCTTTCATCCATTTTTCCTGCCTCCATAGGATTTCTCACAACAAACCCCTCTCCTCACCCAACATCACCAGTACTTCCTCATTTGTTTTCCTTTCGGTCCATTATATGTGCATTATAAATGCATATGTCGATATTAAGTGATTATTAAGTTTCACATTTTTAAATTTCCACTTTCTTTCCATTTCTTCTATTCATTTTCCAGGCCCTGATTATTGTCCTTCCTTAGCGACAAGGTGAGCTTTGGCAAAAAAGTATTTGTTATTAAATTCTGCCTGATTTACCATTTTGGTGTAAATTTTCTTTCGTAAATCCAAAGCTACAATTAAAAATCTTGATCCGCAGGTTCAATTAGCTGAAAAGTGATAGTTATATTAAGCTCGACGTATTTTTATAATTACCTTAGAACTGTATTGATGCTCTTGGATTGAAATATTTCTGAGAATTATAGTATGCCAGCTAAAATGTGAGGGAATAAAAACGACGTAGGAAAGATTCTCACTAGATGCAACATAATGTAGATTTCTTTATAAAAAAAAGGAGAGGCCAGCGAGAGGCCTTGGTAAACAATGAAATATCCTTTTATATACAAGGCTTCTTCGTCGTCCAAGTTTTCTCCTTGTCTGCGTATCAAAAGCTGGTGGAAGAGGTATTTTTTTCCTTTCCAATCTGTCGTTTCTCCTTTCTCTAAGCCTTCCCTCCCATCAACGCTGAGTACTCATTCCCTTTAATTCTCCCCTCACTCATCTCGTTAGGAAATAAATTCCCTCCCCCCTCCTTTTATCCCTTTAATTTTCCGATTCGGTGGCCTTCCGTTCTTCCATAACTCTAAATTACGTTTGCCCGAGGTAGGTGTGCCTTGAGCTCAAGTCTATGTCAATACGGCCGATAATCAATGAATCAATATTGCGCCGATAGAGACCACGTCCCAATCGCCCCGGCCCCTCTCCAGTCCTCTCCCCCTCCCTCCAACTGCCCACACCGCCCCCCCCCCCCCAGGTTTCTCCCCTTCCATCCCTCCCACCGAAGGGGTGCTTATCCCTTTATTCCTCTCAATCTTCTACCCTCGCCGCACATCATCCTCCTTTCATGCTTCGAGGGCCTGCCATACCGCCCCCTCTCCTCTCCCCCGCCCTCTACCTTCCCTCTGCATTCGTTCCCACCCACCTTTCTCAACCTCCTCTTAATAACTCGCTAACCTCCGCATTCAGCAAACACCGTCCTGGACTCCATCTCGCCCTCAATAATATGGTTACCCCTCTTCCTCTTGTTCGAGGAATTTATCGCTCCCACCCCTAGCGTTCCCCTCATTCTCGCCCTATTTTTTTCCATTTCCTTTTTGTCTCGCCTACATCTGTTCATTAGATACTCTGGCAACCGAACTCAAGACAAGCTGCGCGGGTGACCCGGAGGATGGTGGATGGGGAAAGAATAGAAATGGAATGCCGTTGTGGGAGATTGGAAGTGAGGTAGATCATTTTCTACTTTCATAGAAGTTGTTTTGACGATGCATTGTTACTATTGACCGATCGGGGATATTGACTGCAGAGGTCATTCAATTGTTTGTTCTTTGAAGTAATGGATTCTCTCTATTATCTCCAACCAGGTCTCCTCCAAGGGACTATGGTTTTTAATTAATTCACCGATAATACTCAATTTTCAAAAAGGTTTCTATTTAATTTATCGATGAATACTAAACAATATTTGAATTTGTCTGTATTGCTTAAGAAAAATCACCAGTATCTGAAACAAGCATGTCATTCCCAATTTTTTTGAAGCTGAGCATTATAAATTTGTTCTAGAATAATTTGTATCAGAGGGAGACTTGAAAACGAATGGGTAAAATATAGGGACTCTAATTACATCTAATATTTTGCATATTCAGAGGCATGGAGTAGAGTGCCTGTTTGGTATAATCCATATCTTCTATATGAAATCTAAATATATTTCCCTATGAAATAATAGCATCGTTTATTAAGCTTGAATTAAAGTACTACAACTTAATTTATTCCAGGATAGGAGAAAATTATGGTGGAAAATAGTTGAACGTTCATAATAATTTTGGACTTTCCCTTTGAATGCATGCATTTTTGGTGATGGGAATCGGAGATTCTCATCGACTGCTAGCTTTTCCATTCTTGATTGAAATGGACATGGCTTTCCCTGGAAATTGTTGCATTCCCACTTTTGGTTCAATTCAACGAACATTAATTCTTTTTGTGTTCTGTGACAGGTATTATCACGATATACGATACCATGATCCTTTTATATTTCTCCTTTCTTTAACTTTCTTCCATATTCTTTTTTTTCTGATGAATTCTTCAGGGGTATCCCTCTCCACTAATCTTGCTCTTTTCCTTCCTCTAGTACCTCTTCTTCTACTCGTAATAAATATATTTTATATCCCTCTCACTCATCTTATTTCTCCCATTCTGTCGTCGCTTCCTCCTACCTCTTCGACTCTTCCGCACTGTATGTTTCGCCTGTAGTCGGAAATGATGTCTTTCGGAGGATGCAGAGGGAAGATAAACTGATTCCGTCCCTGATTGGCCCAACGGCGTCGCGATACTGGGGTGATCCCCTGAGAAGCATGACTGACCGAAACGAAAAACTTAATTTCATCCACCAACCTTTTCATATCACACGTTAATACATATTTTCAGCTACGCATTCCTGATTTTCCAACAGATTCGTTTTTATTGCATGTGCACACAGGCCTTGATGTAGCCAAACCTGAACATCCGTGACTGCAGTTACATTCTTTTGTTCTCTTGGCTTAGGAAACTCGAACGCTTTCCCCTTTTTACCTTCCAGAATCAGAACTTTGCAAATACTAGTATGAGCAACAGAGGGCATGGAATGTTTCAAATCCACTGTTTTTATACCTGTTCAAATAAAATCTGCAAATGATAATTTTTACTGCTTGCGGAATAACATTATCCTTCCTCCTTTCTACTTCATCTGACTTTCCTAATCCATAATTCCCGCTGCATTTTCTTGATTCAAGTTATCATATTCTCTTCTACATTTCTCATAACTTCCACACTGTCTGCCTCCACATGTCATTCATCTATCACTGATGTAAGCAATAGGCAGGCGGACTATATTGCCCCTGAATTACGTACAATAAAAAAACTAGAGTTTGAATCACACCTTGAGTTTAACTACCCCACAAAACGTCTACACGTTTGCAAAATGTTTGCCCATAGTCCTCCGTTTATTGAAAAACGCGAGCCCTTTACCCTTTAATTTCCGCTTCTATAGTCTCTTTCTCGGCTACTTTATTAGTAAGAAAAATATCGAAATCAATTTTATACCTTTTTATTTTAGACTAACCACTGTCAATTGTGCTTACTCTGCTATGATCGACCGGGTCACGCCGTATTCATAAATATATTGATAAACTTGACCATTTAGTAAAATTACTGCGTGAAGGTTCTTCGGGGTAATAATGTGGTGATATCCCAAGGTATTTACCACCTTTAACTTGAGATAAATGCCCTAGACAGTTTATTAATCTCGTTTGAAAAAATACATAAGAAGAACTACGAGTGCACACTATAAAGGGTTAATTGAAAAAAGAATAGGGGTGAGAGCACAAAAGTGATGTGGTTTTAGTTTTGTGGTTGGAGCGTATTTGTTCCTTTCAAGCTTCGTGGTTAAGAATAAGGAACAGTAGAAATAATTCTGAAACAACTAAGATCTAATTTTAAACATGACGATGGCTTAACAAAGGAGAATTAGGAAAATATTATTAATTTGTCCCAAAAATTGAAAAGATGAAACTCTTTGAAAATCACTAAGTTTTCCCACTTCTTCAAGAATTCGCTTATTTTAAAACTTCCTTAAAAAGAGTAGCAATCACAGTGACAATCATTTAGCAAATACACTGTCTAGTGGAACTACTATAAACTGGTATTGACACTTACCTATGGAATTTATTCTGTTAAAACCGATAGTGGCCGAGGAACGGGCGAAGCGAAGGGAACGGTCACGTGAGGAAGGTTGAAAAAGAGAGAGTAACGAAAAAAAATAATAATACGTAATCTCCCAGTTAAGATTCCCTTTTCCTCAACATACAGTAACACGAAAGTTCATGATTCGATGAGAATAGAGGGATAAACCCTCATCATATTTTAGGAAAGGGGAAGGGAACCAGAAATTATGGAAAATAATGTTACATATCATACGTTCAACTCCCACTAATATGTACATAGTTGAACAAATTAATTAGCTAAGAAATAACCCTCGCGGGGTTAAAACACCGTTGATACCGCTTACTCCGAGGCCATGATGGAGGCGACAAGATGCCGTGGATGGGAGCGAAAATTGCATCGCAGCAAGCTCCCGCAGAAAGGGTTCCCTTCGGTACCGACAAAATGGAAAGGAGATGGGGAAGAAGAGGGAGGCAATCGACGGATCGTGTTTGTCCCAGAAGTGCGGGCGAATCCAGACGACGGGAGGGCGAGGGGAGTCGACTGAAAAGGTTATCTTGCGGAAGATGGGGCTGGTGAGGCGGAGGAGCAGACCTCGCTGCCCATAACAGAAAATCGCTAGAAGGATCGCTAGGTCGCCGCTGATTGTGAATTGGGCCCTTCCTGAGTGCTCGTGTGTCAGTTTGGCTGTGGAGCGGGAACGTGGTGGTGGCAGGTGGAAGGGGTGAGGGATCAAATACTCCGGAAATCCCCAATTCCTCCCTCCAATTCACCCTTCGAGTCGTATCTCATCACCCCACTGCCGCCATATTTATAATGATCCGAATTTTCCCCCGGGCTCCCATTCCATCGACCTCCATTCCCCACCTCCTCCCCTCTCCTGGCTTCTGTCCGTATTTGCGACCCTCCAATCGCCATCCCCATTCCCATTCTTTTACTGTGACTGCCTGATGACTTTCGTGCGGCACTCTGTAAGGCGTCTCAACTCACATGTGGAGTGATTTTCATCTTGCGTTCATCAAACATACTTACACCTTCCCTGGCTGATTGGGAGGGTAAAAGACGGAATTTTTCTGATTAATTCCACAACCTTTTGCTGACTCCTTTCCAAGGAATGTTTTGTAATAGGCCTTGAACCGTGCTAATTTTATAAACCCGTTGACAAATTCTCAAGGGAAAAAAAGAATAATAAGTTATTATTTCTGTTACTTTTTTAGCGCATTTGAGCCCGTGTGCTCTAGAATTGAACTAAAAACATGGAACAAATTATGAATATGTACGTGTGCATCAAGTTTTCGATTCGTTGTTTGCTATGGGGGTTAATTTTGGACAGCTGCTATATTTTACAGCATTGTCACCATTCGAGCTTTGATCATTACTCTTCTTGGAAACGTTGCGAACGCTTCAACGACGGTAATACTAACTACGTAGCAGCTACAGACAACCAACTCTAATTAACTCAATATATTATGAGAAATACATTGGAAAGAAACTAAGTGCTGAAACAATAGACAGTTCTATATATATTATTCATTATTTAGCTGTATCACAATTGAGTAACGTTTCCCTTATTGTTGGCCCCCTTAGGCTCTCAGGTTTAGTAGTGATTCTACATCTACATTATATCCCGCAAACCACCACAAGGGCTTCTGGCGGGGCATGTTAGGCCACCAGCCATGCATGAACAATCATAATCATGACACCTCTATGCAAATACTAGTTTGATCATGTACTGGAAAAAAGTTAACGTCACAAAAGAATATTCTTGTACGCAAAAACACGTATTCAAAAACAGGATATATTCAAATCATGCGGAAACAATGTTATATAGTTGGGTCCATTTAAATTCCATGCAAGGCATCGACATAATACAAGCACTACCAATGCTACCAATGTCCCCTTCTGGTCGGAAATTATACATATCTGGTTTCATCTCTAATAATGCGAGAAAAAATGACATTTTAAATCTATCTATTCTATTATCTCTCCTCCTGATTTTACGTGTGTGATCTGGTCTACATCTGGTCTCATGGTGAATCGGGGCCTTTAATATGTCTTTAACATATTTAGATGAGTGTTCTGCTACAAATTTACGCAGTAAATTTAACTATATGAATTTCAACCTACGGTCAACTAGTGGCTCCCGACCAAATTCTTCCAAGAGTGTCGTGACACTGCCACGATGTTCATCACAAATTTTCACAAACCTAACTACTCTACGTTGCACTCGATCTAGTTCCAAAACTAAGCCTACCTCGTGAACTTTAGGTGAGGCTGGAGTATCGTAAAATATCAAAGTCCTTCAACCCTCTCAGTACATTTCCCTAGTACCCTTATTATGAATCCTGACTTTTTATTTGCTATTCCGTAATTTTCACGAGCATGTTTCTCCCAGAAGATGTCCTTAGTTGTCGTAACATCCAAATATTTTACCGATTCTACGTTTGTTAAGTTGGTTTCCTCTATAGTTTAAGTGTTTTCGTGTGAAAAACTCTTCCTTCGAAAATTCACCGATGTATTTCTTCAGATTTAATACTAGCTCCCATGTCTTGCACCTCTTTTGGATCGTATTTAGGTCATTAGAAAATATCTATCTTCATGGCTGCATATGTTCCTATATATCACTCCATCGTCAGCAAAAAGAAAGAGTTTACTAGAAACCTGAGACCTGATGACATCGATGTATAAAAGGAACAATAGTTGACCGATAACACTTCCTTGTGGGACACCTGATGAGATGCTTACTGTGTCGTATGATACTCCATCTATTACGAACTTTTGCTCTCAGCCTGTTAAAAATTGATGGATACAGTATACTGCACACTTGCCTATTCCGTAGCTTCCCCACTTTTGGATCAACTTCCTATGAGGAATTTTGACGAATGCCTTTTTAAAATCTATAGAATTAGAAATATAGAATCAACTTGGACATTATTTTTGCTCGAGACCAAAATATCATAAGTATGAACTTCCCGTTGAGTCTCGCAAGAACTACCCTTACGGAAACTATTAGCTTTTTGCCAATAAACTCTGGTAATCGAGATATTTCATGATTTAACTTACAATTATGTCCTCTAAGATTTTGCATGAGATGGATGTGAGGGGTTTGGGTTGTTAACTACTCAGATCTTATCTATCATCTTTTTAAATGGGCGTCATATTTGCCACTTTCCAGCCCTTAGGTATTGCCTGATCAGAGATTATTTCAATGAGACTGGATACTTAATTATTTTTTTCCCTCCTAAGCTCTGTTCTCTCCATGCAGGAACATTTTTCTATACATCATGGCTTACTCTACGTTTAGGTTGGTGTTATGAATCTTCATGACTACATCATTCTTTTCCTCGGTTCAGAGAGAGAACTCGAAGGAACTCTTTTTATATAATTCCAGAAGGTGGCAGAGACAGAAGAGTTTGTAACAAAATAAAAGCGATGCCAAGGAAAATTAAACCATCAGAAAAATCCTCTACGAAAACACTCTGCACAGAGTGATCGTGGTGAACTGAGGCTGTATACATGTATTTAGTCAACCAACTATGGACCGACTTGTGCACCTGAGAAATATTATTCCTCTCACTTGAAGGAATATCATGTACGAAATAAGGACGTCCGCAAATGTATATCCTCTCGGAGTCATATTTAACGAGAATTTTAAGGACCTGACATTTTGCATAAATTATATTTCTGGGGGAGACCATCGATTGCACTCATAAATTGGTAATACTAGTTTTTTGTTTCCATGGGCACACAAGGTCATTTGCACCTCATAAAGGGTACTAAATTGAAAGGAATTATTAATAAAGTATATTTATATTCCTATAAGCGGTACTCTAGGTACTAATAAATGTATTTTTTTCATTCCCCAACTAAATAACATAAGCTTTTGCTCATTAACCCAGCATTAACTGTTTCTCTAACATGAATTTTGATAAAAGTAATGGTTTCAGGCGTAACTTTGTGGAATTGCTTCATGGTAAAAAATTGAAACACTGTAGACTTCCACATATAGAATTTATTAAACGACCCGGGTTTCATCGCTGAGCGACATCATCAGGCATAAACCATATTGCACACGTTGCACATCAGTTTGTACACACCACTCCTCAGCAGAGGGTCCACTTTGTCTTTTCCTCGACTTATTAAATTGTGGAGATTTTTTGGGTTTTAAAAAGCTGGCCTGATCTTCTCCTTGGGTAGACTATTGCGTTGATTCCCTTTACAAAAGAAAACGGCATAAGTTAGCTACGATGAGTATCTTTCCCACCCTCTGTTCGGAAGAGGGCACTCCCAAATGGCGCCAAATTCCATTCTTGGGGAGTATATCCAGCCATATCAGCAATAGTCTACCCAAGGAGAAGATCAGGCCAGCTTTTTACAACCCAAAAAATCTCCACAATTTAATAAGTCGAGGAAAAGACAAAGTGGACCCTCTGCTGAGGAGTGGTGTGTACAAACTGATGTGCAACGTGTGCAATATGGTTTATGTCGGCCAGACTGGCAGAAATATGAAGTTAAGAATTAGGGAACATGAGGCGTGTTTTAGGAACGAAAAACACACTTCATTGTTCGCCAAACACCTTTTGGACTGCAACCATTTTAGTGACTTCCACCCGGAAATTCTGCACTTTGCTAAGAAAGGTCCCAAGTTGGACGCCTTAGAACAAATAGAAATTTTAAAAATTGTAAAAACGGACAAATCTAAGATTTTAAATGATTTTTTGTATCAATCCCGCTCCCCTCTCTTGAACCTTTCCTTTCCTAACCGTCCACACCCCCGCTCCCCCAAACCGTCCCACCCCCCTCCCCCTTGCAATGTTACTGTGACTCACACCGACGCTACCACCTTTTCTGTAATCACCACTACCTCTCCCGCCCCCTCACCCCAAGACACGGATGGGAAGAACCCACCTCCGACTCTTCCCTGACCACTTTGCCTCAGACCCTATCCCATCCCGGTGAGGCTTTCTCACTCTTTCCCCCCCGCTCGTGACCTTCCTTTCCCTTGCCTCCCATCTCATAACCTGGCTAATGACTTCCCCATTGTGTGTCCCCACCCCTTCTTGACTACATTGTTTCTCCCCCCCCCCCACCGACCCTTCCTCCTTCCTCGCTGCCTCCCCTAATCTCCTACTTCGCCTCAGAGGGTATATATTGGTATGTAACGGAAAAAATTTTACCTGATGATGTCGCTCAGCGATGAAACCCGGGTCGTTTAATAAATTCTATATGTGGAAGTCTACAGTGTTTCAATTTTTTACCATGAATTTTGATGAAAAGGATCAGAAAGAAGCTGAACATTTTACTCCCTACGCATTACATATATGAGTTTATAATGGCGAGTTGACTATTCGGAAGCTGAAATAAGTAAAAAAATTAAATTCTTTTAAAAAGAAACCCTTTATTTCTAAACTTTTTAATCGTAAGTTCCTTTCATTTTACATGGGACATTGCACCGAATTCGTTAATTGCCTGATCGCACCGAAAATCTGTCCTCTCGTACCTACTATTTCCTTTACAGATTGGAATAATGCGGCATTCTTTCAAGTTGGGTGTTGCAAACCAAATAATACCCGCTATCAAATTTGAAGGTAAAGGGTGGATAAGGGCACGTAGCTAGTGAAGTCATGACTTTTCATAATTTTTTTAGCAGAGGGATTCGTACTCAGGTCAGGTGTCGTACTTCAGCTCTAGAAAATTGCACTACTCGCTAAAATAAGACATTACCTCCTTTCTTTATATCTAATGTAGATACAATTAAGGAGATCGGTCTCCGTCTGTACTTTTGCTCTTTTTACTTCAATTTGTAACCTTCAATAAACTGTCGTGCCTCTAGATGTAATCAATTAAAAACTATTTTCAATTGAAAAATAGATATAAAGTCGAGAACTTGGTGTTCATGCAATGGCAACAGTTTGAATATAAATTTTTCCACTGTCGTGCGCTTAACAATAGAACTTTTTTGGAATGAATTACTGAATTGTCCATCGGTTTTGCATTCAAAGTGACTGATAAGCACACACTCTCGATACTATAAAAGGAGGCTCTTAACTTCAGTATAACTCACATTGGATGTATATTTTATAAAGTGTACAAATTCAAAAAAAGGCTAAATTTGTACTAAATTGTACAAAAAGACTATGATAAATGGAAAAACCAGGCAATATACATTTTGAATACAGTTCGACTGCGAACAACTTTTGGACCAAATATTTTCTTTTAGCTTTGTATCCAGCTGAGATGTCGAAAGAAAGAGACAAGATAGACATTAATTTTTTATTACTTTTTAAGGGATGCTTCTTATCACGGCACTGTCTTTATGACTCTACATATATTCATAACAACTCATGAATTAAGAAGTATACTGAAGAATAGAAGAGGAAAAGACCATATGGAGCACGATCAAAAATAAAGAATCAGATGAACTGAATATAACTTGAGACAACGAATCTTTTATGCCCATGACCCGCCATAACTAACGGTGAACTAAGTTTTATGATAAAAGATTGAGAAGCAATTAAAATTCGTGGTCTACAAGACTAGTAAAACAATTACAACAATTCAAGTTTCCGCGAGAAGGCAATTCATACTGCTGTGCATTGTGGGCTGTTGGTCTCGTCTATTGCGAGAATGCATGGGAAGCTTCGAGAGATCGAGTTACTCGAATTGATCTTCCGCCGGTGTGGTATTGAGTGTACCATGGCTTTTTGAGAATTCATCTTGTATTCTTCCTATATCCATTGCATCTGCCGTGAATTTGGCAAATTGTAACCATGTCGTCTATGCCTGGAACATTAGCTTTTGACGAATATGGTCGTCCATTCATTATAATAAGGGATCAAGATAAACAGAAGAGGTTAACCGGTCTCGATGCCATCAAGGTATTCCTTCCGCACGTGTTATTAAAAACATGTATAGTTATTTAATTACGGAGCGAAATGCGGCTGTATGTGTTTTTTAGTATCAAAAGACATGAAAATAACTTTTTTCAGTTTGTGAATTGTGTTTAGACGAGAGACAGGTGTCATATATTTTATTTTGTTCTAGTCTCACATTTTGGCCGGAAGGGCCATTGCCAATACTCTGAAGACGTCCCTAGGTCCTAAGGGCCTGGATAAAATGATGGTTTCACCTGACGGCGATGTCACAGTAACGAATGACGGCGCAACTATCCTGAAGTTGATGGACGTTGATCACGAAATTGCTAAGCTCATGGTTCAATTGTCTCAGTCTCAAGACGATGAAATTGGCGATGGTACTACAGGTGTTGTTGGTAGGTACAAATATATGCTTTATAATACTACTTGATAGTTGCTTCGGTCTTTTAAAGGTAGAATTTTTGCCATCGGTCAGGTGTAATACTTTTTTAAGTATTTGTTAAGTACATTCAACTAATTATATCCGAAATGCTTAAGAGCACATTGCATATAATGGTTTTGTACCCTTGGTCAATTTTTCCTCATTCCTTCATGCAGTTTTTATAATATTGTCACGTTTTACATAGTAATGGCACTAAGACACTACTAATTCTCTTGTGGGAATTAAGTAGAATCATATTAGTGCAAAAGAAACAACATTCTGAACCATTGGAAAATCTGTTCAATAGATTTACATACTGATATGAATGTTACAATCCATTTGGACGGTTTCAAGAACATTATTCGCGAACGACCACTTAAAGAATACCGTGAATGTGATTTTCGTTTGGAGTTTTGAAATTGAACAATGGAATGGATTGCCCCTGACCTTAGTAGTAATTGTGCTACGGGTTGGAGTACATTAGGTTTCTATTCGTAGTAAAGCCTGGCAATTGGCATTCTTTATAATTGGAGAAACGATACCGTGCCAGCTAAGTCTTTGCTTTTTAAAACTTATCCAAGACACCTGGATGGTAGTTTTATAAAGAAAGGCTATGTGATTTTGAGTAAGTTGCTGTTTTTTTTATATTTATCTCACCTACGTCTGAATGTTCACTTAAATGATTTAAATCACTGGTGATATAATTTACGAGGCGATTTGACTGATTACACTAGAACAGCTGCAATAGTTAAAATGTTATGTATACGGTTGTGGAAGGTATTTTTTAATCATCATAATGCCAATTACTTCATTGTGATAAAAATGAAATTAAAGAAATTAGAAAGCTAGTCCTACTTTTGAACCCTATAGCCTTATCTCATAGCAAAATGTCAAATATAATGGACAGCCATGCATATTAGGTAATGATATATGTTGCATATCATCCCTGGTTATAACATTTTCCTGCAAGGCTGGGCGAAGAAACCTAACCAGGTGGAAACTTGGTGACACTTTGTCATGAAGTGGCTGTCGAATTTTTATTTGGTGTTTTCAGTCTCCCTTAATGTATACTCGTTTATAAAGTACTCGATTGATACTAAAGGAATGATTAAAATCCGATTGAATTGAGAGATTTTGTTGATAATCTATTCTTTGTTCACATCGCGTTTGTTGTTTTAGCCTGAGCAATGTTTAGTAAAAAATGTGTTCCCTCTTATTGCATATAGAAACTAATTTTGCAGGATTTATTCTACCATTGATTAAAAAGGCTTGGAGAGCTTCATTTATATTGTTTCATCAAAATTTAGTGGATATGTGAACATTTTTTAATATTTGTTGTTACTTTTCCAGTCCTTGCAGGTTCACTATTAGAGCAAGCAGAATTGTTGCTGGACAAAGGTATCCATCCAATTCGTATTGCAGATGGATTTGAATTAGCTGCTCAGTGTGCAGTGAAACATTTAAACTCCATAGCAGATTCATTCCCAGTGGATGTTAATAATTTAGAACCTCTAATTCAAACTGCAATGACAACGCTTGGTTCTAAAATGTAAGTACTGCCATGCATGGCAATTTACCCACATTTAGGATTTCCCCATCCCCTAGCCTGTTCTATTTCCGTTGTTAAGGTAACTAATCAATTAAGTTTTTATTAAAATAAATGAACTCTTAATTTTATAGAAATTGCCTGTTTCCTGGTGAATTTTTGTTATAATATGTACAGTTCACTCTAAAAAATTATCTTCTCTGTTAATAAAGCTGATAGTTTTTGATGTTTCAACTCAATCTGGTTACTGGTGCTTGAATTCCATTATCTTGTAGTGAAACTTCTGTGGATGGCTGTTGCTAATTTGCTAAGTCAATATCATTGTGTGAATGTCTGCATGTCTTCTTAGGAATACCCTAAGCATTTATTTGATATTTTATAATTTAGGATGAAAAATGGTTATGGAACTACAGCATTGTTCTAACTCAATCAAAAAATATGCCAAATTATTTGTTTAGTTGGAGAGAGGTTATTCAATGGTATTGCTCCTGCAAATGTCCATATTATTCCATGGCAACACTTTTCAATTAGTTTTTATGATTTGCTTTAGGACAGAACTCACAAACATCCTTTATTTGTTGATTTTCCACCCAGAAACATTTGATTCACATATGTTGCATATTCCTATGAAACTCTTCCGTAGCCACCAGTTTCATCTTGAGTTGTAGATCTGAGATTACTCATGTTCAGTCAACAGAGTTCGAAATATTTCCATAAATGGTTCAACCACATCACTATCAGTGTAGATTATTCAATTTTAGTATAAATGCCTGCTAAACTACCATGGCCAACCACTACTTTAAAGTAAAGACCTTCACATGCAAGTATTTGTGCTGTATTACGTAGATCATTTTTATTTATATTTAAGATTACACTGCTTAAATTGCCTCTGCTATCGTCCATCTTCCGCTAACAAATTACCGCTAATGAATTTCCGTTGTCCTTTTTTGGGAAATGTGATATAAACTGTACAGCAAATAGATTGATCTTTTACAGATCCGATGTGTCCAAAATAACAGAAATTTAACCTTGTTTAATGCTCATCTAATGCCATTTTACTCTGGTTCTATTGTCAAAACGTAGTTTTTCTGGAAGATCTCATTATAATTTAGTGTTTAGGTACAATATTACCTTGCCCATAAGTTTCTCTTTACGTACTCCAAAATATTCTGTACAATTAGCATGTTCTTTATGGGCCTGGGGTCTATGGATATAACTTCATCCTATAAGCACAAGCCAATTTTCCAGGAAAATACTTATCAAGTATTTTTTGCTGCACAGGAGTAGAAAATGGTTGTTATTATTACCATTTTTCATATTATCTATCTTTAGTCATTGGTAATCAACAGAGTTTTAATAATTCATTGGAAGTTCTTAAAAAATTCCCAAATCATAAATTAATACAATGTAGCACGTTTAGTTTAATCTTGCATGTGATGCTGCCGCAAAACAATATGTGCAACTGGGGATGTCGTCCCTCTGCTAATACTTTGTATCTCTCCCAATAAACTCGGGAGTCTGCAAGCATTCAACCTTAAGTATTATGAGTCTGTTGAAGCCATAGAAAATGTTTGCTTCAAATACTAATGTCAAATATCACATTTCATTATCAAAATAATAACAGAAACTAAGTATCACATAAAAAGTAAAAAATGATAATATACTGGTGGGATCTTAAGAAAGAAGATTGTCGTGCAGTATTGCATTTAAAATTGAAATCATAAGTTACATTTTAGAACATGGCACTAGGCAGCTGAAAGGCATTTTGGCTCAATTACGTGAATTCTTTGTATTCTGCAATGGATAAACGTTGCCTCCAGTGTAGCACTTAATTTTTAATGTAATGGTTCAATTTTCTTGGTATTAAGAGAAACATCAAACTACTTCGATCCTTTTTATTCTCATTCATGTATTTTTCTTAAATTCTAACCAAAAAAAATCAGGGTGTGGCTTATGCATCTTGTTGTATTTCAATCCTTCTATTTCATCATTCATTTGGTTTACTACAATCCCCATTATATTTTAATTCAAAGCTGCATATTCCTGTGGTGGTTTCCTGTTGCCTTCCACATTGCAGTACTGCAGCTGATACCGTGAACTTCACTTTAGCTGTGGCAGCTGATGCAAGGCCAACCTATTTGGTCTGTGTCACCAGTGCCTAATAGTAAAACTGCTTCCTTTCACCATGGGTTCAGAGAAACTCTTTAGGAGTCTCGATTTTTCTCGTTGCCTCATTCCAAAAAACCATTAAGAAATTTTTTTCTAAGCTGATAAATTTTCACCAGCCACTAAAATCAATCCAGCGACTTTTGGCTCCACTGGCACTTGCAGATGTGCTACCTCTGGTCCACCGTTGCCCCAATGCATCTTATAGCCCAGGAAATATGGTATATGGAGAGTAGCAAAATCACATGGAAAGAGTTGGCCATATATTTCAAATGTGTGTCACGTCTGCAAATTATTCTGCATTTAGAATTACCTATGATTTACGCTTAATGTAATGTTAGTTTATTGGTAATTTCATATCTGCAGCTAGAAAATTGATTGGAAAGTTTTAATCATTTTCCACTGTATTTATAGAAACTAGAAGCTACATATATTTTGTTTTAGTAGTAAAGAATTGCTCTCTCTCTCATGACCCCTAATGAACCACCTACAGTACGTGACTGAAGTCCATCCAGTTTAGACAGAAGTTCAAATTAGCAATAGTGTACTATGTCATGTTTTTTATAAAATACTGAACTTACACAAATATTTAAAGTATAAATAGGCTCTATCCATTAAAAAAAAACGAACAGTAAAAGTGTTAAAAGTAATTCGTTTCCTTTAAAGGTTATGATCATAAATTTGACTATCCATTGTACACAAATAAGCAATTCCTTACTGCAGTCATTGGTGTGCTCAATGTTTTTCTTCTTTTGTGCATTTGCAGAGTAAATAAATGCCACAGGCAGATGGCTCAGATTGCTGTTGATGCTGTATTAGCTGTGGCAGACATGGAAAAAAAAGATGTTAATTTTGAGCTTATTAAAGTAGAAGGAAAAGTTGGTGGTCGTTTAGAAGACACAATGCTTGTTCGTGGTGTTATTGTTGATAAGGACTTCTCACATCCTCAGATGCCTAAGGTATTAGGAGTAGTGGGTGTATATTTTGGCAGTGGAGTTAAATTGTATTTATTCTGATGTTTCTGATTCTTTATATGAATGATAAATTTAAATTATAAAAATAGTATTCTCAGTGATTCTATGCTATTTTTTTATAGTTACTCAAGGATGTTAAGCTGGCAATTTTAACTTGTCCGTTTGAACCTCCCAAGCCCAAAACTAAACATAAGTTGGATGTGACTTCTGTTGAAGATTACAGAACTCTAAGAAAGTATGAAGCAGAAAAATTTTCAGATATGGTTCAGCAGGTATGAATATAGGAAAATTTCCTTAGGTTATTGAAGTGCCATGTTGCATATATTTGCTCATAATTGTGTAACATTTCTTTTTCTTTAACCACCTAATTTGGTTTGCCTTCATCAGAAAAAAGTTAGTGTTTATTAACTCATACATACTAGCAGTGTTTTTTGCTGGATAAAATGTTGATCTTGGTTAGGTTAAGGATGTGCTTTGATCCCAAATTTGTATGTCTGTATTCAAATGCAGTTTGTATGAGTTAAAATACCACTAACTTTTTTCTGATGAATGCAAACCAAATTAGGAGGTTAAAGAAAAAGAAATGTTAAACATCCAGTGTGTGTATCAAATGAATTTTTTACCATCGAGAAGATATTGTCTTGGGTAAGTAAAATCATAATTTTAGCCCAAAAAATTCACAAGCTCATAGCTTTTAATGGTTTCTTACCCATAGTCACTTTGTCCTTGTTTCTTCGTTCAGTGGTGTTTTGCATCTAAATAATTTTGCAGTTATAAATGGCACTAAGACACTACTATTTCTCTGGTGGGAATTAAGTAGAATCATGTTTGTGCAAAAGAAGCAACATTCTGAACCATTGGAAAATCTGTTTAATAGATTTACATACTGATATGAATGTTACAATTCATTCTTGTGTGATTACCAAAATTTTAATTTTTGTCTAACTCTTGAAATTTAAATTATGGGCTACATTCTCCTTTCAACTCATGTGTATTCAAATACAATTATTGGTTAATTGATTGACATCTCCATTCAAATGTCAGTGTATTTTGACATGTTTACCTGAAGTTAACTATTCTCATCTATTACATTGTTCATTAAATAAAGAAACACAATGTATACATCCACTGTTCTTTGTGTGATAATGAAAACTTCGTTGCAATTTTCCACAGTTAAAACTTTATTGCCGACCATGGTTTCAATACACTATCATCTTCAGGTCATAACCTGAAGATGAATCAGTGTATCGAAACCATGGTCTGCAATAAAGTTTTAACTGTGGAAAATTGCAACGAAGTTTTCATTATGTCTCGATTCCACAATATCATGCCTGATTCTTCACTTTTCGTTCTTTGTGTGTGTGTTCATTGTGTTTCTTTATTTAATGGACATGAACTTCCTCAAAGTTGAGCTTAAAACAATAGAAAGTATTACATTGTTTCGTGTGCATAGAAATGGGAAACCAATAATAATGGAATTCTTGAATGGCACAAAAAGTAACATATGAAAATAAAATTACATGGTTGTTTAAATTGTTCTATAAAGAAAAAAGGATGAATTTTTCAGGCTACATGTATTTATTTATTCTTAGTCTGAAAACAGCACTTTTTGGCCTTTTACATCAGACTTCATAGTGAATAATAATGGACATGTTTACGAACGTCCATGCCCTTGGTGGAGGAAAACCCATCCAGGGAATGGGTGGGAATTGAACCCGCAACCCTTGGATTGGAATTTGAGGATGTTACCCCGCTGCCACCATGGCCAGTTATTTAGCAGTCACCAGCTGCTTAGTGTTTTGGAATAGTTCATAACATTTTGATACATATTTAACTAACACTTCTTAAGCATCATTCTGTCAGCCTCTTGTGATTGCAGTCATTTAATGATCGTTTCAGTTATAATTTATAGCAGTTTCATTTTCAAATTATTCAGCATAAGAGTTATCATAATGCTTTTTTGAAAATTAGGTGGTGTTAAAAATAATTTCAGCACTTGGTTGAATGTATTAATTGTTACATGTAGTCTCTATTTACAGTTTGGCATTGCAACATTAACTTTATGCAGGGACGCCAGAGCTGTGGAATATTTTTCTATTTCTTAATGTGACAAAAAATAAGGCTACATAGTTGGTAGTGAAATAGTATTGAGGGTTATCTTCAGGGGTCAAAGTGATGGATACCCTCTATGGAATAATCAAAGATAGCTATGATAGCAGAAAGGTACCAGAAGACATTGAGAAAAGTATAATGATTACAATACCAATGAACACAGGACACTGAGCCTGGTGACTCAAGCATCAAAAATCCTTATTCGGAAAATTATCTGAAGAATAGAAGGAAACCTCTGAGAAAACCAATTCCAATTTGGGAAAAACTGAGGGTCAAGAGACGCAAATCTCAGGGTGAGAACTTGGATGAAAAAAATGAGAAAAGTGAATCAGCAGTTACATATGGCATTTGTGGACTTGGAGAAGGCCTTAAACAATGACGAATAAAAAAACAAGATGTTCAAGATACGAGAAGCGTTTGGATTGGACTACAACGACGGAAGAATTTTTCATAACCTCTACAAGAATCAGGTTATAACAATGCAAATGAAAACAGGAGCCAAATGAACAGTTGAATAAGACAAGGATAGCAATATTCAACATATACGGTAGAAGTAATCAAAGAAACACAAGAATTGGGTATCAAAGGAGTCAAGGTAAATTGAGAAGAAATTAACATCCTCTGGTTGGTGGGTAACATCGCAGTAGTGGTGAAAACACCAGAGTGCCCGAAAGCAACAGCTATGGATCAAGAACTGAGGGAATATAATATGAACATCAGCAAAAGAAAACTAAAATCCTTGTTTGTGGAAGGGGGAAGCTGAATACAGGTATCACAATTCAAGGAGTGAAACTAGAGCAACTGGAATCCATCATCTACCTGTGCAACAGCATAACTTGAGATGGAAGAAGTTCGACCGACATCGAGCGAAGAATGGCCCCAGATAAAAATGTATTCATGAATAATAGCCAGTTACTATGTTCAAAGAGCCTGGGGCTGGAAACAAGGAAGCAATTCATCAAGACTTTTGTGTGGAGCATGGTACTCTATGGTTCTGAGACTTGGAAAAGTGGACCAGTAAAGAGTAGAAGCCTATGAAACATGATGCTGGAGGAGAATGCTGCAATTAAATGGACAGACAAAGTAAGGAATGGGGAAGTATATAGAAGAGCAGAAGAGGATAGGACTGTATCAAGAACTCTACGGTAAAGTCAAAATAGATGGATTGGACACACATTGAGGCACAATGGATTAATTAGGAATATGATAGAAGGTATGATTCCACGAGAAAGATCAGGAGGCATGTACATAGGGCAAATATAGGAGGACATGAAACAGAGAATGTATCAAAGATTGAGGGAATTGACATTGAATAGAGTGGAATGGAGGGCTGCAGTAAACCAACCCTAGGATTGAAACTCTGATGATTATAAAGGTGGTTGAAGGGATCTAACATAAGATGTTAGAGATTCTGAAAGTTGTCGGTACAGACTGTAGAGACCAGCAAATGGTAGTGTAAACGTATACTGAAATCAGATGGCAAGTGTGAGACTTAAATAAGATGAAATTGAGGTAGTGAGTCCCTTATGTGGAGCAAGGCAGCGGTGTCGCCATTATTGTTTACTACTTATTCTTTGTTTAATGTTCATTCATTTTCTGGCCTCGAGTGTTGGTGGGGTAATGTGTGCTGAATTCAGACCATCAGTTAAGTGTGCGCATGAATGAAGGAATTGACATCAAGTAGAGTAGAATGGAGGGCTCCAGTAAACCAATCTTAGGATGGAGCCATTGATGATGATAATGTCAGAGCTTTAGAGAGACATCGAAAAAATTTCATCGTGAAAATCCCTTTGAAATCTGGAATAAGAATATAGAAATTATGCATATATATTATATGAAATAAGAATAAGAAATTGCAACCTCTCAGAGTATAATAAAGTTAATTGATTGATACTTGCGTGAAAAATATATTGTCAGTTATTATCACATTAATGACCAGTCGCTAATTCTAATATCATATTTGTATCAAATTATTTGAAGGTTAAAGATGCTGGTGCTACATTGGCCATATGTCAATGGGGTTTTGATGATGAGGCTAATCATCTCCTTCTCCAAAGAAATCTACCAGCAGTGCGATGGGTTGGAGGTCCAGAAATAGAGGTGTGTATCAAGATTTGACTATTGTTCTTGTAATAACATAACAATTTCACATGTGCAAATGGGGATTTTCATTTACTTGATTACACTCCAGCAGAAATGCTTAGACCAACAGGAATTCTAGTATAACTATTCTTAAATATCCGTTTTGTGTAAATTCTAAATATTGAATGTGCTTGAATAGGGCTCACTGTTAACAAAGTTGATTAATGTTGTTTTAGTATTCCACCAAAGAGAGAAGCAGAGTGGTGTAAATTTTGTTTGCATTGACCTTGACCACTCCCAAGTATCATAGATTATTGATTGTCACTATTCCTTCCTGCCTTATTGATGTTTGTAACTTGATTTACATTTGATTTTTGGTCTCATTCTAATATTTTTCTGCATTTCCACATCATGTTCTGTCATATGGGTATGCTGGCATACTACAGTAGTATAATAATATGCGATTTTTGTATGAATTAGGGAAGGCAGACAATATGTAGTGGAGACCTACTGTTTATGGAACACCACAAAATGAAATGATCACTGATTAAATTATAATTTCGTAAAGACTAATTTTTGAGGAAGCAGACCATGTTTTAAGGTTAAATTCCCACTATTCATAGGTAATGTTTTAATTCTTTGGAATATTTCATGCATTTTCAAATCTTTAAACGGTGGATGATGTAGTGTGTTGGTTCCGAGTGGGTTAAAGGAGTAATTGCAGTTATATTGAATTAAAAGCTAAATAAGCTACAAATAAGAAGCAAATAAAATGTCATTCTACTGTCAGTACTGGTGATTTGATGTTCATTGGAGGAATTGTATTTATCCATGTACCAACAATTTCTTTGTTGGCATCCATGAAAGGGAGAAATGGCTTTCTTAAAAGTCAGCATAGATGAATTCCATTGGTATTACATGTATACCAAAGGTCAGACACTATGCAAAATTAAAATTGTTCTCATTTTTATTTGATTCTTGTTTTCCTTGAACAGGATTTCATCAATGAGACAATCACAGTCATAAAAAATGCTTAGATATTCTTTTGAAGGTAGATATATTTTTGGGTGGACGGGTGGATATTTGAAAATCCAAATAACAACATATCTATAGTTTTTTGGGGGTTAGTAGGTGAGTGGATTGGGAGGGTGTCGTGGAGAATTGACACCTGTGCTTGAATCACTCCTCTTGGAGACATGTAGTGTGTGTTGTTATGATGAAATTATAATAATTTGGAAGATATCTAATAAATTGCATTGCATTAATTTCAAATGATATTGCAGTCTTATAATTAGGTGAAAGTATTTTTACTCCTGTTTATTTGTTATGAAGGTGGTGACGAGTTTGGTAGAATTTTTATGAAAATTAAGGTAAGTCATATATATCTCATTGCAGTGAGATTTGTTATGCATGAATTGGTGGCAGTAAATATTCAGCAACCAAGACAAAATGTTTTTGGTTTGAGTGAGTGATAAAAACACAGAATGCCCCTCAAATAATAATAAAAATGTTTTATTGCTATCGTCTCATGTAATTAATATCTCATGATAATGTACATTGGAATACTACTTCTGATTAAATGGTAATAAATTGAGCCCGCGTTAAGTTTGAAATTGAAATAATGTTGGTGAGAGTTAACTGTTTGCTATACAGCTACTGGCAGCAATGTGCATTGAAGCAATAGAATGTACATGGTATAGTGTTAATATATGGGAACCACCATTGAGAGCATTCCATAGCTGATGGTGTCTGTACATAACTAAGACAAGTATAATGTTGAACATGTTATGTAGGCAATGCAACCAAAATAATAATAATAAATCTGCTTTATTCGGGCAAGATTGAGACTGGCAGACCATTGTAGGGGCAAACTATATATGTATGTAACAATATTCCTCTTGATTAAACTGAGTGTTCTTTTTCATAGTTAATTGCAATTGCAACTGGAGGTCGCATTGTGCCACGTTTTGAGGAGCTCACCCCTGAGAAGCTGGGACATGCAGGAGTTGTGAAAGAACTCCAGTTTGGAACTACACGAGATCGTATGCTTGTGATTGAGGAGTGTAAGAATTCAAGAGCTGTGACTATTTTCATTCGTGGTGGAAATAAGATGGTAAGAATTTTTCAAAAAATAATATTTTTTAATGGGTGTGTTAGTATTAATTTACTTGCAGTGTTTACAAGCATGTACCAAATTTCTCCACTTATCTGATGTTATATAAGCCATGCTGATTTTTCTGGTAATATTTTAGAGTAAAAAGGTGCATTCTCTAGGCTGGGAAATCTGTACTTGATACATTTGAAGTTACTACTATTATAGGCAAATTGACTTCACCAGGGCATCAAATTTTACGATAAATTACAAAACATTATATTTTTGTTTCAGATAATTGAAGAAGCTAAACGCAGCATCCATGATGCACTTTGTGTGGTGCGAAATTTAGTTCAAGACAATCGAGTTGTTTATGGTGGTGGAGCAGCTGAAATATCTTGTGCCATTGCCACTTCTCAGGAAGCAGACAAGGTAATTTTACTTTAATGATTTTCCTATATCTACCACCTTTCTTTGTTATTCATTATACCTCCAGTGCTAGAACCCTCAAAAGGACAGCTGCTTACCTGTTACCACTGTCATCCACTCATTGTTGTCCGTTACTCTGGCTCCACTTCCTAACTTCACCTTCTGCTATATCTTTAAACTGTTGTTTTCGTGGTCTTCCCCATTTTTTACCTTAAGAATGACAACCATCTAATTTTAGGGATGAGCTGTGCAAAGAATCAAATTACTAACCATTTAGCCCAATTCTTTTTAATTCACTGTTTGTTAAAAAAAATATATTTACACACACCCACGCATACATTCAAGTTTGAAGATAGCATAATTATAAAAGCCTAATCTCCTTTATTTTTGAATAGGGAATTGTGATGCAAGATTTTGATATTTTTTCTTTAATACTTTTTGGTTAAGTTACCACATATCTTGTTTATTTTATTTATAGTGGTCTTTAGTTTATTTTGATTGCTATTGTTGTCATATTCTAGCATTCAAAAAAATGCTTGCTATTCTGTTTTGTTTCTTATTTATTTAAGGTTAATGCATTTTTTTGCATTATAGATCTCATCACTGGAGCAGTATGCATTCCGTGCATTTTCTGACGCTCTGGAAAGCATTCCTTTGGCTCTTGCTGAAAATTCAGGGCTTTCGCCCATACATACCTTGACTGCTGTGAAGGCCCGCCAAATTGCTGAAAAGAATCCTGCTTTGGGGATTGACTGCATGCTTAAAAATACTATAGGTGAGTTTATTTTCCCCATTACTTGGAAGTGGCTTGTTTTAGTTAACATATATATTGTATATAAGTAGTTAGTACAAAAGTGTACACGGTATTTTATGTTGTTAAAGCCTTGTAAATAATATAATTTTTTTATTAATGAAACTAACAAATTGCAAGCTTTGAGGTACAAAGATGAAATAAGTAGAAAGTTAACGAGGACTGGGGAAGAACTGACAGAGCAATATTCTGTGGAAGATCAATGGGCAAGAATTAAACAATCTGTTTTATCAACTGCAAAGGACATAATAGGTAAAGCAATAATAAAAAGGAATGCAGATTGGTTTGATAATGAGTGCAAACTTGCAATAGAGGAAAAGAATACGAATAGGTACAATATGTTACAAAGGGGGACTAGATTAACAAGAGAGAAGTATAGGCAGAGCAGGAAAGAAGCTGATAAATTACTGAAAAGAAAGAAAAAGAAGTACTTCAAAAATCAGTTGAAGGCTGTAGAAGAGCTCAATAATGCTAAAGAAAGCAAAAAGTTCTACCAAGCAGTAAAATACATGACTAAAGGTTATCAACCAAAAGCGCACTCCTATAGAAATAAAAATGGTCAAGTCATTGGGGAGGAAAATGAGATACTAGAAAGATGGGCTGAATATTTTAATGACCTGTACAATAAGGAATTAACTACAGGGGTTGATGAGCATGAACAAAGTCACACAGAAGATCAGGAAGTGCCCATTCCAACAATAGAAGAGGTAATTAAAAGTATTGGAAGACAGAGGAATGATGCAGCACCAGGAGACGATGGTATAACATCTGAATTGATTAAAAATGGAGGTCAAGATTTAAATAGAGCATTACATCAGCTAATTTGTAGTATTTGGAAGTTGGAAGAGTTCCCAGAAGACTGGAAGACAGGTTTTATTTGTCCAATATAAAAAAGGTGACAAATATGATTGCAAAAACTATAGGGGCATTACATTACTGAATGTAGCATAAAAAATTTTCACCAGTCTTCTCCTGAAACGCATAAGCACCTATGCTGAAGACATACTGGAAGAATATCAGTGTGGCTTTAGAGCTGGTAGAAGTACCATTGATCAGATATTCTCGGTAAGACAAAAAATGGAGAAATGCTATGAATATAATTTTGACTTGCATATACTCTTCATTGACTTCAAACAAGCCTTCGACAGTGTGAACAGGAAAGAGATGATACGTGTGTTGAGAGATTATGATATTCCAAGGAAATTGATTAGACTGGTTCAATTGACATTGCATGAATCACAATGTAACAAGTAGAGCATTTAAGATGACCTCGGGGGTAAGACAAGGAGATGCTCTCTCAGCCACGTTATTCAACCTGGCCCTACATAATGCAATGAAAGAATTGAAACTAAGAGGGACCATAGTGCATAAATCCCAGTAAGGATTCGCATATGCAGATGATATAGCACTAATTGCACGAAATGTGAATGACCTAAAAGAAATGTTTAACATTTTAGAAAACACTGGTAAAGAAGTGGGGCTGAAGGTTAGTGAAGTGAAGACCAAATACTTGAAAATGTCAGCTTATCAGAACAAGCGGCACCTACAAAACATAATAATTGGGAATTATGAGTTTAAGGGTGTCAAGGAATTTACCTATCTAGGAGTAAGACTTAACAATGAAAATAAGATATCCACGGAGATCAACCAAAGGGTAATGGAAGGTAACAGGCATACTTTGCAAATGTAACAATCCTCAAATCAATGTTACTATCAAGGAACACAAAAATGAAGATCTATAAAATGCTTATTAGACCCGTGGTAACTTATGGAGCTGAAACATGGACATTAAAAAGTCAGGATGAGGAAACACTTGGAAAATTCAAAAGAAAAATGTTAAGGAGAATCTATGGCCCAATTAGAGATGGAGATAAATGAATTACTCGAAGGGTAGGACACAATGAGATTTGCCAAGTCACTGCGGCTGGCATGGCTGGGCCATGTGGAAAGGATGGAAAATGGCAGAACGCCCAAACTGATACTTTATAGCAAGATGGAAGGAGTCGGAAGAAGGGGTAGACCAAGGAAGAGATGGCTACAGGATGTGGAGGATGACTTGAAGGCAATGGGAGTTACAAGATGGAAGGAAAAAGCAAGAATAAGAACTGAATGGAGGCATATCATAGAGGAAGCCAAGGCCCACACCGGGCTGTAGAGCTGCAGATGATGATGAACAAATTGCATAATTGATTATCGAGATAGCAATGAACATTATTTGGTAACTTCTGATTAGGATAGTCAAGATTTCATTTGAAGAAGTCTTATTTGGTACCATTTGTCTTATCATTACTGGGCAGGTTAAACTTTTTCCCCACCTATTTTATAATCATGTGGATGATGTTACTGCATGATATTGACAAAAGTATTTGTGCATCCATTTCTCACATATTTTTGGCTATTTTATTTTATAATGTTTTTAGTACTTTTTGCTATTGTAAAATAGTCCAATACAGGTTAAACCTTATTCTAGAATAATGTTATTTTTGTTTAATTTTGGTAATGCCTATGTATCAGTGTTACAGTAAATATAACAAATCCTTAATTGCATAGCATATTAAGGATCACACAATTGTTTGTGAATGCACAGTGACACTACTGTTTACTTCAAGTAAGCCTACAGTAGACATAAATGTGCTATACTACTGACACTCTGAACCATTGGAAAATCCTTTCACATGGATTTACATACTGATATGAGTGGAACAATAAAATTGAAATGTAACACTTCTGTTTGCCTTTGATACCATTAGTACAGTGAAAACTGCAAAATTCATTGATTAAAACTTAATTCTTTCAACCTTGGATGCCAGTAAAAAGGTTACCCTGCATGCATAGCTCATGTTCAGTAATAAAAAGTAAAATGAGCCTTGGTCATAATCCGTAGTGATTAAAATATTCATTATTTTGGACGAAGTTAAAATATCTGTGGATTTTCATTTTCTTTTGGGAATGCCAGCTATTACATCATGTTTCTAGATCTCATGCATTTTCCAGGTACTTGTAATTGAAGATTGCCTCTAGCAAACTAGAAATAACTCATTGAGATTATAGTAGTGGTAGATATAGGGAAGGTGACTGACAGCTGAGGTCATTTGCACATTGAAAATATGGTATTGCATTTGTGGCAAAGATGGTAGAAATAACCTAGTGGTACAAGTTCTCCAAGAAATTATCTGCTTTGATGCGTAATGTTATATTGTAAATTTAACTTTGCAGGATTTTTATCTAATGCATTTTCTGCATTGTGGTAATATGCATATAAATTTTGGTGGTGAATGCACAACCATATTTCCCAGCCCATGAGATACACCATCAGGTTGATATTTCAAGTTAGAATTTAGGAAAAGTTCTTGGATCAGACCAAACCATATTTTGATGTTAACACTTAATAAGAAAAACTAGAATTTTACATTAAAAATTAGCAACTGTAAAGTTTCATCGTATCATCCCAGACAATCGTTTTTGCTGAAAAAATCATCTGAGTTATTGTAACTAGAATTATATAATCTTTTTCATATTGTGGCATTCCGTGCTAATGCAGTTCTGGTATATGTGAGAGACCATTTCTGGCCATTTATGAGATCATTTGCATTCACTAATTTAATATTCTGCTTCCACCATTTATCTATCATCATCTCCATCAGAGATGGTTCGCATAACCGTTAGCTGCCTCGTCCCCCATTTTCTGGAGTATAATTCACCACTTCAAGTTTGAATATGATGACAATCATCTCTCTTCCCTTGTGGTTATTCTAATTTTGAATTTCAATGCAATGCGTTTTTGCGTGTTCAAGCAGTTATGTACACAATATCGAAACAAATATATTACGTTGAATTTTACTGTCATGCTACTTTATGGTTGAGTGCCTCTAGACTCAACAGTTTACATGAGAGATATAATGTTTGCACACAGAGGCAACATCTCCATTACCCCAAAGTGTACAAGTTTCACAGCAGAACCTGTGAAATGAAATATCTTGTATATATGACAGATATCTTGTAATTATACAATGATTACTTACTCAATTTTAGCTACTGTTGCTGTAAACTGACACAGACATGCCAACTCTCCCGATTTAAGCGGGAGACTCCCGATTTTTCCTTCTTACGTTCTTGATGAACTGTTCAAATTGTGTACTTAGCTTAACATGTTAATAAAGTGTGACATTCATTAAAAATTGGCAAAGTGTCATAAAGGGATTAAGGTGCCATGCAAATATTGTGGTAATTAAAAGTGATTACTTCGTGATACACTTCTAAAAATCTCCCGATTTTTCATTTTTGAAAGTTGGCATGTCTGCTGACACTAAATCAAATATAAAGAGACAGGGAAATTAGTCCAGCCTGTTCTCTCACCAGCACGAAAGATCATATGCTACTGGTTCAAAATTAACGAAAAAACACTGAGAACTTAGGATGCAAACATAATGTGCACAATCAGCAAATATCTTGAGAATAGGGGGAACTATATTAATAAGTAGAAGAGATAAAGCACAAGCTGTAAAAAGAGACAGGATCCTTTGATTGGACCACATATCACGAAGTAAAATAGGGACATCAGGCTCATAGCTCATCAGGCCTGTGGCAGTTTTTGCGCAACCAACAAGGACCAAAAAACCTGCTGGTAGTGCATGGCTGGTAGTGCAACTAAATATATGTTAAACTTATAAATGCTCATTTATAATAGGATGACATTCTGTCATAGCAAATTTTTATGCCTATTTCATGGGCATAATTACCAAAAAAAATTTGCAATAAACTTTGCCTTGGGCATTATTTGTTATATGGAGATTCTTGTTGTATGCTGTTTTTGTTATAGCAGGCTTCCATTAATAAATCATATTTACTGATATCAAATTTTGTGGTGTGTTGGTTTATACAAGAATAATTTTAATTAGTTATTTTTAATGTTTCTCTTTTTGCAGATATGAAAGAGCAACATGTAATCGAGACACTGCATAGTAAGAAACAGCAAATATTACTAGCCACACAATTGGTCAAGATGATTTTAAAAATAGATGATATAAGGTCACCATATGATGGCAACATGGGTCTTTGAACTTGGAACCATTTGGAAGATCAATCCCTGTAAAATGTCTCATTGCTAATATCATGGTAATGATATTGAAGTTCTTGTGGTGGATGCTGGACCTGAAAATTTTTTCAGCCTCAACATTATGCATGTCTGCTTTATCTTGATACTCCCATCTACAGGACAGTTTTCATAGTTGTGACATTAATTCTACATGTAGCACATGCATTTCAATTATCAAGATATGAAGAGGCAGCACATTGCACCCTAACATTTTATGCAAGTCTGATTAATGCAAAAAATCAAACTAATTGCTTCATGGTAATAAGATAATGGTTGCCAGTTTCTTTTTAATGCTATTTTGATTTTTAATGGTCATTATCAATTTATTAAAATGTCGTATGATGTTGTTTTTTATGAATCATTCACACCATGTAACTCCACCTTTTTTTTGATGGTCATCATAATTTTTCTAATTAATATTGTGCTTAAAATATATGAGAAGGTGATGAACACCAAGACTGTATCCAAATAATTCAAACTTGGTTCACTGAGCTGTATTATTTATTTCTTCTGCAATCTTGAATTAAAAACTGTTGCTTTAATTTATTTTGTAATTAACCTAACCTTGCTGTTGGAATATATTTCCAATGTTCCTCCCTTAAAGATTGCTCTATAATTGCTTTGCTGTACAGTAATTTAGTTTCGAGCATTGTGTTACTGAAGCGTCAACTAAATATATTATTTGCTTTATTGTTTTTATATTTTTGGGTTGCGTTGTAGTTAATTTTGTGGAATTCGAATTTCATGACTTCATTTTTTTGCTCAGGTTTTTGGTAGTCTGGTTTAGCTACAAAAAATTAGTTTGGGGTGAATGAAACTCCAATTGCCTTGATTCAGTTGCCATTTGAAATAATATTTTTAATGGTAAAGACATCGTATTCTAGAGGATTAACATACATATTGCAGGATTATTAATGAAAGTGAATAATATTATCATTCTATATCTTTTTCATACTTAAATTGTATTCTCTTGCTTTAAGAGCATCAGGTATTAAGAAGCATTTTATTAGAGAATTTGTTTCGTGTTGATAAAGAAATCTGGAGATGATCAAAGCTGTAAGTGGTTAAATCATAAGCTTGTAAATTCAGGTTAGGGAAATCAGTTTGCTTTTCATTGCCTTAAATGGGGTCCCAAAGAGGTCTAGTATTAAGAAATTCTTACTTCTTTGATTTGAAATGGGTTTGTCTAAAGGAGTACTCCATCATCGAACTGAATTTTAGTTAAAACCTGGAATTTGAACCAATAACCCTCTTTGTCGAACCATAACACTGTTGTCAGGTATCGGCGTAACCACCAGACTACTTATTTTCCCTAGAAAAGATTGTGAAGAAGATAATTTGTGACAGTTCCGTAAGTGTTATGTGGAGTATTTCTTGATTTGCCTGTCATGGAAACACCTAATAATTTTTTAGGAAGAAATTTCTGGCAATATTTGTGCTCGGTGAAAGGCCCAGAGGTAATTGGAGGAGTAGCATATTTTTGTAGAATGTTTGATTATTTTAACGGATTGTTTACTACATGTGTAAAATATTTTCATTGGGAATAATGATGGAGAGTACTTCCCTTGCAAAATAAATTTACTTTTATTTCAAGTGAATTAAAAAAATGTCTATTTTTGTAATAATCGGGAGTCATGTAGGGGCCAACCTTCTGTTGATAAGAATTACATTTTATCTTGTTTACTGATTATAATCCTAAATGATTCCTTGAAGTAATTTATTTGTCTTTTTAGTATCCTATCCTTTTAATAGGAATCTGATGGAATATTCCAAAGGTATATTTTAAATATACAAGGAGCGTAGCTACGGTCGTGAATCAATGTAAACAAAAAATACCGGTGTCAGGTTTTCTTAGGCACTTACCTACCCACAATTTTAGTTCTTTAATTTTGTTTGTGTGATTGACGGGTCCCTGCCATAGGAGGAATCCTTGTAAACCCTGAATGAGTGAGTGCATGCGTTTCACAAAGGTCGGATACACCTGAGTGAATGCATTTTTACCGAAGTCCCTTATTTTCCGGTTAGTTATTTCTGTGTGATTGGCAGGTTCCTGGCCTAGGAGGAATCCTGGTAAACCCTGAACATGTATTTGTGAATCACAAAGATCCTTGTTTTCGAGCACACCTGAGTGACTGTGTATTCAAGTAAGTTTTGTTTCTTTACAACCTTTTATAATTTTCATTTGTTTGTGTGATTGATGGGTCACTGACATAGTAGGGATCCTTGCAAACCCTGTGTGTGATGTGATTCACGAGAGTGAAAGTTATTTCGTAACTCACCCTAGTGATCAAGTGGTTGTTTTATTATTTTTTATTTATTTAATTATTATTTTTTTAATTAGTTTCAAATTTGTGTGTGTGGTGGTTTTTATTATTTATTTATTTTATAAATTTATTATTTATTACATTTGCCTCTGGAGTGCCGTGATGTATCTATTTCATCCACAGTTGTGTATCATTGCAGAAACTGAGTGTTAAACCAGTCTCCAAATCGACCAAGGTTTAAATTTTTTCTCCCCTGGGAGCAATCATAGCCCCCATTCTGTCTAGATCTTTCTCGTCCAATTTTTTGTGCATAATTGAAAACTACCCTGTGATATACCTGTCTGATTGGGTATTTAAGTTGACTTCCTTCATTGACATCTTTGCTAATTGCATCACTTTTTTAAAATATTGCAAATGCAATGAGAAAACTGTTAAGCTACTTCAATGAAATGGTTTGAAGTTAGCAGGTAGGAAATTTCAACCTAACAATCATGAGCTTGCATATAAATGGGGAGGTAATGTTACCCTGAAGATGGAATTGCACCATCTAAATTATATTTTCTCTGCTAATCTTCAGAAACCCCTAAAATGGTAAAGTAGAAATAATTTTTACATGATTTTTGTAGCTTCCTAATTTCAGGTGTTCTTGAAATGTGGTCGCTACACAAAAAGTCACAAATACTTTCAAAGATATTTTATGCAACCCAGCTCAATTTATAGACTGTCCCACCATTATTAAGCACTTTCATGGTATTTTGCAAGATGTTCTAGATGAAATGCTTGTCTTGTTAGGTCTTCATAATTAAGGAGTTACAGGAGTAGACCAAATGTTCATGTGACAAAGTCATTTACATCACATGCCCTACCATATCCTGAAATAATGCACTGTCTTCGTGAATTACCCTGTATATTTGTTTGCTTGTGGGGAGGTAGCAGAAAGAGAATCGAGGATGCCGTGGGTGGCCAGTGAGTTGCAGATATTAAGATTCATAGAGCAGCCCCACTCCAACATTTGCATATCTTAAGTACAGGTTGGGGAAAGATGGGGCCATTGAGTTTAAATTTGAGGACAATTATTCATTCAACATTTGGTTGTACTTGTAATCCACATGGCTCTTACTCTCATGGCTTGACTCAAGTTGCTCTTGTGCATTTTCATATAGATGTTTGCAAAGTGTTAAGGGGCTAGCCTTTTATACTGATGTTAAATGTACCTCCTGTCTGGTCGGTGTATAGGTGAACAGCATTGAAGTGAAGCATTACATAGGATGAGTCGGTTAAACCTATTTCTCCATTATCAATTTAATATTTTAACATATGCCTAATAAAGAAGGCAGCTTATTTTTACTTTTTTGGAAACAACCATTGCATTAGAAGAGATGCATCCCAAAGGAAAGTGAGCCTCCTCTACTGCTTGGTTGCGTCATTCTTATTTGGTGTAACAAACTTTTCTCAATATTTGTTTGATCTGTAAAACTTATCAAATTTTTGGGATAGCTATTCTTGGCTGCTGTTACATGTCAAATGTTTCAATTGAGAATTGATAAAGTTTCATAATTTTTCCTCCATAAAATCTCCACAGTTCACCTCTTAATGAAATTTTTGTGTAAGACAGGTTCCAAGAATGCTTTAAGTTTTGCATAAGTGGTGTCATTTAGGGAATGCTATCATGGAAATGGTGATAAGGTTATTGAGCAACATTGTGGTGGGGGAGAAGACTTAAGCCTCGATGTTACATGTCTGGGAATATGAACCTTTGAATGTCATCACCACCTCAAAAATATTGCACAACCAAGCATGCATCTTCAACTGACAATCATGATTAATTTTTTGAAAAAGAAAAGGCATTGATTTGTAACTTCAACACTTTAAGGTGGAATAAAATTTCAATTGGTGTTAAATCGCAACCAGTTCAAAATCTTTAACTTTGTTGTTACCAATGTTATAATATGTGCATATAGTACCCTTCGAAAAATGCCTTGGTGTTAGTATGCATGAGGAACTCTTCTAAGGGGCAAAAGCCCAGTGCAAACTGGGTTTTCATTCAAAATGACATGCCAAAGAATAGAAGTGATGTCAGTAGTCCGGGAGATTTTGGCCAAGGAGGCAGAGGTGAACTGGTGGCCAGGTCCTCGGTTTTGATATTAGTATCAATACAGGACTTGGTTTTTTTATTTTCCCTGGTGTATTTGTGATGCCTCATTCTACTTCAAAGTTATGAATGGAAGTGCCCGATTTCTCAGATACTGGTTGGAGTTGGGTGGTGAAACTTGAGTATGTGAATGGTGTTGTATACATCTGTGCTCTGTGTAAATATGTCTTCAATCGGTGCTGGAAACCTGAACACGTGGTTTACAACTGAAGTGCCCGATTTCTTGGATACTGGGTGGTGTTAAGATGTGAAACTTGGGTATGTCAATGTTGTTGTGAACATTTGAGCTGTGTGTAAATTTTTCATTGATCTGTGAAATAGATCCATACTATTCAGGTACCAATTCCAATGGAATGGTGAAGCTTGGGTATGTGAGCGATGTTCTGAACATCCATGTTCTTCTTTCTTATTAATTTTAATATTCTTTATTTTCTTAATTAGTGGCATACATCCTGAAACCAGAATACGTAGTGTATACCTGAAGTACCAGAAACTTGACAGCACTATAATTATATGTAATATTGTGGGGAATTGGACTGTTATTTCCGGAAACCGGAACACCTCTAATTGAAGTACCCATTATTCTATCAACAAGTGTTTAAATCCGTAAATATTGGGCTTGGAATAAATGAGATTGATTATCACTTATCTAATCAAACTCTCAATGTGCTAATAAAACACATAAATGGCAGGGACTGATGCCTTTAATGGAGAGGCAGACCTCAGCTCTTTATAATTCTTCTTATAGTACAAAATGTAGTTAAATCAAGCGTAACACTTGAGGAACCAAAATGACCTATATGCAGATAGCCTCGTGGAAGCATTGTGTATTGGGAAAAGAGATGAGCAAACAGCTAACTGGGTAATTAAGGTAGACCCCAATAGCAGAAAGAAGTGGCTAAATAGAGAAAAAGCCTCCTTTGAGTTTGGCTCATGTAGAGTGAAGGACTTCATTGTAGCAACTCAGGTGCCAAAAGTTCGTGCACAATGCCAAGAAGTGCCAAAAGTTCGGGATGCATGCGACCGTTGTATGCGATTGCTGCGAGATCAACGGTCACAGATTGGGGAAAAGTGATTAGAAGTTTGAATTTAGAATTCGAAGTTAAAGTAGTGAGACTGGTTGTCGCGCGGCGCTCAAGTGCCAGCAGCGCACTCTCCGGCGGCGGAATTTGTGGTGGGGATCTAAGCAAAGCAACCGATTGGGATGCAGTCGTATCCGAGCTCTGACGCAGGGATACACGGGATTCAAATGATATTTATGGGTTTTTGTCAGAGTAGAAAACGTAAAAATGGAGCTTTGGCTGGAGCAACGCTACCTGATTAAACGGTGCTTTGACCTGGGTAAAACAGCTTCCGAGACCCTTGCCTTGATTAAGGAGGCTTACAAAGACAATGCCCTGTCAAGGGCCCAGGTTTTTCGATGGTTCAGTGAGTTCAAGAATGGACGGAAAACCGTTGAAGACATGGAGCGATCTGGTCGACCTTCAACTAGTCGTAGGGACGAAAACGTAGCCAGAGTAAGAAATCTCCTGGACTCCGACCGTCGTTTGAGTGTGAGATCAATTGCCGAAGGTCTCAACATATGCAAAACGACGGTTCACAAAATTATTTCTGAAAATTTGAACATGCGTAAGGTTTGTACGAAATTAGTGCCAAAGGTGAATGATGAACAAACATAACGAGTTGACATTTCCCGTGAGATGTGGAAGCACTCCGAAAGTGACTCGGACTTTGTAGACGACGTATTAACTGGCGACGAATTATGGGTGTTCCATGACGACCCCGAAACCAAACGCAAAAGTGCGGAGTGGCACACCTCGAACTCCCCGCGACCCAAAAAAGCCAGTATGTCAAAGTCCACGGTAAAGACAATATTCAATGTCTTTTTTGCCAAGCGTGGGGAGGTCAAAAAAGAATTAGTACCTCCGTGAAGAACAGTCAACGCCATTTTCTACAAAGAAGTCCTGGCGCGCCGATTGGATCGAATCAATAAATTCTTTTTCCCGGGCCCAGTCTTATTACTTTACGGACAAACCCTGTATAGTCATGAAAATTCATGACGTCACTCTCAGCCTGCATCTGAGCTGGTGTCATGAATGGTTTTTACAAAATGTTTACCGCAGATTACTGTTTTATATTGCTAGAGTGAGGAACACAATATTTCCAAATGACCTTTCCGCCTTTGGGCTTTAACAACCTAAATTTAAAACTTTGATGATTATACCTCTGAAAATGATGGATTATCAATGTTACTAATTCCCCTTAAGACGATGCCCGGGTCGATTATTGAAAGGCCGGCCAGAATCAAGTCTCTCACCCGGTGGAAGATCTGAGAGGAATTTCTACCCATGTTGGTTGATCAGAGAAGCGTGTAGAAAAGTCTGAAAGAGTGTAGGAGAGTCTAATGGCTATTAGAAAATGCCCTCAATTCTCAAAGAGCAACAGCAAGATAATAAACAGGCACATGCTCTCTCACATCGGCTTAAATAAAAAATTAAATGGGCGGTAGCCATTACGTGAAAGCGGCCATCTTATATGACTTTATAGGGAGACTATCGTCGGTACAGAAGTGAAAGTATATCGATTTTAATTATTTAACCTATGTATTCCAAATTAAAGGTTAGTTCCGTATCAGGTTATTTGGCTGTCTAATCAGCCAAAATTTTCGTGCAAATATTATTTTGGGTCTTATGAATATACATTAATATGAATTTGACTCAGATTTGCTTATGACGTCTTCGAGGAAGTTTGTTGTGATTGGTTGTAAATGAGATCACATGACATATGATGTATCATATCTGTTTTGGCGGATTAAGTGTCGTGCGACAGAAATCTTGTCTCTGTGCAAGCGTATTTGATTTAAGGTGTTTTCCTTGAGAAGTAGGCATTTGGTATGTGCTCTTAATGTGTTTTAATTGTTAAACCTACAGATATGTTATTGTAGGTAGGACCAATATGTCGAAATTTATGGTTTCTTTAATGCTGGAGTAGGAGTCATTCGCTTTTCTGGGTAATTTCACTAAATAATGGTTAGGAGTACGACGGTCAGTTGCATAACAACCAAGTCATGGAACTATGGTTGGCGATATGATATGCATGTGTCATTCCCAAACGTTTGGGGTTATGTCAGTGTTAGTTATTGTACCATTCCTTCTTTCGTTCCTATGCTGTTGTACATTTCCTTGTCTTAGTAATGTTATTCGGCGTTTACATGAAATATATTCCATCCTTTTCTTTACGTTATGTGTTGTGAATTGCATTCATGAAAAGCTGATAGTTGTTCACTCTCGTGGTCCTTTTGACGTAAACTAAAATCATAATCGATGAATCGAAATTAAAATTTGCATATTTTGTGTAGAATGGTTTATATGATTGCGAAAATAAATCAGTGTGTTTCTAAGAAACAAATGGTATGCCTTTCATGTATAATTCTCGATGCTGGAATGACAAGTTTAGTTTTTTATTTTTCCTTTCAATAAATAGCTTTTTAAGGTGTTAGATGAGTTATGCTTGGAAATTTTATTTATATTGCTCATTTTACTTTGTCAGGATATGGTCCAAAGAGAAGATTCTCGTAAACGAGAAAATAATGCCAATCCTACAATGTCCCTGTCTTTGGTATGTGATGAAGAACCTCTGTCGGAAGCTCAGTTAGCATTTATAAAGAAACAAGAAGAAGAAATCAAACGGGTAAGCAATTTTTACCCCTATCTAATATTGAATGTCCAACAAAGCTGAAATAGACTAACTGAATTGCGCCAAATATATTGACATTAATATTGTCACAAATGTCTAATTTATAGATTGAGTGATTTTATGTTATTCCATGTGACGTATATTCTGTTCTAAGGTGTGTTTCTTACTCCTATTTTTGTACGTTTTTGCCACTAATGTAAGTATAAACCCTAAATTTGAGTAAAGTTTTCACAGCATAGTGTTAGTTATCATTAAAATAACGTCCTTTTAGTGAAATTGTTGGTAAATGAATACTAATACCATAACTTTAATCTTCTAACGTCAAAATCCTCTCATTTCTAATATTATTTATCACCCAAATGTGAAATATTCTTTGTTGTCGTTTATTGTATCTTTAATGCATGGAGCTTTAAATGTTTAGCGAACAATTGTGTTTAGATCTTGATGGCATTATTAACGAGTAGTGCAATAAAATAAAATTCAAAGCTCTCGAATGAGTTGGCATAATTAGTGCCACTGTCTAATTGATAGGTTGAGTTTTAAATATTATATATATTTCTATTATTATTGTATGATGAATAGGTATTAACATTCTTTGAGCTGATAGAATAAGTCAAATTTTGTGAATTAAGGGAAACCCTTAATATGATTAAGTGAGGAAGTTCTTGGAAAGGCAGGACTAATGTTGTTAGGAAGCTGGCGGAGTTCATACTGTTTCATATAAAAATAGTGCACAGTTAACTTTATAAAGTAAAGTTATAGATGAAGCATTACTTCTATAATTCAACATTTTTCAATTTATTATACTTAATGATTATTCCGGTCTGTATTTTGATTTAAATTTAGGTGTGCCTAAAATCTTTAGATGTTCTCTAACCAATTCACATTTTCATACTTTCTTGGTGCATAAAAAGATTCTGTGAACCTATGAAGTATGAAAATAGAATTAAAATTTGCTTTTTTCCTTGCTAAAAGTTCAAGGAGTGAGACAATGTTAGTATCTGCTTAAATTTCAGTTATAATATCATGGACTTCAATTGACTTTCTCTCCTACCTATTGACATGTGTAAATTGCTACACCTATCAGATTATTGATATCCATTTTTTTTCTCCTGGAAATGGAAGAATCTTTTTACATTCTTTCCTATTTTATTATGCATAATTCATGATTTAGGTTTTCAACACTTGATTCATTATTTGTTTTCGCTTTTAGGTTGCATCATTTATAGATAAGCTTCATCAAAGTCATAATACTGCTGAGAAAGGACAGCATGTTGGTGCAGTGGTGCCAAAAGAGACCCCCCCAGCTCACACTGCCAAGGTGGTGGGGAGGCCAATTTTACCAAATCCAGTAACCCCTCTACCTGACCCAACCCGAATTACTCAACAGTTTCCTCAGCACCAGCCACAAATGCCAGTACCTCCATTAATTCTTTCAAATGTCCCCACCAGCGTTCGCCAAGTACCAACAGCAAATGCCTATCAAATTGTCATGGATCGTCAACTCAATCTAATTGTTGGTGCAGCAACAGCTCCTCAAACTATTCCTGGTAAGGTTTTATTCAAGAAATTTCACATGACAATTTGGCAAGTTAAGTTATAGTATACATTTGTTTTGGAATCAGTACATAGTTGATGAGGAATTTGTCACTCCTCTTTTTAGTGTTCATGAGCCAGATGTAGTGAATCAGTATGTAGAGGTTCGGAAGTATGTGTTGGTTGTGTTGAATCTGGTGGGTTGCTGAATGCCTTCAATTGCATAATAGCATTAACATCAGTTATCAAATCTGAAAATTGGTAGACTTTGGCTCACCAATCTTCCCAAATAATGCTAAATCCCTTAGTAGGGTGGCCTGGAAAATATGGAATACTTAGAAATGTCGTTAATTTTGAAAGTGACTGTAAAGCTTGAAAAAGTACTTCAGTGCTCGGGAGCTTGAGTGCAGTAATATCAACAATAAAATGCAATGATACTTTCAACTCTGCAATTGTTGCATTGTAATGTGCATATTCCAGATGACTCTTAAAAGTTACTGTCGAGGCTTCACCTCCAGTTTCCTGTAATATCAACATTTTTATTTACGAGCAAAGTAACTGTGGTGGCAGTGTTACTACAGAGTCTACTTCCCTTCCATATGATTCAATGTGCATGTTTGAATTGCCTACCAGCAATGTTCAAAGCTTTACAGTTACTTTCCCTTTTTCCACCAAGCAAATCATGCTTCTCAAAATACTAGCAAAATTTTCTTATTCAATGAAAATATTGTCCTTATCGTTACAAATGAATTGAATATTGTAGAATCTAGACTACATTATATAAGAGGCAACATTTTTATTACGTTTTGTGTTTTAAATTATCAATAAAATAACCTGGATAGTTTGAAAATTTTGGTTTAAAATCTTGAAATATCTTGGAATAGGGTCCTTGGTTTTTTATGGCCACCATGTTGGCTTTATTTACCTTGAATATGTATTTGTCTTGTCTTCCACTGATAAGACTCCCATGAATTTATATTGTTAGCATCAGTGATGCACTTAAAGGTGTTCTCAATGCATCTGGCTCTTTTTTTCATTAGTGTACTCAGTTTTCTTTTTCTCATCCACATTTATTTAAACTTCATTTCTTCTTTTATCTGTCCCACTGATCTTTAGATTTGCTTTGAGCACCATGTTTCCAAAGGTTCTGCACTACTAAGACCTGATTTTCCATGTGAAATAATGATATAGGGTTACAGTAATTTAAATTATTAATGTTTCTAGATGGAGAACCATGTATTTTTAGGTTCTGGTTTCTAAAAGTTTTGGTAACCCAAGGATCATAATTATTTATATTGTGTGGTGTCTTGTGCTTCCTTGTGGCAATTAATTGCCTCTGATATGAATCTTAGAGTATCTGAGAGATAATACTGATGCCATTATTAGATATGTAAGCTGGATAAGTAATATAAATAAAAGTGAAATAGTAATTCATTGCATTTCAATCTATGTTCTCTTCAAGTTGAAAGTGTTCTGTAGCTCTGTGATGCAATAATCTTTTCTTTATTAGCAATTAGATTCCAAATCAAAACGTGTGATTGGTTGGTTCCATGAACAAACTTGATTAATTTAAAACATGATTTTCTGGGTTGTTATGAAACTTTTTAATTGAAATTGGGCATCTTATATGGAATAATTTTCATTGTGTACTAATAGGTCTTTGATGGAGGAGAAAGTGAAAGTATCCTAGTTTTCAAAATTTTAGTGGTACTCATAAGTAGCACCAACTTGGTCATATTTGTAAGGTGCCAAATCTTTGTGTACCTTTAGTAAGTTATTTCTATTTATTCATGGCTGTAAGAAAATTTCTTCAATGTTTTTCATTTTCATTCTGGTAAAGCAAAAGGGAACGTACTACGGCCGAATTAATGCAAATTTGCATTCATTCTGGTACCTTAGAATAGGAAGTTGAGGAATTTACATTTGCTTGTTAGTTACTTGATAAATTGGGCTTTGATCATTGGATGCTCTAACTTGGTTGTATAATGGCTGGAACTAAGATAATAACAATTTTTAGATGAAGACAACTTTTTACAAATATTTTAATTCTTTTTCTAGGCGCTCCTGTTACCCAAGGAATTACTACTATAGCTAAAACTCAGTTGGTAAGTGGCATCCCATAGTATTACATCTTCTTTTGTTTGTACCTTGTATTATTCTTGTTATATTTATTGTATAATGTGGGTAATATTGTTAAGAAATTAGTTATGCGTATGCATTGAAACCATTAATTGCAATCAATATTCCAGTTGGAAATGAAAAACATTCCAGAGAATTCAATTTGAAAACTTGAATTTTAAATTTAACAGTCATGCAATGTGTGTGTACCCAAATAGCAAATCTTGTATTGTGAGAACAAATGATATTCACCTGAGTATGAAGATTGTTACCAAGAATAAATAACAGCAAATTTAAAAAAGTCATCTTTTAGGTTGCACTGTAAGATGAATAGTTGAATAATAAACTTGAGGTGGGAAACTAATAGGGCAAAGGAAGTGTGATAGAGGATGCAGTGTGAGGACATTGGGAGTCTACAAAGAAAGGTTGAATTGGGTGAATCATACCTTTGCCAGCATTCCAGAGATAGAAAAAATTTGATAGAGAAGCTTAAGAGCATTCCAGAAGAAGCATTCCAGGACTGTGTCAAAGAGTGGAAACACTGTTGGGATGTGTATATGTTGGGGAGGAGAGTACTTTGAAAGGGACCCTGACCAATAGTTTGTATTTCAGTATTTTTTATATTCAAAAAAGTTTGGGAACTTATTGAACAGACATCGTATTGTTGCAAATATGTGTCCGACAATTCAATAATAAAAACTATGACAATAATCAGGCTCTCCTGCACCTCCAATGTTTTAACTGATTTTTCTGCAGGCTACTCTTGGAACTCCAAAGTTACATTGCCTGCTGCCAAAACACAATCTGGTCTTTCTTCTTCTGTTAATGTTTGTAAACCTGTAATAGCTTCATAAACATGAAGCTAGTTTTCATATTTTTACAGTCAAGGATCTTTCCCATGCCCTCTGCAAAGGTTCTTGATGATTTTCAGGTTCAATTCCTGTGATTTGGAAATCAACCTTCTCTTCATGAATCTTTTTCCATACATTTTAAATCTTGTATTGTTTCACCTCCCTCTAATAATCAGCCCAATTGAAGCACACATTTCAAATTATGTATTTTTATATTAATTTTTTTGTCCCTTGCTGTTTTCCAAACATTATCACTTGACTCCGGTTTTTTTAAAACTTAATTGAAAAACTTGTTCCTACAACAAATGCTAGCAACCAATACATTAGCACAATACAACCACTTTCAAGCAATAGTTACAGATTGATCTATTGGCTGAAACGACTAAGTTATATTTGGAGGCGAAGCAAGGCACCTAATGTTACCATCCCTGGTGTGCAAATTTAGGAATGCCCTACATATAGACTTGCTATTTTTCCAACTTCGGGAACTAATTGAAATTTTAACCATTCTATTGTGGTTCTGGTTAACCAAGCATCTGCCAAATTCATATAAAGTACAAGGAGTCTGTATTTAAAGAGTTTGTAATTTGCAACTGACTTTATTTTATGGTGCAATGTGTTCCACCGACTTGCGGCATCTTCAGGTATAAGTTATGCATACAGCTGTAAAATATATACCTTTCGGATAGAGGAGAGAGGGGGTAAGTTGAAGGTTAGAGGGGTCAGGTTTTTAGGCTGGGTATGGTTTAAGGGTAGCTGTGTACATTGAACTGTTGGATTTGTTTACTCTGAAGGCCATTACCGAGTATTGTATTGGGTCTGTCAAGTGCCTTTGGATCTCAAAAAGCTCAAGAGCATCCATTTTTGATCTTTTAGGGAGGATATGTTGTATTTATAGTACAAAATTGCTATTGTTTACAATCCATGAGGTGTTCATTGAAGAAGGAATTGGTATTGGAGGGAATTTTTACTCTTTATGACAATTGTCTGTATGATGTTAAACAAATGTATTCAATTTATCTCACACTTGCTTGATTGATGGCCTCCATTCTCAGTGTGAAACATTCGAATCGAACAACCGAACCATTTTAACATGCCAGGGTCCATATTGGAGAATGTTGCTTCATTAATGGCTCTCAATGATGCAGCATTTGGTTGTGCGAACTTACTGGTGACCCTTTCAACCATGCTTCACACATAATAGTCCAATGAATTTAAATCTGGGCTGTTGGGAGTCCAGAATTCTTTGGACCAAATCATATTGATGTCTGACAGTCAATTTTGCACCAAATGACTCACGTGGGGTGGTGCACTGTCCTGCTGGAAAACATAACAGTTTTCCAGGTGACACAGATTTCATCCTTGGTTTCACTTCGTTTGTCAGAACACGCAAATAAACTAATTTGTTGAAAAACAGGGTCGCATCCAAAAGTGGTAAAACTGATTTTCTCTAACGTGAGCGGTGGAGGGGGGTCTGCCTGGCAGGGTAAGGTGGAGGGGGCTCTTAGCAACAGACCAACACCAACCTCGGTCACCTGCGGGCTGTCGTTGAGTGAGGACACCATTTTTAGCGAAGCAAGTTTTTGTCCGTGTCGAAAAAAAATTAATCTGAATTTAGATCAACATTATTCCGTGAAGTTTTGTGTGTAACTCGTGAAGATGGCAACTGAGACCCTCGATATGATCAAGTAGGCTTATAGGGACACTGCCTTAAGCCGTTCCACAGTGGCACAAGTTGTTTAAAGAGGGTAGGGAGCGCGTTGAAGACGACCATCGCTCCGGACGGCCGTCGACAGCAAGAACCGACACGAATGTGGACAGAGTGAGATTGCAGAAATTGCAGATCAGTTTGGTCTGTCTGCCTCCAACGTCCAACGCATTATTTCACAGGATTTGGCCATGCGCAAGGTGTTGGTGCCGAAAATTCTGAGTGTCGACCAACAGGCAACGCGTGTACGCAGTTCTGAAGAAGTGTTAGCCAATTTGCACTGAGATGAAAATTGTTTGGACAATGTGATAACTGGTGATGAAACATGGGTTTTTCAATATGACCCCGAAACGAAAAGACAATCCGCGGAATGGCACACTTCCGCGCCCCCACGTCCAAAAAAGGCTCGCATGAGCAAATCAAAAAACAAAACGATGTTGATTGTGTTTTTCGACCGTCATGGAGTGGTTCACAAGGAGTTTGTCCCACCAGGGGAGACTGTGAATGTGAACTTATACGTGCAGGTGCTCACCCGCCTCCGAGAACACGTGAAAAGAGTCCGACCGGCCATTGCAAACTGCTGGGTACTTCATCATGACAACGGTCCATGCCATGGCACGCTCGTCATCAGACAGCTCCTGGCCAAATACGGCGTTGCCACGTTGCCACACCCGCCCTATCCTCCCAATCTGGCACCACTGGACTTCTTCCCCCTGATGAAAAGACAGCTCAAGGGACGATGTTTTGACTCCGATGAAGGCCGTTCAAGAGGCTTCGACGAGGGTCGTCAACGGCATCCCCAAAGAAAATTTCCAGCGGGCGTACGGGGAATGGGAGCACATTATACTAAGTGTGTAGCAGCTCAAGGAGCATACTTTGAAGATCATTCAGTCGATGTAAGTATATCGTCAATAAAATTCTTGTAAAAAAATCAGTCCTACCACTTTTGGGTGCGACCCTGTATTCTCCTTTGTTGAAGAAATGCGGTGGCCTCACTGGACAGAATTCCTAGCAACTTAACATTTTTGTGAACTTTCATTCTGGAAACGACAAGAACATGTTTAGGTTCATGGGTGAGCCAGCAGTCAATCCTACAATTAGTTTTGTCATCCACAGTAAGAAAAATTTTTCAGAAAAAATCTAATACATCCAGCAGCATCTGTTTTTTAAGGAATGCAAAAGTAGATTGCAATGTTCAACTCACTTTTCCATGGGGGATTTGGAAAGTATGATTTATTTTAATGATGCAAGACTTGTGGTGGAGATCCTCTTAGACTACGACTCAGTCTTTTTGCACATACTGACAACAGATGACAGTTTTCAGATTGATTGATCTGGATCCTCAAAAATGAGCTCCTCAGTCCCATGGATGACATTGGGCATCCTGACACCATCCTTCAAGAGAGTTTTCATTGCCGGTGCTGCAAAACTGTCGTTGAACTTTTCCGACTCATTATGCTTTGCGATGATATATACTGTTGATCTTGGGTACCAAACCAAATAATTTCTGTCACCAAGCAAGCAGCGTTTACACCTTGAATAATCGAGACTCTTCGATTATACTCCACACTTGTTTTCAGCATTGTGTCTATTTTGAGGTTCACTTGAGTGTATATGTCAAGCTTATTTGGGCACCAATGGGGGTATAAAACGGCAGGAATTTTGTCCAGCCACACGCACCGCACTCTATACATTGACGTTATAATAAATCAGATTCTGCCATCAGTGTCTGCAATTTTATCCTAAATGATTCATCTGTGTCACTATCGAAACTCATGAATTCAGCAGACACTTTTTTTGCAATAATTGTCTCCTAAACCACCTTCACCCACCCTTATGAATTAATTTAGTGGTGTTAGGCTCAAGTTTATGGAAGTTCATAATGAACAGAGACAATGAAATGCTTTTTAAGTTCCATAATTTTTATTCAAATGATCAGTTTTGTAGAGCAGTCAATATTTTCAGGGGTAGAACATAAAGATGTCGACTGTTTGACGAAACTGGTCATTTGAATGAAAAATTATAGAACTTAACCCCTTCCACTTCAATTTATTTTCTGAATATCGTGCTCCTATCATCTATTTAATTTTTCTGTGGTTCTTTTTAAATGGAATGGTAGGTAATGAATTGATATTTTGTAGCTTGTAATCAACGTAGAACAGTGAAATAAAAAGTGATTATTATTTTATATTGTAAAGTATCTAGTTTAATACTTCATTTTTGATCAAGACATTTTTCTTATAAACTACAACTTAAATAATAATAATATTAAATATTAAGAAAACAGAAAATTATATATATATATATTGTTGAAAAATCTATACAAAAAGTTAAAAATTGGGAAATATCCATGTTCAAAGTTTGACAACATTGTTATAGAATAGATTGGAATACATAATATCATATGCATACATATAATTAATAATCAGAGAAAGTATGATACTTCTCAAAACACTCGCAAATGTAAGGGTACCAGGCAGAGTTTACACTGCTAGGTTGTGTCACTCCTGACATTATTCTTGAAGCATATATGACATCTTTTAGTTGGATGATGTTTCTTTGCTGTTTATGGGATGTGTTCAGGAAAATGAGCCCAATTTTTATCTTTCAGTCGGCCAGGTATGTCATCATGTAAAGGTCGTCCAAGCACATTGTAATTTGGCGGAGTGACCTTTGCCAATAATGCCTCTGCAACATCCAAATGAAAACTAGTTATACTTTTCTTCTTTTTTTTTTACTTTTGAGTATAATGTGTATGAATTGAACAGTGCAATGTCAAACATGTAACAACATTTTTTATATCCTTTCATGCACTCTCTCATCAATAGGAAGCATGCCAGCTGCTGGTCTTGTTTGTCCGCACCTCCCATTCCTCAATTTATGTGCATTCTTCTGGACCCATGGCTGTCTCACTTCTGTCACGATGATACACAATGCACAAAAGGCTTTCATTTCATCGGGATTCATGTCAAACCATTTTTATCTATTTCCTTGTCATTATACTGTTCACTCTCCATCACTTGCTTTGCATACCTGTTCGTTTCCTTTGACAACATTTCCCAAAAGTCAGCACTCAGTGCCTCTTCAAAAATATGTAAGGGTTCCGGATTTTTGCCTACTTGATGCAGAAAAGACGCACTTACACCGGAAATTTCAGGGAAATGTATCAAACTGGATCATTATCTTTTTCATCCCATACCCATTTTTCCCTGGATGCGCTGGCACTAGCTAGATGCTTCATCTCCACTGCTTCATACACGCAAGGCGCGTTTTCGAACTTTTAGCACAACTTTACTATCATCACTTTCTGTTTCACTGCAGGCTTCATTCTCCACTTCAGTTGGTTTGCCGTTGCTCTTGCTTGCCATTGTCATTCAGTTCAATACTCTTATCATCACTTTCACGTACACAGTTCATAATTCTTCTATGCATTGTTTTCACCACAGTATATATATATAACTAACGTGTACAAAAACCAAAACCGTCTAATTACACTCCGTCTAATCACATGAATGATCACATTCAAACTAAGCCTATTGTGAAGGAACTGCATAGCCACTACAAGAAAAGCTGAGCTGACTTATCGTGTAATAGGAACACCCTTTTTGAGAAGGCAAAGTCATCATACAACACTTGTAGACATAAAGAGAGTAGATAGGAAACTTGATAATTTTAGGTGGACACCCAATAGGAAAACGAAAGAAAATAATATTACAAAAGAATGGCTAAACTAACAGTTTGTCAAAGATTCCAAATTGTAACAGTGTTTCACAAATAATGTTACCAATAGTATGCTGGTGAAAAATTATTTGTAAATTTTTCTTTGTAAAAATAACATAGTTTTTGAATTTATAATATGTATGGAAGAGAACTCAATTTATTTCATGGCGATTGGGGATGTAGTTCCTGAGCAAGTGTGATTTCAAATATACTGCCCAAAGTAGGATTTTAAAAAGTTGATGAACGAATCCTCTTCCCATGAGAACATCGACACAGCTATCGCTACTTGTATGTTATCATTTTATTACTTCCAATGCATCATATTTCATGAAATGTGAGTTCTTTATGTACATTATGGATGTTTTAAAATTGTACAACTTTCAAAATATTTATATTGTTCCCCTAAATAATGCTAAAATTATGAAAATCTGAGGACGAGCTACACTGGTCATTGTGCGATTTGGCATCGGAAGTTCATGACGAGCTAGACTCGTCATTTCAGGGCAAGGGGTTAAAAGGTTCATAGTGTCTCATTTTACAATCAACCATTACTTGCAGTGAAGTACTATAAATGTAACTCTTTAGGAAGTTTTGTGCTACCTCATGTGCCACTGAAGGAATGCTTCTTCTAACTTGACATCTTCTGGTAACCTTAGCATTTTGCAAGGCTACCACTTGATGTTCTGAGAGCTAACATCAAACTTGAGAGAAAGTACATTGATTTTACCTGTCTTTGTTTTCAGATCAGAGTCTGTTTAACTATACAAACTCACAAAATCAATCTAGCTGCAGGGATCCAGCTTCCCACTTTTCAAGAACCTTCACATAGTCTACAATGTTCAAAATTATGTGTTTTCATTGAACTTTTTTGATGCCATTTTTGCAACAGTTTACCCCTGAAAGAACTCCAAATAATTAGGTGTTTGCTTAAGTTACAAAATCACATGGAAAGAACTGGCTATATATTATAAATACATGTGTCATGACTGTGCAGTATTTGATGACTGAGTGAATTATTTGCAACATATTTACAGAACTACTGGAAAAATGATGCATCATGTAAATCTGATTTTTATTTATGTCCCAAAAAACATTCAAGGAAAATATTTTTTTGATGATGTGCCGCAGTGCAGCCTTTATGTGACCCCATAAGAAACCTCTTACACTTTTTGGCTGCATGCTGTCCTGATTAACTGGACCTGGATTAGCAAAAGTTTACAGTACTTGACTCATTTAATGAGATCTTCACAATGCAGTAGACATAGGGAGCTCATACAAGGTTCTAGTATATGAAATGAACCGTAATGTACAATTTGGTTTCAGAACCAATGTTTTTAATTTTTTTTTGAATAATGAAGTTGCCAACTGATATTGGCATGATCTGAATGCCATGTATTTAACTTCCACTGCAAACATGATACCATTAATTTCCTAGCCATCTCTTTCCGACTCTATTCATATAGAACATAAAAAATCGAATCAAAATCTTTGGATAGTCCTCATATATGCATATTATAAACATCCAAACATGATAATTATTATTTAAAGTTTTTTTGTTCCCCAAGAAATTAATTCCTTATATCTGAATAAGTTTTATTTTCTATTTTTAGGCTTCTCCAAATATTCCTACACCAATGGTACTCCCATCCTCAACAATTGTAGTGAGCTCAATGCCAGCAAATCAAATGGTACAAAGAGTAGTTAAAATGTCCACTCCCAGAAGTGTGCCTGCCGTTATGAATTCATCAGCTGTATCCCAGATTCCAATAATGAGCCATGTTTCAACGCCAAACACTGTGGTTAATCATCCTCAAACTTCACGTAAGTTATGAAGTATTGTAGTGATGATACAGGAATCACTTGTACATACTCTGATTTATGCTCAAATACATTCATTTCCCTAAAATGTGTGGAGAATGCATTGGTGGCATATGTTATTAGATGATTTCAAATAAAAGATCTTGAGCATGTTGTGGTTCATAGAACTCGGCCAATATATTCTGACATTGGTCATCATTCCATGTTGCGTGTGTACATGAAATGGAATGTGTTGTGGATACAAATAATTATCTGCTCTAAATAATGATGTTTCAATAAAATGAAAACAAAGGGTTGGGTGCAACAAAGAATTTAGTTGATTCATGTAGAAAGCTCAAAAACGGTGAGGGATTGGCTTTAATTTGAAAATTCAGTTGGATGAATGCAGTCTTAAACAATTTTAAATGAATCAATGGATGATATTCATCTCTGCAATGTAATTACATATTGATATCATGGTTGAGAAAACTTAAAAGTTGTAATTAGGACTTGTTAATTTGATAACTTATTTGAATCCTAATGAATCCATGAATTTGACTGAAACATTTTAGAGAAGCATCACCTTTGGAATTTTTGAAGCAGGTTACACATTTTCCATGGTTAGTGAAAATGGCTGGACCTAACAATAGTGTATACATTTGTATCTTTGACCTCTCTTACTGTAGAGAAACCAATTCATTGACTTTCCATTTGGATCTTGAATCTTTTTGGCCTCCCTTGGTCATTAAATAATATCCAGATAACTCGTCTGTTTTCAAAGGTTGGCATGGATTGAAATATGCATGTCATTAAGATAAGAAGAATTAAGAAATTATCTTAATGTTCAGACAGTTCAAAAACTTGCACGTGCATGATCCATGGTTGAAGTGAAATTAATCAATGATACTAAGAATATGGAAGAACATAAATAGAGAATTGGGAATAAGAAATTATGAAAAGTAAAATTATAATCTTAGAAAAGAAGCTTATGAAATGAAAGAAATGTCATAGTAAGAGTAATTCAAGCATGTGTTGATTATACAGACAGGGTAAAGTAATTAAGCTGTCTTGTAAGGTGAGTGTTCTTTCAGTGAAGAAAGTACTAATCCTTTCTCAGCTGTGAAACCTATAAATTTATTTGTGGAAACAATACTTCTAGCAAGTATTTTGGTACTGATATTTATTTTTAGTGAAAGCAATTATTTGAATTATTTATCAGTCAAGAATAAATTCATTCAATCAAATACACTAAATCCTGCCTCCATGCATTTAGCTTTAATTGCCATAATGATTTCAATAAATTTTCAGGCCCAATTGCTCCCAAATATCCTATTGCTGTAAATATTCCAACTACACACCTAACAACTACTGCCACTGCAGCAGCATGTGAATCTCCATCTATTACTGCACCTGCAGCAACAACAACTTCTGAAGAAAGTCGTGCTGTAGTGCCGGTGAGTAGATATTTTAATTTATTTTTAAAGATTGTATGCACATACTACCTTGATCAAAAAGTTCCCGGAATTTATTCAGAAAATTAAAAATACAAGTTTATTCATCTAAATCTATATTGTCCCCTTCAAAGTAATCCCCATCGACTGCAACACACTTATGCCAGCGCTTGATCCAATCCTCGAAACATTTTTTATATTCGGTTTTCGGTATGTCCATCAGTGCTTCCTGCGATTTTTCCATTACTTCCTCTCGGCTGCTAAAACGCGTTCCCCGTAATGGTTTTTTAACTCGATTGAATAGAAAGAAGTCACAGGGAGCCAAATCAGGTGAATTCGGTGGCTGTTGGATGGTATTTGTTGCATTTTTCGTCAAAAAAGTACGAATAATGATAGCACTGTGCGACGATTTCTGGTCTCTTTCGGCAAATTGCTTCACGCAAACGTCTCATAACGCCCAAATAATACTCTTTGTTTACTGTCTGGCCTTCTGGCAAAAATTCATGATGCACTACACCGTTGCAATCCATGAAAACCGTCAGCATTGCCTTCTTTTTTGACTGAAAACGACGTGGTTTTTTTGGTCTCGGCTCATTTGGTGAACGCCATTCACTTGCCTGATGTCTGGATTGCGTGTCGTACTCATAAACCCACGTCTCGTCTCCAGTAATGATCCTTTTGATGAATGTGGGATCGGATTCAGCCTCGCAAATCATGTCTTTTGCGACGTCAACACGGTCTCTTTTTTGCATGAAATTGAGGTCTTTTGGCACCAACTTTGCTGCTACACGACGGAAACCCAAATCATTAACCACAAGGTCTTGGGCGGATCCATAGGCAATGTTCAAGTCCTCCGCTATTTCTCTGATGGTTAATTTGCGGTTATTGACCAACATTTCTTTTACTTTATCAATTTTTTCACCGACTTTCGATGTCGATGGTCTGCCACTGCGTTCATCATCTTCGATTGACTCACGACCACTTCTGAACCGCTCGTGACACTGGTAAACGACCGTTTTTTTTAGAGAATCGTTGCCGAAACACTTTTCCAACATTTCCAACGTCCGTGCGCCACTAAATCCGTTTTTTACGCAAAATTTAATACAAGTTCGTTGTTGCAAATTTAAATCCATTTCTGCAATTGTAAATAATCGCCAACACACACAGAGATAGATGTACTCTTGGCTACGTAACTTTTGCAAATGTCAAGTTATGACACTAAGACTTAAAGGGAATATCAACAACAGATGTACCAATTTAACAAAAAAACAGAACTCAAATCGGAACGATGGGAGCGCCACACGGTGGTTATTCCGGGAACTTTTTGATCAAGGTAGTATACATATATAACAAACATGGACTAAAACCGAAACAACTACCTGTAACACATTCCGTCCAACCACATGAATGATCGCATTCGAATTAAGCTTATCGTGAAGGAACTGCATAGCCACCATGAGAAAAGCTGAGAAGATGACTCATTGTGTAATAGAATCACCCTTTTCGAGAAGGCAAACTCCACATATAACACTTGTAGACATAAAAGAGAGTGGGTTGGAAACTTGATACTTTTAGATGGACACCCAGTACAAAAATGGAGGAAATAATATTACTGAAGGATGGTTAAACTAACAGTTTGTCAAAGATTCTAAATTGTAACTTCGTTTCACAAATAATGTTACCATTAGTATACTGATGAAAAATTATTTTAAAATTTTTCTGTGTTAAAATAGCATATATCCTTCGAATTCATAATATGTATGGAAGAGAACTCAATTTATTTCATGACGATCGGGGCAGTAGTTCCTGAGCAAGTGCGATTTCAAATCTGCTGCCTAAAATTAGGGTTGTAAAAAGTTGACGAACGAACACTCTTCCCATAAGAACATCGAGAACACAGCTATTGCTACTCATATAAAATCATTTTATTACTTCCAATGCATTGTATTTCATGAAATATGAGTTCTTTGTACACATTATGGATGTTTTAACATAGTTAAACTTTCAAAATATTTATATTATTCCCCTAAATAGTACTAAAATTATGAAAATCTGATGACGAGCTACCCTCGTCATTGCATGATTTGGCTGTTTATAATGGTGGGGAAGCTTCTTTGTGAGTGGTGTTCTTCACTGGAAAATTGAAATGCAAAGGAACCTTTAGAGTTGTATTCTCTTGTCATTCTTGGGTCATATGGATGAACACATTTACAATAGTTAGGCAAGGATATGGGACAACTCAAAATCTATAATTATATTCTACCTTCTGTATTAATGGAAGGCAAATGAAAATAACATAAATCAGAAATGTTATAGAAATTTGTTTTGTTTAATTTTATAAAATTTTAAATTGATATTTAAATGAGACTTCCCATTTTATGAATTCATTGTGTTAAGTTGAAGGATTACTGCCAGTCTGTATAATGTCTATTTTCCATTGTAGTTAACCGGTAGATTTCCTAATAATAATATAGTTCCATCTAGATCATTAATCTGTGAAAGAATTTCCTGCTGCAGCCAAACATGATTTTGCATTGTTTTTGTTAATATGTAATAAACCATGAATGCATTTTTTTTAAGATTTCCTTCATTATTTGTTACAGGATCCGGCAAAACTAAATGGAAAATTATTTCCATCTCTTTTGGTTTCATTGAAGCCTTGTTTGCAGTCAAAAGAGTTTACTACATCTGTTTGTAACAAGTTGAGATCTGAGTTAGGTAAGTAAGCTTTAAGTAATTTTTTCTGTAATTCTGCTTTAGTTAAAATGAGTAGTGAGCTTTTAATGATGCACGAAACATTCTTATGCATATGCTAGAGGAAAAAAAAACTAGTTACATGAAATTCACTTGACCTAAAGGAGAAAACTCAGGATATTTAGACTTTTAATGTTAAAAATACACTGAAAACTACAAGTGTTCAGAAACTATAATCAACTTTGAGATTGAAATAGCTCATTGCTCTTGACTCCTAACTTCCCTCCAAGATTAAAATAGTGAAAATCATCAAAATGCAAAATTAAGCATCTGGGAATAATTGGTAGTAGCAGAGCTATGCAAGTATGTAGAAGAAGCAGCAAATAAGCTTACAGAAATTTTCCATGAGATGTGGGAAACTGAAAGGCTTCTGCAAGACTAGAAGGCGGCTGTAATTCATTCACTTCATTAGAAAGGTGAAAAGACAGGTGTGAATATGTATTATGGTATCTCCTTTCTCCAAGTTGCCAACAATACACTGCCAAAGGCTGTCCTAACTGTTACAGAAGAAAAGTTGGATCATCTTTTGGAGGAAAAATATGAGAGATTTAGAATCTGCTTCCTACAGGTGACAAAGAGAGGAGAGAACAACTTGTAGAAATCTTAACAGTTGCACAGCTACCACCATGAAATGCAACCAGAATAAACTAAAGTATTTTGTACTGCCATGTAAATAAAAATCAAAATATTATTTATAATAAAGGTGAAATAAACTTACATAATTCTGAGTTAAAAGGCTAGATCAGGAAAATAACATGCATAGTACATGCAGCCTTATCAATTGATTAAAAATCACATCATCATCATCACCACTTGATGATGATGAGCAGTATTATATGAATTACTCTCTGTGAGAGGTACTTGTTAAGCAAGATTCCATTGTTAATGTTGGTGGAAAACTTAGTTCCAAACAAGTGTTACTTCCATCCACTAAAAAGGTCTTCTGGTATACAAAAAAGGAGGGAATAAAAATGAACCTCAACCATATATACAATAGACTACCACCAAAATAAGCCAGGGCATGCAGAACTGTAATATCTGATGCTGTCATTCTCATTGTGTGAGATGTATAAGAATAGAAGAAGTTAACATTGTGAATTTAAGAAGTTAACAGCATGCCAAATAAAGTTCATAATCAAAATGTCATATTTCACAATTATAATTATGCCAAAATTCTAAGTAATAAGACTATGGTATTATTACTTTCCAATTTTAATGCTATGCCCTTTATAATATTTTTCAGATAAGGAACTCAAAAAGGTGTTGCTTCTTTTCCCAAGTGAATTGACTGAGTGGTTAATTCAGCAAGGCTTAATTCGAGTGGAACAAAAGTGCCATACACATCTGGATAGCATGTTTCAACCGATTCCCTTTAAACTGGGTATTTACTTTGATTCCTCAAAATTTCCAAACAGGTAATAAAATTAATTAAGGTTAGTGGTAATGCCTAAAGCCTATACATTATTCATTTCCGTTTAAAATTCAAATGTCAAAGAATTTTTTGTCATGTCTTTTACCAAATCCACCATCTGACCAAACAGGTAGGGCTGACAAAAAAGTTGGGAACACATATAGCAATTAGTATGGCTGTCTGAGCTATCACAGAGTATGTTTTGAATTCCTTATCTGAAGTGGCACATTTCTATTTTCAGTGGTGGTTACGTGTGGGTGTCTGATTGTTGTGGACAGCGCCATTTGTCTGTCTTCTCTGGGTCATTATTTGAAGGTGTTCCCCATACTCCAAAGACTATGTTAAAATTAATTTACCATTGGGCATGTCAAACGAGTCCAACCAACATATCACAGTGGGTGCAAGTAGATATGAACTATATTAAATCCTTCAATGCTTCAATGAGAGCTATTAGCACCTGTGTTGTCCATGAAAAACTCAGGGGGCTTGGTGGATGGCAGAGAGAAGTGGAAGTGGCAATAATGACTCTTGGCACTAGCACTAATGATGGGAAATCAAAGCAGGTATGTAACTGTTAATAATGATGAAATAGCTTTTTCAGAAGGTTCTGGGTTGAAGACCACTTCAGATATTTGAGATGTGGTGATCACAAATGCTTAATGCATATTGATTTATTCGATAATTTTTTTATTTGATTAACTAAATATTTCAGTAATCATTCAGCGGCATGAATTCTTGCCTGTACTGTTTCCCACCTTTGTCTATTTATTGATATCAATAAATGGAAAAAGTTCTAAGAATATTCACAGTCATCATCATTGGTTGTTCAATCCTAAAATTGGTTGACTGTAGCCCTCCATCCTACCCTATCTGATGCTAATTGGCTTACTTCCTGGTATTTTTTGCAATGTACTTTCTTCTTTATTTGTCCCATGTATTTATCCCTTGGCCTTCCTCTTGGGGCTTTACCCTCTATTTTTCCATCTATTAAACTCTTCATGTATCCATTGTGCCTTAGGCATGTGGCCAATCCATTTGGTTCTTCTTTTTTCTATGTTGTTCCATAAGGTCCGTTCTTCGTCTATTCTGTATAATTCTTCATTTCTCATTTCATCCATCCATTTGATGTTAAGCATCCTCCTCCCACACCAGGTTTCGAAGGCCTCTAGTCTTTTCTGGTCTACTTTTCTGATGGTTCATGCTTCTGACCCATAGAGTGCCATGCTCCAAACAATTGTTTTCACATATTGCTTTCTTGTCAGTATTGGTATCTTCTTTGAACACAGCAGTTGTCTTTTCATTGTGATTGCTCTCTTAGGTTGAGCTGTTCTTTGCTTGGTGTCTTTAGTACTTCTTCTGTCCCATGTGATGGTACTTCTGAGATAGTTGGAGGAATCTACTTGTTCTAATTTTTGTCCTTTCAGTGTGGCTACTATGTTCTGTTTCTCTCTTCGTCATACTAGGATTTTAGTCTTCGTCTTGTTTATGTTCATGTTGTATCTTTGTAAAACTTAGTCCAATATTTTTAATGACCTCTGAAAATCCTCCTGATTTTCTGCTATCATTGTAATAATATCGGGGAAGCATAGCATTTTTATCTCTTCATTATTGATCCTAATTCTGTTTAATCTGATGCATTGTGCTTCTCTTATTGCCTCCTCCAGGTACATGCTGAACTATGCAGGTGATAGGTTCCATCAATGTGTAACTCCTTCGTTAATTTTGGCCTCCAATGGCCTCCATCTCTCATTCACATTGTGAATACTTGCTTCTTGTATAGCTGATAGATTATTCTTCTGTCATTATAATCTCTTCCAAATTTTTTCAGCAGTCCAAACATCTTGTTCGTTCCATATTGTTAAGGCTTTTTCCGAGTCCATGAATACCACACATTGTGCTATTGCTTGTTCACATGTATTTTTTTCTCTATCATGATTCTCAGACAGAGTATGACTTCCCTGGTTCCATTGTTCCTTTCCATCCTTCCGACTTATTATTCATGTAAGCATTTTTGTGACACAAGACTCAAGGTTCAGTGTTCATCACATTTCTCTGTCCTCGTCTTCTTTGGTATCGCGATCATCACACTCCTTTGAAAGTCTTCAGGAAGTCTTCCATTTTTGTAGCTATGTTTGATTATTCCATACAGATTGTCCTTGGCTTTGTTTCCAAGTGCCTTGATGATGTCTCCATTGATTTTGTCTTCTCTAGGAGCTTTGTTTTTCTTAAGGTCTTCTACTGCTCTATCGAGGATGTATGGGCCCTAGTTTTTGTCATCCCTTTCTCTCTCATCCTTCATCAGGTTTTCTTCCAGCAGCCTCAGACCTTGGTAGAGTTCTTTGATGTATTGCTTCCAACTACTGCCAATATCTTCACCCTCTTTAGTATATCCCTGTTTACATCTCTGATGTTGTTGATTTTTATTTTCCTTTCTCTGAAATGCTTCTTCACTAGTTTATATGCTGTGTCGGCATTTCCCTTCTTCATATTTTAGTTGATTTCCTCACAGCAGCCTTCTATCCGATTCTCCCTAGCCTTTTTACATTCTCGGCTGACTTGGTTCTTAAGCTTTTTGTAGAGCCTTTTCTCTTCATCATTCCTGGCGTTTTTGTATTTTCTTCTTTCTTCTATTACTTCCCTTATCTCCATCATGATCGTTGATTTCCTCATGTCAGCTCTCTTTCTCACCAGTTGCTCTTTTGTAACCTCTGCGATAGCCCTCTTCAGTTCATCCCATCTCTCTTCAGTGCTCCTTTCTCCTTCATCACCTAGTTTGCTGTCAATGGCCGTGGTGAAACTTTTGCTGTTGAATATATAATATTCACAACATAGCATTTTAATGGCTAAATATTTGACTGCTTTTGGTGAATGCAGTATTTCTTTTTTCCTTTTTTGGGTGGTGACCTAACACCCCAAGCCACCACACGCCCTTGTGGTGGCTTGCGGGGTATTATGTAGATGTGGATGATTACTAAATCTGTTTTCAGTGATATTTTTGATCAATCTTATAAAAGTTCTGCATTATGGTTCGAAAAAAAAAGGTCACTTTCTTCTTAATAGTTTTTAAGATGATTTTCATAGTATTGCATTATCATGCATCACCGACAGAAGCTGTTGCTAAGCTTAAAAAATCAAGAAGAACACATCTCAAATAAATTAAGATTAACTTGGATTAGATTACTCTTCTAAATTTAATTGTTTTGCAGTTGGTAGTTTTATGTACCCATCACTCTTCTTCTTCAAAGGAAACATTATATCTCTGAAAGGAGAAATAGTAATGGAGGGTGGATTCCTCCTGGTGCTAGCCATAGTGCTAGTGTCAATATTACTTCATTAGCCTAATTTTAGGTTAACAGGTTTTGAAAGTGGATGTTCTAGATTTTGTGTTCACTGTAATAACTAGAATGCTCAGCTGCATATTTTTTCTATCTGATTTCACCTTTATTAGTATATACAGTTTAAGGAGTAAAATTATGATAGTACAGTAAACTCTTGATTATCCATAAGTGGATTATTGATTTTGTGGATTATCCATGATATTCTCATCTTAGCACCTCAAAATTTTAATGAAATTTCTTTTTTAAATGTAATTAAATGCTTAAAAATTTTGGTGAATTAAATAGATGAACTTTTAAAAAAATACAAGTTTAAAATGTATATATATATAAAATACAAATTTAAAATGGCTTTCTTAAAAGTTAATAATTTCACAGAATCAAAAGTTGTCAGAACTTTATAAGGTCTTAATCTAAACATTTTGTGCTATCCTTGCTTTCCCTTTATTGCTTCCTTCACATTCATTAATCCTGAGATTCCATATTCTCCTTTAAGGTGAGAAAACACAGTTTTACTATGCAATAAATAAGTCATTAACTCTCTGTACTGCATTATTTTAAATGGTATCTTATGATAAATATCCATATCTGTGATCCCTTGTCAATGTTTGTTTGATACTTGCCTTATGATTGGGTTAGGTTTCTAAGGAAAATGAGTTCTTCTATTCAAATGATGTTAGTTCTGTGTTCTTGAAAAACTTGTAAAAATCCCATCCTTGAAAAAATGGCTGAATACAGAAAAAATGTATTTTCCATTACTAAAAAAATGGACATTAATTTCAAGGAATGAAAAAGGAGAGTCTCTGTGTGCACATTTATATCACGACCATACTTCGTATCCATGCATCCATTAGCATGGATAATCAAGAATTGGTTTATAAATTGTTTCCTAAGTGGAGGTTCTAGATTTTGTTTTCACTGAATACAATAACTGAAAGGTTCAACTTTTTTATGCATGTAATAATAAAATATTAGAAAAATGTCATGAATAATGAAGAGAGACCTGATGTAGATTAGGTTGCTGAATTGGGTTTTGTTTGGAGTTACAAAATGTTTATTTGATAGTTGTCCCCACTCTAGCCGGTAGATTACCTAATGATAAATTATGAGAGTAATTATTGCTTAATTGAATAGTTAAAGATAAGGATTCAGTTAATTTACTGTAATGACAATTTTAAATTGTATTTTTTATCTTCTAGGTTAAGGTTGAAATATTAGGAGTGCTTGATCAGGAGAAGAACATAGTAAGACTTTTAGCAGTGGAACCAACCAAGAGAACTCCTGGGACTCCAACCTCCGTTAAGCGTGATTATCATCATATCTTAGCCCCATTGGTGGTTTGGGTTGACAAGAAGAGTATTATAGTTACTGATCTTTCTATAGATCAAAACTGTCTTCATGATTTGGGATTCCAGAATGTCCGACAGACTTCCCCGAATGCACCTAATGGCAGGAACTTGAAAATAGTGGAATATCTCAGTACATCAATTCCTAGATCTTTTCAGGTATGTATTTCTAGTTTTTTCTTTTTAATTGATAATTTTTTCAACCAAAATGTATTCTTTTTTCTTTTTATCTATGTATTACTTCACTAACCTTTATGAAATAAGCCAAGAATGCAATTGTCCACTTTCTGAAATATTCTGGAAGTCAACTTATTGGCTAATAGCATCGTCAATATATGAACAAATATTGGATAATTCAATTATCTTTTCTTTGCACACTGCATATGCTGTTATTACCATGAAGAATGATTGCAATATTTTAAGTATTTATATCATTGCAACTAGGCAATTGTCTTGGTGACAATCGTCTTGAATCTTACAATGAACATACGTACACAACAAGAATGGATATGAGACAAAATGCTCTTATATACAATGATAAGGGCATTGAGAGAGATGAAACCAAATAAGGCCGTGGGGGAAGACAACATTCCTGCGGAACTATTGAAATGTTTAGGAAAATGTGGGAAGAAGACTATATGGACTGATTCGTAGTATCTATGAGGAAGGAAGTTAGTTCCTATTCCAAAAAGGATAAAGGCTACATCATGTGAAGACTACAGAACAATAAGTTTGATATCCCACGCAGCTAAAGTTGTTCTCAGGATCATAAACAAAAGGATACAGAGTAAGGCAAATGAGTACTTATGGGATGATCAGTTTGGGTTTAGGAAGGAAAGAGGTATGCGTGATGCCACTGCAGTAATGAGATCACTAATAGAGAGGAATATAGAACACAATCAGGACGTATTTGCCTGTTTCATAGATTCGAAAAAGCATTTGATAGGGTGAATTGAGAAAAAATAATGCATATATTGCAAAAGATAGGAATAGATTGGAGGGACAGGAGGTTAATCCACAACCTTTACATGGCTCAGACTACTCAGGTGCAAGTGGGGAATGGAGAGTCCAGATGGGCAGTGTTAGGAAGAGGTGTAAGGCTGGGTTGCTCATTATCAACGGTGCTGTTCAACGTATATGTGGAGGAAGTGATTAACAAGGCATGGGAAGAGCTAGAGGTAAGAGTGAAAGTCGGAGGGGAGTTTGTAAAATCAGTGAGGTTTGCTGATGACCAGGCTTTGGTTTGTAAGTCGGTCAAGGGGTTGCAAGCATTGCTGAGTGAACTAGAAATTCAGTCCAGTAAATGTGGGATGAGAATCAATATTAATAAAACAAATACTATGCGATTTTCCAGAAAGTAAAAGGCTAAGCTAAACATTAGAATAGGAGGGGAAAAAGTAGTAGGGAACTAAGGAGAAGAATTGCGGTAGGCAAAGAGGCTTTCACAAGGAGGAAGGAGTTGATGATGGAAACATTGTGTAGGGAGGTGAAGAAAAGACTCATAAAAACTTTAATATGGAGTGTAGCTATGTACGGCATGGAAACATGGTCACTGAAGCAGGAGGATAGACATAGATTGGAGGCTTTGAAATGTGAGTGTGGAGAAGAATGGAGAAGGTGAAATGGACTGAAAGGAAAACAAATGAGGAAGTACTAAGGATGGTGGGTGAGGAGAGGGGTTTTTTGGGAGATATCCTATGAAGGAAGAAAAATGGATGAAAGGTGTATTGAGCGGCAGTGGGATGTTGAAGAAGGTAATAGACGGCAGAATGTTAGGCAAACGACGAAAGGGCAGGAACAGGATAAGGATGTTGGATGGGATGAAGGGAGGAAAGAAGTACCCAGAGATAAAGAGGGACCTGATGTAGAGTAGGTTGCTGGATTGGGTTTTGTTTGAAGTCTCAAGATATTTATTTGATGGTTGTGTCCATCCAAAAACCTACCTTAACCGGTAGATTACCTAAAAAAATGCAATGACCCTTTCAGATTACCAACCACACCTTCACCATCATACAAGAGTTTGGTTTACACCATACCTACAACACTCCGTCCATAGCTGCACTCCATCCATAATTATGCACACTTCAATTTCTTATACCATTCAAAATCACATACCATTTACACATCATTCACTTTTGCAATAAAATCTCTCATGCCGTGCATATCACATACAAACAATATTTTAATAAGTACAATTGTATAGTAATCACTGATCAATGACCCAGTGGCTGCTTTAAACTTATTCTTAAAACTCCTGAAATTGGATTGAAAGAGCTCAAAGAAACCTCTAGGCCGCTGGTTCCAATCAACAATAGTTCTGTTTAAAAAATAGTATTTTTTCTTATTTGCTTTTTCCATTCTTATTTTTATTGTAAAACTGTGGTCGTTTTGTCCCTTAGTTTGGTTTTTCTATCTCTTTTTATAAATCTTCCCACGCTTTGTATATTTGGCATGTACCAAATCTCATGTCCACAATGTAATTCTTCATACATAGGACAGACCAGAAGAAACCTCATCACCTGTTTTAAAGAACATGCTGCTTTATTAGACTAGGGAACTTTCACAAATCCTCCGTTGCCCAACATATGTTCTGTGAAGGACATAATATCACAATTGACAACATAAAACTCCTTAAACATGCCCCAGATTACATGCTAGACTGTTACGAATGCATTCACATCAATAAGAACAGTACAGATACCATGAACAGTGACCAAGGACCCATTGCATCTTGCATATTTTCTCTTTGCTAATGCAGTTGGCTCATTATTCCCCCTTCTCCACCTCCTCCAAACTTTCCCCCCTTGAATAGAATGTTTTGAGGCGGCAGCCTTGCTTTCGACTGGCAGTTCACCTGTTGATGACTTAGTAGGTTGATGCCTTGGTCTTGTTTGGTGGAGTGTGTGAGATGACTAAGTGTTTCTTTTCTGACCCCCCCATTTTCTCCCCTGTACTATCAGCAAAACAACTAACAAAACTTCCCCTCTTCCTTATCCACTGTTATACGTCACTGTAGTCTTCCTTCCCCATCTCCACTGAACCTACAATACTCATTGGACCGTCTCTTCTCCCTACCCCCTCTCTTGTCCAATCATGAGGTCCCCCTCCCAATGACCCATTCTTTCAAACTTCCCCAATGGAATTTTCGTTCTTCTCTGAAGAGGCCTGCTTTGCTGGTGAAACACCTGGTGTCAGATTTTCTCTATGCAGTTACTTACCCCCGATTCTTCCTTATTTTTTATATATGTGATTGGCAGGTCTCTGGCATAAGGGGAATCCTTGTAAGCTCTGAATGAGTGACTGTTTGCAATTCACAAAGGTCTGATACACCCAAGTTAATGCATGTTTACGGAATACCCTTAATTTTCGCTTTGTTATTTCTGTGTGATTGGCAGATCCCCGGCATAGGAGAAATCTTTGCAAACTCTGAACGAGTGAGTGTGTGCGATTCACATAGGGTTGATAAACCTGAGTGATTGTGTGTTTACGTAAGTCCTTCTATATTTCTGTTTGATTGGCGGGTCCTTGGCATAGGAGGAATCCTGGTAAACCCTGAATGTGTGAGTACTTGTGAATCGCAAAGGTCCGTTTTTTAACACTCCTGAGTGATTGAATGAATGAGCGAGAGTGTGCGTACATCCATTTTATTATTTTGTATTCATCTGTGTGATTGACAGGTCAATGGCATAGGAGGGATTCTTGTAAACCCTGACCGAGTGAGTGTGTGCGATTGACAAGGGTCTAACACACCCGAGTGATTGAGTGACTGTGTGTTTATATAAGTCCTTTCTGTTTTGCCTCATCCATTTTATAATTTTGCATTTATTTGTGTGATTGATGGGTCACTGACATAGGAGGGATCCTTGTAAACCCTGAGTGTGCATGTGAATGTGTTTCACGGGAGTGACTGTAGATGAGCCACATTCACATCTTTTTCCCGATTGTCAGCTATTTTACTTCTCATTTCTACTGTTATTTTTATTCTACTATAGCCGTTTCCTTGCTAACTTTTCCTTGGGACACTTTTAAAACTTTCCCCAAAATATTATTTAAGAAGTAGTATTATTATTATTATTATTATTAAAATTTACATGTGCAAATAGACAAATGTCAGGTGGCACACAAGTCCCAAGTGTTACAATAAACTTGCCTTGGAAAAATAACATGGTTTCTGAAATACAATCAACATCACAAAAGATAATAAATAAAATAAGTCTGAAAAAAGAAAAAAAAATACACTAAGGACATTTCCAAACACCAATCTGTAGTACATAAAAAAAAATCCCCATTTCATTAACATTTGTTTCCCAATCAACAAGAAAAAAAATTAAGCTATTACATTTAATTTTATACAACACATCAATCAAATGATTACAGAAGTTGTTTACATCTTTTCTTAAAAGTTTGGACTCTGTTAGGAAAGGGCTTAAAAATTTTTGCAGGTAAATTATTCCAATCAACAATTGTTTTATTTAGAAAAGAAAATTTCTTTTTATTCGTTCTTTGTGCCCGGCATTTTACCTTAAAATTGTGGTCATTTCTCCCTATAAAATTCGGGTTCCCCGCCTCTTTCCTTAGATCTGCCCAAGCCTTCTCCCCATTCAGAATGCGGAACATTCCACAAAGTCTGCTTACTTTCCTTCTAGTTTGTAAAGGATCCCAGCCCAACGTTTTTAGCATGTCAGACACACTATCTATCCTCCTATGCTTCCCCAGTACATATCGGGCAGCCTTTCTTTGCACCTTTTCTAGTTTTTTGATTTGTCCTTCTTCATAAGGGTCCCATACTAGAGAAGCGTACTCCAAAATTGGTCTTACCAGGGTCTGATACGCCTTCTCCTTAGTTGCTTTATCGCTCCCTTTGAGGTTTCTCATGACCCAATGAAGAGTTTTCAAAGCTTTCTTAAAAATGTAATCCACATTCAGCCCCCACCCTAAATCCTTGGTTAAATATACACCTAAGTATTTGCAACTATCACTTCTAGGAATGACATTTTCTGAGAATTTATATTCCCTATTGTTTCCATTTACCTTGTTACTAAAGGTGATGGATTTGCATTTGCTAACATTAATATCCATCCCATTTTTTGTCACCCACTCCACCATTTTATTAATGTCCCTTTGAAGTATGTCGCGGTCTCTGTCATTTTCTATTTTCCTATAAATGATACAGTCGTCCGCAAAAAGTCTTATCTGAGAAATAATATCTACTGGGAGATCATTTATGTATATTAAAAACAAGAGCGGGCCAAGGACGCTTCCTTGTGGGACACCCGATGTTACCCTTGTCTTTTCAGAATAGACTTCTCCTAATTTGACCCTTTGTGATCGACCTTCCATGAAATTTTTGACCCACGAGATTACTCTTCCATCAGTGTGCAGTGGCAATTGGCCCATCTTTAGCACTAAGAGATCGTGGTCAACTTTGTCAAAGGCTTTTGACAGATCGACTATTATACCATCCATTTCTATTCCCGCATCCATAGAGTCAAGCATTTCTTGGCAGAACCCTAATAGCTGAGTTTCGCAAGAGTGCCCTTTTCGAAAACCGTGTTGGCGACTATGCAACCAATTCTCGCTCTCCCACAAATCCCAGAGATAATCAGCCAATATCTTTTCTAATAGCTTGCATACAACAGATGTCAAGCTTACTGGTCTATAATTATCAACTTGAGCCTTATCTCCTCCTTTGAAAATTGGCGTAACATATGCCTCCTTCCAATCATTTGGCAGGGCGTTATTGTTTAAGGTAACATTGAATAAGTGATTTATATAATTTGAAACTACACTACCACCCAATTTGAGCAAGTCAATTGAGATACCGTCGGGCCCTTTTGATTTATTTGCCCTCATTTTCGTTATTTTTTTATAAATTTCTGCGCTCGTCGTTTTAATACTTTTGGTGTTTAATATTATCTCTACTCCTTGTTTACTCAGAGATGTATCTACAGGATCCTTTTTGTTTACCATCACCTTAAATACACTTGCATACCAATTATTAAATGCATCAGCCTTTTCCTTATCGTCAACGATTAGTGTTCCATCCCCTTTTTTTAAAGCTGTTATGTTTTCCCTGTTGTCTTTCCTCATCCGGAGGTACTTATAAAATTTATTTCCATTATCTATCCCAATTATTTTCTGTAGAAAACTTTCTTTGGCTATTTTCTTTTCTCTATTTAATTCACGAACTAATTGTTTGTAAATTATGAGCCATTCCGAGCTCTCGTTCCGTTTTTTGTGAATCACTCTCAGTTTTTTCTTCAAGGATCTGATTTTGCGGTTGTAGAACTCTGGGTCCGTATTTTCTTTAAGAATTTTTTTCGGGACAAATTTGTTTAATCCCTCCTCCATTATCCCCTTAAATGTTTTCCAGATTTCTTCTACATTCTGCCCACCACTTGCCCATTCCGAATACTTTTCCCTTAAAAAGGTCTGGAACCCTTCCCTATCACCACGTTTATATTGCCAAACTGTCTTTTTGTTTACTAGCCCCTTATACTGAGCCCCCTCCCAATTCAGGTACATACGCACAGCTGAATGGTCACTTATTCCCGGAAGGACTTCAACTTCCCCTACCCACTTTTCCGGTCTCACAAGTATGACGTCGAGGATGTTTCCCCCGCGCGTGGGTTTTTCCACCAACTGTACAAAACCCTCCTCGTTTATAAGACGACTAACGATTTCTTGGGCCTTCCCACCCCCCACCGTGACCTCGTCTGCCGACCATTGAACACCTGGAAGGTTTAAGTCCCCCGCTATGAGGATATGATCCTCAGGGTTAGCCGAGCATATGTCTGCTAATACCTCGACTGCGTACATCCCTTCGTTGGGGCTTCTATACATAGCAACAATTTTTAAAGTTTTCCCTCCATTCCTACCTTTAACATGAACACATATCATCTCACAATCATTTCTTATCCATTCCAACGTGCTTATAAGTTTTTTATCTACACATATGAATATCCCCCCTCCACGACCATCCCTATCCCTTCTGTAAACTGCCAAATTTTGAGGAAAAATCTCGTTTGACATAATGCGATCACTTAGCCACGACTCCGTGCCTATCACAATATCCGGATTACATGCATCAACTAACGTCTCGAAATGACATACTTTATTTAGAATACTTCGGCAGTTTACCTGCAAAACTATTAAGCCCTTACCTTCCTTTCCTTCGGAGTCGTGAGGTCCACCTCTTGTGCCCATTACAGGTTTCCCTGCTCACTGAGCTTTAGTGCGACATTTTTAAACAGATTTGACAAAACCCGGGATCCTTTCCTGTTTAAATGCACTCCATCGCGGCCCAAGTGACTGTCACCGACCCAACAATTAGGGTCCACGAATGTCAGACTTTGTTGCACGCAGACCCACTCTATTCCTTCGTTAATGGCGTCGATTTTCTTCCAATGTATGTCCCTTCTACGAAGAATTCCACTTATAACAATTTGCACACTTTTGAACTTATTTTTGGCCGAGGTCGCCAAATCCAATATTCATGGGAAGCGACCAACAACTAAGGTCATTTGCATGAAGGGATGGGAACAGGAAAGGATGAAGGGTGGAGAGAAACCCGGCATTGGTATTAGCCTGGTCTTAACAAAAGGCGCCAAGGGGTCCAACCAGCTTAACGTCCTATCCGATGGATGGCATACTCACTCAAAGTGCCCTCCACAAAGCAGCTCAAGTAGGGATTGAGATACCACTGAAAAATATATGATGCAGCCAGGATTCAAACCCGGGGCCTTTGAGTGGGAAGCCAGATCTAATTTAAGTTTGCTTAAAAAAATACATAATATGTCTGAACACAATTGTGGAAAAATGTGTGATCACTAAGGTGCTAGTAGGATGATTGCTAAACATCAACTTAAGTAGAAGGCATGCAATTGTCCTGGAGTCCCCCTCTCACCACTCAGTATGTAAAAATTTGCTCTTTAAGCAAGTCATTTTCAGGCCAATATTTTTACTCATTATGAGAATTAATTGTTATGCAAGGTTCTTACTAAGTGAGGTTCCTCTGTAACACTTCTAGTGAAACAATATTGGCCAATTTCTAAACAGTTCATCTACTATTAATAGAATTACTATTTGCCAAATTTCATGTTTTTCAGGTCAATGTTTTTTAGCTTCTGTTTGAATAAATCCAAGTTACTTAAGTATGCACACCTGCCTAAAAACTTTAAAATATGACATGAAAAATTGTATTTTCATTGAAATTCTAGAGTGGTTTTTTTCATGAGCACGATAGTTTTCTACTTTCAATGATGAAATGTATATCTATTGACGGATAATGTCAAAGAACAAGAATTTTATCACAATTATATTACTATTGCTCTATCTCTCAAGTCATGACTAATTTAAAGTGATCAATTCTGAAAAATCTGGCTTCATTCTTTAGGTTAAGTTAAAAATCTCCTACATTGACTGATTATAATTAACTCCAAAGGGGATTATATTTACAAATAATCTAACAAGGATTATGGGAATAATTTCAGCTATGACTGCACATTTTATAAGCATTGAGTGCTACAATGATACATTCTTTGATGTCACCATTAATTTTAAATATAAATCTATTTTATGATAAAGTTATTCAATCACCCTAAAAATATCTTTTTCCAGAATGTTCTGCCTATGCTGAATCGTGTAACCATCCAGCAGTTTCTGGATGAAATATCATGGAGAGAGAAATTTGGTCCTTCACCAATGCAAGCCTTCAAAAACCTGGTGTCTCACATTGCAGAATTAACCAAACTGGAGCTAGGTACTTTTCTAGTAATCTAATAACCATAATTTCTTTCAAGCCATAGCCTTTTCAGTTATTTTATCCATTTTTTTTTAGATAGATACTTAATTTGTGTGGAAACATAATATGCCAATCTTTTGAGTTTTAAAATTATTATAAAATAGAATTTGAGCTGTAAATTTAAATCGTAAAGTATTTGACTAAGAGAGTGTCAACAGATTTTTAGCAAACTTTTATTTTCGCTTTAGAATTTTAGAGATGCTTTTTTCATCTTCACTGTACTCACCCAAGACTTTTTGTTTGGTAAATTCTTGTCAAATGGATGAGATAGCTGATCTCTCTGTCAAGGCACCTTTGACAAATTCTAAGAAACTGGGAGATGTCACAACAATAGCTTTTAAAGCCACCTTCCTCAGGTGTGAGATCCATGCGTACTGAGGCACATGTTGCTGTTTTGGAACACTTGAAAGTTCATCAATAAGTCTCATACTCTAATAAGTGATATCCAAAATGTTTGAAGATAACACAAAATTAAAGTTTTCTTATTCTAAAAATTGGAAATTATCATTTATATTTATTCATACATTACCTAATGTCCTTCATCAGAAAGTTAAGTAAATGCGAATTTGCAGTAGTGTATGAAGAAATTTGGGCGTTGGGAATTAAGAAGGGTGAAAACAGATTTACAGAAGCAAGAAATTGAGTCATTAACTTTTGAGGACAAAAGGTAAACTTTTCAAGGAAGTACAAGACCATTGCCGGTATTTCCCTCTCATTACAGGTATCTGAAGTATTTCCTTTACGTTATGTCAGGTTAGGTGGGTTGTAATATTTTCCATCAGAACTCAGTTTCTCAAACACACCCAAGTGACCTACTGTGTGTTCCCTATCTTTCCCCTTTGTTGTAACTTCGTTTTTACCTCCCCTCTTTACAAACCTAGTGCCAATCAAGTTTACAGTCTTGGCTATCTCGTTTTCACAACCATAAGATACTTATTAATTAGTGAAGGTTAGATTCTGAGGTATCATCAATCCTGATTCTCAAATTTTGAATCTGGTTTTCAGATTATAATGCTTTTAATTTATTAAAAACAATCTATATATAAGTTATAAGAAATGGGAGGAAATCTATAGTATACCATCCAAATTTTTTACTTTGTTATTTTACAGACCAAACCATGATGGCTCTGCTCAATAGGATCTCAAGTGACCCTTTTCAGAACTGGGAGTACAAATATGTTTGTAAAAAAACAGTAATGCTACCTTCACCTAATCCAATGCTCAATGTGGTGCCTCTCTCAACTCCTGAGGTAAGTGTATGTTTGCCAAATAAACTATTTGTCCTTGGTAGTCATTGTAAACTTTGTTGAAAATATTATAATAAAGGTTGTCTAAAAATTGTATCCATAATAAACACACTAAATAGTTATATTAGAAAGCCACACCTTATACAGTGAATCCTCATAAACATGATTTCAGAAAGTGGTTTGTGCCAATGATTTTGCTGCAGTGAGTCTCCACCTTATTGTGATTAAATTCCAAAAGTTTTTCGTGTAAGCTGACAACCATATTACTAAAATACTGTTACTTACTGCATATTTAGCTTTTTTGTTAATGTGGCCAGCTGTTTAATTTTAACTCGGGTTAATTAAAATTAGCAATTTTCCACAAAAATATTATTGTGGAAAATTGCTAATTTTAATTAATCATGTTATTCCACCATATCACGCCTGAAACGTCTCTTTTTATTTTTAACTCAGGTGATGTGAATAGATATTAGTCATAAATTACATGAAATGCCCCTTTTTGATAATTTTATTTGCAATATAGATAATCTAATATATGTGAGGCTACTTCAAATTTAATGTTTGCAACATTCAATAGTTAAAGTTGGAAAAAGTAGGCACTTAAACAAAAATTGGGCAGAGTATTTAAATTGATTCATTATTCCCCATCTTACCATCCCATCCCATTACTTCATTATTATTAGTAAGATGGGATTATACCCATCTTACTTCATGATGTAGTACTGAATTAAAAGCTAATTGAAATGTGCCAGTAATTAGAAAAATATTTCCACTTCCTGATACAAGCTGCTAGCATATTTTTGCCTCCACAGTGGTTTGACAACCCTGTAGTGGTGTAGTTGGGTTTTGGATGCAGCGGTATACGAGTGCAAATCACAGAAATTGGGCAGAATATGTTAGCAAAGCCTTGTGGAGAGGCAGATGATAGGTGGAGTGGCAGGAAATATCATTGTGTGTGGACATTCAAATCCTTGATCCCTGAACAATCAAATCCTTCAGCCCCGATGGATTGAACCCAATAGTATGTGGCAGCCTATAAGAGCTGTCTTGTTATTTGCGGAGAGGGAATATGGAACACTTTGAATGGTGAATATACATGCAATGCACTTTCGAAATGCTTGATGAATTAAATACACTGGAGGATATGCTGAGTTATAGGAAAGCTATGGCTCGAAACTAATGGCCACTGTGATATTTAGAGAAATTGTGCAGATAAATCAAAAGATGTCTCCACTGAAATTAAACTCTTGATTGCAAAAATGTCATTTATTTTAAAATTATCCCCAAGACATAGCGCATCAACATTTGCTTAAGGTTTTTTGAGTGCCTAATGAAGGTCACTCAAATCACTCTTTCGACAATTATTGCAGTATAAACTCAATGGCTCCCGGAACATTTTTTTGATTAGTCAATAGAAAATGTGAAGTACTGTCAGATATGATAGATACAAAAGGAGCTCATTAATTTAAGTCTCTTGAGGTAGGGGTGGCAGCAAGTGCATACTACAATCAACCATAGCAGAAGAGTAAATAACAGAATCTGTTTTTTATGTCAAATTCCTCTGTGCATCTTGAAGCTCAAAAGAGATCATTACCTAAATTATTTTACTTTGCTAGTGATCCCGCAAATGCATAAGTGCTTAAAAAAGAATTTCAGAGAATAGAGGAAATGGTTGTGAAAATAAAGTTGTACAAATGGCTTTTATAAATAATTAATATTTTTGGGCTTAATTATCTACTCTACTTTTTATCATATTGGAAACAAATATTGTTAAAATGTATTTTTATTTAAAATTCTAGGGAAGTGACACTCCAGTCTCAATGATTGACAGACTACCACAGAGCATAAGACAGGTAGGACCAGTAATGCCATACTTAATCATTGTGAATCAGTGATTGAATTTTTTCATAGTATACATGGAGGAGGAGGAGGCAAGGTTAACGAAACTAATATAGAAAAATTTTGTGATTTGAATAAATGAATTTTTGGTTTCATTTTGGTTGCATTGTAAAGGTATGAAGGGGCTGAGTGTTGCATTGGCTCCTGGGTATCCTCCTTGTGGACTGTCAATATTTCAAAAGTCTTTTTAAAGGAAAGAAATTTTTGTTTGAAGATGATTTTACCATATTAGTTTTTTGTTTAATTGTTTCAAAGCACAATACTAACAAAAGGATGTTTACTATAACATATAAAATATTCAGCAAATTACAGTGTTTAATAATTTTTTACATAATTATCATAAATTCCGCCACTCAGTAAAATAGCCTGATAATTTTATGCCAAGTCAAATAAATATGCCTTCACTCAAAGGGTTTAGCATTGAAAGGTTGTTGAGAGAAATTGTATATGGACACACAAAGTTGATTTTCAACCTGTGTTAATATCAAATTATTCTTCATTCAAAATGTTTACATAATATTTGGTGAAAAGTCTCAAAAACAATGTTGACATTTTCATAGTTTTATCAACTCATAAAACCTGAGGTGTGAGAGTGAGTGAAATGATTTTCATGAAGTATATCCGCAAATGGGGAATACTACACTTAAAACTATATTGTGTTATTATATTGTGAACAAAACAGGATATTATTAGCATTAAGACTGCGTAGTAATTCTGTTCTTGGTGCGTATGTCTAAAGAACATAAATGTGTACTAAATGAATAAAGATCCAGTATTTTAATAATTTAAGACGTGAAGTACAGTATTTGAAAAATGTCATTGAAAGGTATCGTTGCCTCATTCCAATTAGAAATAAATTATATAAAGTTAGGATCCAGACACCGTAAAGTAAAAAATTTTTGAAGATTTGACTGCCAGATATAAACATAGGTTTAGATAATAAATTATTTTGAGACAGAAGGATATGGCAATTTTTTTTCTTTAACTGCACTAAAGAAAAGGGTGATGGTATTGCTTTATGTATGAAAAAAGAATGTACATGTAAATAAAATCTGTGAAAAAAATCTTGGTAGTTAGGAAGTGTATGAGTCTGACTGTATTTAATAGACCTCCAAAACTTCAATAAAGATGGCTTTTTCTGTGAATTACAAATTTCATGTAATGAAATTCCAGATGGAATAGAAATACTCTAGGTTGGGATTTTAATAGTAAAAAAAATTCTTAAATAAATTAGGATGAAATGACAACCTAAAACTTCTTAATGTCATTTTGCTGAGGTCACTATTCCAGAAATCACTGATCAAGTCCATGAAATGGTGATGGATGTATGTAGACCATTTTTTGAGATTCGCAAAATAGCCTTAGTTGACTATTTGGAAAAAGGTCAAAGCATTACTTAACTAGAGCATACTAAGCATCATTATTAGACCATTTTAAAATCAAGCTGCAGAAAAACTTATACACCTGACCCACGACTATTACGATAAAAGTTACAGCTGTATCACTGTATGTTGCTATTCTAACAATAATGATCAACTTAAAGTTAGCGAAAAGTAAAAATTATAATGGTATTTAATGATGAGACCTTGTTTTATTTAATTCAATTATACCCATGAATTAAGTATTAAAAATTCTGTTTCAGGTGGATACACCACCACCACAAAAAAAAAGTCGTAAACGACCAGCTGAACCAGAAGTTCCTTCTACATCGTCTGCCCTAGTTGAAATCCCTAAAAAGCTACGACAGCAAACTGTTTTACAAGAGTATTATTATGGTCGAATAAAAGGTCGCTCAAAGGAGGAGTTAGAGAAAGAGGAATCAGAGTTAAAGGCTTCTGCTGGAAATAACACACCTGTTGAATTTCAGGTATGTGTAACAAATGACATGTCTTTGTAATGCTTGGCCATTATTAGATTAGGACTCCTAAGGCAAGCGAGAACTTCTGTTGTCAAATTATTTTCAGTTCAATGTGATGGTATATTTATTCATAAACATTCGCACTTGAACAATTTGTATAAATATATTCCAGTAAGTCCTGCTAATATGTACATTTTCCATTCTTTTTTGGTAATCCTAAAGTCTAGTGGAAAACCAGCTTACCTTAAGCTATAAGCACAGAAAATATGGAAGTTTGCATGTTATACAGTAGTTGAAAGGCTGTATTGAAACTTTGAAAAGGTTACAGGAAAAGTAAAGGGATTTTTTGTTACCCATAAGGATGCCCACTGATATATTGTCAAGATTGATTAGTATATATTTTAATGTCTTATCACATGTATTGGTTTTAATCATAATTCTTTCTACTCTATTGTGAACACTTTTATGAACTAATAAAGAAAGGCCTATTAGATTATCTATCCCCTGTTACCTTTGTGATAGTATACTATTAAAGGTAGGTTTTGGATGGACACATACATGACTGATCATTGTTACATTTCTCAACCTCCTTCACGGGACACAATCACGCACCCCTCTCCGCAATAAATTTCTCTTCAATTCTGTACACACTCTACCTCCTTTCATTCTGTCCGATATAACTACCTTGGTCCTCCCCCCACCTAGCCTGCCTTATGTTTTTCCCTCTATATTAATATTCCATTGCTAATCAAAATGCTCTGCGTCTAACTTTCCTGCCTTCATTGGATTCCTCCAACACGATTTTCTCCTTCTCCGGCATTCCTAGTACTTCTTCATTTGTTTTCATTTCCATCCATTTTATTTTTTTCCATCCGACAATCAATTTATTTTACATATTTGGACCACACTTTGCAATGTAATAATTTGAAAGGGTATAATGTATATAAAAATTTATTTCTTGTGATAATTTCTTGTTACTTGATAATAGTACTAATAATTTTGTATTTGTTTTTATTGTCATTGATTTCAATAGTGTTGTGTTTGTCGACAAACATTCCGCAACAATCTACAGTTCATGAGACATCTAATGAAGCACACTCAGAATAAGGGAAATCTTGATGCAGCTGATGATACTCCTGTTTGTAATTACTGCCTTCGCACCTTTGTCACCCCATACATTCTAGAAAGCCACATCAAAGATGTATGTATGCCTAAAAAATTTCATTCACCTCATTTCCTGCATGTGCCTGTGTTTTAAACCTCCTTAACTATGGTTCTCAGAAAGACTAAATCATTTATATTTATCATTTTGTGTGATATTCCATAGAATTACATATATTTTCTCTATGTATTAAGAGCAAATAACTGCAAAAATTTGTGTTATGGCAGTAAATATGTAGTGCATGTATTTACCAGGTATTTAAGCTTGAATCTGCTGTTAACTCACAGATGGCGATAGTAAGCTATTTACTAGTAGTACATTACTATTTACATGGTTACTATGGACACACCATTCTTTTGTTTTTATGAAATCGATATCTGTTAACAAAATAATCGGTGTGCATCATCAGCAATTTCATACAACAACCTAAATTTTTTGTAGCAATGTCAAGTTTCTTGCTGTAAAAGAGCATATGTGAGAATCTCTGCTTTTCTGCTTGAATTTGAAGTGATTTGGTTGATGTTATTCACTTTGGGTGTTCTCCCTATTGAAATCTTCTGTTGTCAGAGATTGTTGAAGTTCCGATTCACGCTTCCTTTTACTATGAGAGTTACTCCATCCATAATGGGAGTTCTTATTTAATCTTCACGGCTTAAATCTTGTTGGAGGTCATGCTGATTATGTATGAACCCACTAGGTTAGGTCTGATCCCAGGTGAACTAATCAAGTTTTTTATTATTCCTTGAGTAATGAATCATTCATGTCAAAAATATATTTTCTTCAATATTTGAGTCCCTTAAAAATATTACCTTCAGGTTACTCATGTCACCATTACATTTCATAATTTATTCTTTGATTTTTATTCAGTTGCAAGCTATCTCTGATTTGTGCCAATGCTTTGTATTAACTGAAGTGTTAGGCTAGCTAAGAATATTTATTTCAGTGCTTTTAGTCTTGTCATGTCCGTATTAACCTTTGACACTGTGATATAGTTCTTAGCCTATTCTTCAGTAGAATAACTTTTTATAAGTTTATGATAGGTTGTGCATTAATATATTTCAATTATCTTTTTGTCCAGGCTCATATTGTCAAAAAAGGTCAATTGGCATGTCGAATTTGCAATATAGAGTTCTTCAGCACAGTGAAACTCATTGAACACATGCACTCTTTGCATGTGGAGTTAGAGCTGCCATATTCATGCAAAGTGTGCGGTTATCGATCGTCTATGCACCGAGATGTTGTGGATCATTTTCATGAGGTATGAACATATGTGACTCTACCTAGTAACATACCACTAAAATGATTTAATAATATAATACTTAGCATCGATGATTAAGTATTATTATTGTTAATATTAATTATTATTAGTTAATATATTTAATATTTTGGGTTTGTTCGACATTAGAAGTAGACATTCTAGGCATTTGTTTTAATTTCAGTGACATTCTATTTCAGCTTCATGATGGAAGTCGCAAATTGCAGTGCCCATTTTGCCTTCAGGTTGTCACCCTTTCGGGAAGAGGGAAGCTTGCGATGCATAATGTTTTCCTATTTTTTCAGCACATACAGGTATATTATTTTTTATATTTTTTATGAAATATGTTCATCTATTAGACCAGAGATGAGCAAAAACACATGTAGGAAATTCTATAGAGAGATTTGAATTTAGTCCTCATTTATATCATATGAATATTTTTATCTTGCTCAAATTTTAGCCCTACTTTCTCAAAGATTTAATGTAAAATTAAATGTCATTGAAAAATGAAATATTATTTTTCTCAGTGTTTTAAGGAATCAAATTTTGTTTCATGCTAACTTTTGTGAATATGCTGGTGATATTCTTTTTGGAAGGCCATATAAGTAGCCAATTAAATCAAACCGTAATTGGCTGCAAATATGTACACCTGAACTTCTCTCCTCTATCACTGTCTTCAATATTCCATTGCCAATCAAAAGGTTCTGCATTTACTCTTCCTACCTCAGCATATATTTCACAACACTGACATATCAAAATCCTCCAGTCTTGCTTCAATGACCACCGTACTGATATACAGTGGAACCTCGTAATACAAGCATGATCCGTTCCGCAACCTTTCTTGTGACACAAAACACCCGTTTAGTGAATCACTTTTTTCTGTATAAAGTGATGTAAAATATGATAATGCCTTCATTGCAGGGAAAAAATAAATGTTCAAAGTTTATGCAAAGAAAATGATATAGACATTATTTAGGCAAGGAAATTCGCAAATAACTCACCTGTACACAAGTTTGGACAAATGTGCACTCAGTAGAAATAATACGATGCTAGTGGAACTTGTGCTAATTGCAAACAGCCACAGCAATCACTCCAACCATCCCCCTATTCTCATCACTTTTTATGCGAAAAGTAGTTTGCTAAGTGAGTTATTCTTGGGCACAGTATTTTTGCTCGTTATATGAAATACTTGCTATCCCTATTCGAGGTGCTTGTTAAGCAAGGTTCCACTGTACCTACGAAATTTAAGAGATTTATAAATTGGTCTTTGGTTTATTCTTAAATTTCTATTTCCAATCCTGATGTCAATTCTTGAATTTCAGTTCTTCATGAAATCTTGAATCACGGTTAAACCAAGGTAAAAAATATGAGGAAGTTTGTTTTTGAAAGTTGCTATTTATATTTATAGCCTTGATAACAAAGTGCTTTAGGCACCATCTGAAAGTTCATCTGAAAGAAATGGAGTTAACTTGTGAACACTTTTGTGCAATATTTTTTACAACTTCCGACATGGATTATCAAGATAGGAGTGCATAGATCAACTTACTTCCACTTTTGGTGACGGAGCCCCATCCTTTGCCACTGTGAAACGCTGGTATAATGAATTCCATCATGGCCACTGTTCGCTCAGCGACAAAAGTCATGAAGGTCGTCCAAAATCATTTGTGCCAGAAAACATTAACATGGTTCTGCAATGTTCCACTGTCTTGATCCCATCTTGAAAATTAGATTCTTTCAGACCTGCAAATACCTGTCTAGTTATGCTGTTTTAGTTCTCTCATTGAAGAGGTCTCATCCACCAAGGAAAATTTTGAATTTTGGGAGGAGATGGAAATCTGATGGGGCCAAATTAAGCCGCTGCCAAATTGTGGCCACACCCACCTATTAAGGTGGGTGTGGCCACAATTCATATCTTATTTAATGTATTTCTGCCATGGCAATAACATTTGTCTGTGGGCGTGCATTGCCTTGATGAAACATGACTTTATTTCTTACAATGCAATAATTCCAGAGTGTAAAAATCATTCGCCATGATTGGGATCCCAGTCAAGGCGAATGATTTTTACACTGAAATTTTTACATCGTAATACACATTTGGTGGGTGACACTTTCAAAAGTTACTGTCGCAGCATCTCCCACAGTTTTTGGGAACTTTCTTTCTTGCCAAACCTGGCCTTTTTTTCATGTATCTTTTGCTGTAGTTGGCCCAAGAGGTTAGTGCAGTAATGTCCAGTAATTGTATGACAAGTGGGAAGAATCCCTTGTGCATCCCAGAAAACTTAACCATCACATTTCCGGCCAACCATATTGCCTTTGCTTTCTATGATGGTTGTGCTGAATCAATGTTTCCACCGCTCCGAATGCTGTTTTGTCTCTGGAGTATAGTAGTTGACCCAAGTTTCATCTCTGGTAACAAACCAGTGCAGAAAATCTTGTTGGTTGCTCTTAAAATTTCCATTTTGATGCGTTTTTGATCCTGCATCAATAGTAGCGGAACCCATCTAGCAGATAATTTTCTCATATTCAATTCCACTGTGAAAATGTGATGTGCCCATTCAGATGATGTCCCTATGGCTTCAGCAATTTCTTGCACTTTCAGTCAGCGAACATCCATGACCAATTTATGCACTTTTGCAATAATTTCCAGGGTAGTGGCACATTTTGGCTGACCGTTATGCAAATCATTAACTATGCTGTCCCAACCGGACACTCATTTGTCCCCTTGGCAACTGTTAAATATGAAGGAGCATAATCCACCAGAGTGTTCTGAAAGTTAACATAAATTTCCTTTGCCTTCATGCCTTTCTTTACGAAGTATTTAATCACTCCTTGAATCTCACTTTTTTCCATCTTCACAAAACACTACATGGGAGCAACAGAGAGTTGTCTACACCTCGCATCCCTTCCCTTAGCACTGACACATTGTGTTTACTCATAAAGGATTACCTATTACTACGTTGGAAACATATAAGGCTAGCTCTGACATCGGGTGGTGATTCAGAGAACTATCCATGGATCATATTTGGCTGTATGATAAATTGCATAACCATACAAAGTGAATGACCTGTACCCCTCCACACATTTTATCATTTAAATGATAGAAAAGCTGGACATTCCATAGCTATCAAGCATTCTAAATAATTGGCACAGTTTCAGGCATAACATGGTGAAAATCCTTCTTGATGAAAGAAGACACTTTGTTTTTCCACATAGAATTTTTTTTTAAAGTTCATTCAGGTACCTGAAGATGTTACTCCGTATCAAAACCTAGATCATTGTGAAACAAATTATATGTGAAAAAGCTAAGTGTCTTTTGTCATCATTCTAAATAAAGTTCTGTGAAGTTTTTGCTTATTTTAACAAAGTTCAATTGCATCACAAAGCCTTCTATATGATTTAAATACTATCCCTATGGCATCAGTGAAGGCAAATTCCAAGCATCATGATATTCACTTGTTGAAGTAATTTATATAAAAGTGAAAATTTTTTATAAGTTTAGAAGTCCTTTTAAAGGAAATTTTATTCAATTTCTTAGGCCAAGAATGGTAGTGATAACTTCATAATGTGTTATGATAACATAATTATAACAACATTTGTATCCAGTCACCTAATACTTTTGGTCTAAAAAATTCCTGTATTGAAGTATTTAGCAGTTTTTAATTTTCAACTTTTTTTAGTTTTTTTAATTGTGAAGTAACTTCTTTTTTTTTAGCCTTAAAGAGAGTGAGTATTTATAAGTTCCTTTTATTTCAGATGATAAGCTTTTGAAAGGGCTGATTATTGTTAATTATCTTGTAATGCTAACCTCATTTTTTAATGTTTAATATTTTGTTATTAATAGGTACTACTAGGGATTATTGTCAAACTATTTTTTTTCATTTAGAAACATGTTATTCAGTCTCCAACAATAAAATGTGACAAATGTATATTGAGATTTGCCACAAAAGGAAATGTGCTGGAACACTTGGATCGTGACCATGGCTCATGCAAGGGAAAACCAGGTATGTTTATCTAGAGCCAACCCAATGTATTATTTGGGTTTTCCTTTCGTTACTAATAATAATATTATTTCATTAATGGATGGTTATGCACAGAGAGAAGTACTATGAAGTCAATGAATACCTTTGTTTCTATAGTATTCACATGGCATAAAAGAAATGATGGTACATTTATGTTTATAAAATCCTTTTTATTGTTTGAACATGTTCTATTAGCTAATGCAAGGAATTTCTCAATGGAAAAATTATTCATCTAGGCTAGGGTTTTGTTCAAGGTGAACAATTTTTCCTCCATAAAATATCTTGCATGTCTGTGATGACTAGTATTAGTGTTGCTGCAGTGCAAACAGCTTATTTGAATGTGTTGTTAAGTTTTTGAACCTCATGTTCCATGCAAAATCTCTTCAAATTTACTATGATAATGAGTTGTATATCATTTTAACTAGGTAATTGAAAGTAAATTTCATTCTACTTGGCCAGCAAAGAATGATACTGATAATATCATTATGCTGCCTAATTTTAATGCCATTGTAGCCACATTTTTATCTTGCTTGAGAATAGAACTCTCAGGTTTTCTACTGTCACCTTATCTGATGTATAAAACATGTATTTGCTGTAATATGTTCTTGCTTTCCAATATTGTGGTTGGACTTGATGAGTTAACTTAACATGGATTTGAAAATCAACAGTTATTGGTTTCTTTTGGACATTTTTTATGTAAAGCAAGGACTTACTATATATTCAAATTTCATTATATCTCCTCATATTATGAATGAAAATATTACTGGTATAGTTACAAATAATAAAAATATATGATTTTTTTTAGTTTAAAACATGCTGTGCACATTCACTGGGAGTTAATTCCACACTCCAGACTACTTGGCCCAATGCAGGCCTGGTAAAATAATTTGATGTGAATGTGGCATCAGTGACAAGATATATTTCCACTTATATTGCAAATATGAAATTTTCACTTATATTGCAAATCATAAAGAACAAATCTATATTCTGTGGCAGCATGAAGGGAAAGTGTGTTCATTGTAACAAATTTTTAACAAGTCACTGCTCTCTTGTACAATAGTCCTTGGTTGGTTAAAATGTTTTCATAATCAGCATGTTTAGTCTTACTTTTTTCTAAAAAATGCATCTTCAATGAGATACCTAATGATTAAATGTATCTTTTAGGTCTTACAAGGTTACAATTCAAAGGCGAAAGCATTGTGATGTATGTGCCTGAGCCTGTGTTTATGCCTGCAGCACCATCCATAACTATTGTCAAAAAACCACTTGAAACACCCTCAACTAGCTCCACTACTGCCGGTCGCTCCTCTGGAATGCCTTCAGGATTGACTGTAAAGCTTAAGATGCACAAAAGTAAATTTTCAGGTGTTGAATTTTCTTCTCTATTTGGACTGCCACAAGGAGAAATTAAGATCAAGAAGAATGAAAGAGCTGCACATTTAAAATGCTATGAATGTAATGATGGCATTTATCAAGAAAGGCATTTTATGTGAGTATTGGACTTGTTTTGAAATGGATTGATTTACAATGCATTTTATGATGACCAGAAATAAGTAAATAGTGTGTTTAATATGCCAACATAAATTGCCTCTTTCCACTATAAGCCATACTTTAATATAATAGTTAAATGCAAAGATAAATGATGACAGATAGTCATTACTCGTTAAGAACATAAGTGTATTCCATGGAATCTTTGCATGATGAAAATTTTGCATATTATGAACATTTTGATTGAACAGGAGACAAAAATACATTTCCAATGGATACACAAAAAAATCATAAGTTAAATAATAGCAACTAAACATTTCATCTAATGGCTTTAGACATTTTAATTGTGGTATTGACTTATAATTATTGTCTTCAAAGGAAATTTATGCATAAATAACCTCATTCTGTGATGACATTTTTGTCCTTGAACTTAAAATTCCTTCTAGCAAGGTAGTTATTATTATTTATAATTTTATGCTAGAGTTGTCTGGTGATTCATCTGTAAAAGTGATATTGTAAATATTTCCCTTAAAATTCCACAACCAATTGAAACTGGCAATGATTGTTTAACGCCATTCATCGTCCTTCTTTTCTCACATATTTGAATTAGTTAAACATTAGGTCCAAATGACTGCCTATGTAAGAAACAATTATTCAACTGTTTTGAGTAAATTCATGTAACTACAAGTTTTACATGTAAGACACTATTCATAAAAGAATTAACATCAGCAAACACAGACATTTAATTCAAGTTAGTTGTTTAAGATCCTGGTATATGTTGTACTGAATAGGGGAAAATTCATCAGTATAGTAAAGAATAGTCCATCCCCATACCAGGTGTACAAGTATGAAATTAATTCTTGTCTTTTTATCATTTTTCCAAAAAAAAATTTTTTTTTTGAAGAATGTTAAAAAGAGCTTTATTCAAAGTATGCTCTATTGCTAGTTAAACATTTTTTCCTTCTTTCGGGCATTTTTTGGATACTGTGCCCATAATAATCTTTCCCTTTTGCTGCAAACCATTCATCAAGCCAATTGTTTCACCTCTTTGTATGAACCAAAGCACTGGTCAGTAAGTGCGTGACCCATCGATGCAAACAAGCAGTAATTGGAAGGAACCAAGCTTGGTGAGTAAGCTGCATGGGATAAAACTTCTCAGCCGAGTGCCTCCAACGTTTCGCAAACCAGTTTTGCCATATACAGGAGGAGCATGCATGATAGAGCATTGTCATGAAGAAAAATCACCCTATGTTGCCTCTTTTGGTACTCTTGTCTTTTTTCAAGCAGGAAACTTCAAATTGAACAATTTTAAGTGGTAGCATTCAATATTAACTGTTTTAACAGCTCATAATAGACCACATCCTACTGATCCCACCAAACTCAGCATTGTCTTTCTGCCAAAGTGATATTCGGTCTTGCAGCCTATGTGGATGGATGGTGTGCCTGGGTCTACCCATTATTTTTTGCACTGAAGGTTCTCAAAATAAATTCACTATTCATCTCCAATAATTATGTGATGCGAAAACAACTTCCTTTTATATCATGTGGGCAACATTTCAATGGTTTTTGCGCCTCTCCATCTGCTTGTCGTTCAACGTATGTGGTACCCATCTTCGAGTCTCCTGAATTTTTACCATCTCTTGTAGGCCATTAGAAGTACCTTCTTGACTAATACTCAATTGCTCTGCGAGTTGTTTTTGTGTTTGTGAATCATCTTTGTCCAACAATACTTGCAATTCCTCATCTTTATACCTTTTTCGCAGTTTTCCATGTTCCTTATCTGCAACATTGAAGTCACCTTTTTTAAAATGCAGAAATCATCATTCACATGTATCTTGAGATGGAGCATGTTCACCATAAGTTTCTCAAATAATCGTTATGATTCAGCAGCAGTTCTCTTCAAATGAAAGAAAAAATTAAAGCTGTCGGTGAATGCTCTTTTTTGGTGTAAATTTCAACATATTGAGCACAGCAACAGAACACTATGCAAACACTTTTTCAATTTATCACTTGTGCGTGCCTGACTCTTGTTGATGGCACAATGCAATATCATAAATTTGAAATATTTATGAAACAAACTTAATTGGTGCTCCATCTGGTCTGAAATCTGTATTTCATACTTGTACAACTGGTAAGATAACTTTATGGTATTTCATCGGTTAAGCCACAATAACCTCTATGAGTATTCCATTATCTCCTAAACATTACTGACGTTTTTATAAATCAAACCACTTTGCTTTTTCACATAAACTTTTTATTTTCACAACCCAGGTTTCGTTATAGCATAACATCATCAGGTTGATCATCTGATGATGTTATGCTATTACGAAACCTGGGTCGTGAAAATAAAAAGTTTATGTGGAAAAGCAAAGTGGTTTGATTTATAAAAATGTCAGTATGAAGATTTCCCACCAAGTTATACCAGAAACTGTTTTATTTCCTAAACATTATCTAAAATAAGCTTCCATAGCCCCTTAATCATCCCATTTGGAAAAATGTTAAGGAAAAGAATAGGTTTAGGTAATTGGGTGACCAAATTAAATAAAACTGATAAGATAACCAAGTTTAATGATTGATGCCCTAAGAACTATTTTACCAGATACTCAAATTGCTTTGACGTAGTATTGAAAAAGAATTTTTTTCTTATTTACAAATCAATTTTATGATGAACTCATTGATTTATTATAAATTTTAATTTGTGTGAGATTTTTCTCAGCTTGGGAAAATAGCAATATACTACTACCTTGATCAAAAAGTTCCCGAAATTTATTCAGAAAATTAAAAATACAAGTTTATTCATCTAAATCTATATTGTCCCCTTCAAAGTAATCCCCATCGACTGCAACACACTTATGCCAGCGCTTGATCCAATCCTCGAAACATTTTTTATATTCGGTTTTCGGTATGTCCATCAGTGCTTCCTGCGATTTTTCCATTACTTCCTCTCGGCTGCTAAAGCGCGTTCCCCGTAATGGGTTTTTAACTCGATTGAGCAGAAAGAAGTCACAGGGAGCCAAATCAGGTGAATTCGGTGGCTGTTGGATGGTATTTGTTGCATTTTTCGTCAAAAAATTACGAATAATGATAGCACTGTGCGACGGTCTCGACGCACTGTGCGACGATTTCTGGTCTCTTTCGGCGAATTGCTTCACGCAAACGTCTCATAACACCCAAATAATACTCTTTGTTTACTGTCTGGCCTTCTGGCAAAAATTCATGATGCACTACATCGTTGTAATCCATGAAAACCGTCAGCATTGCCTTCTTTTTTGACTGAAAACGACGTGGTTTTTTTGGTCTCGGCTCATTTGGTGAACGCCATTCACTTGCCTGATGTCTGGATTGCGTGTCGTACTCATAAACCCACGTCTCGTCTCCAGTAATGATCCTTTTGATGAATGTGGGATCGGATTCAGCCTCGCAAATCATGTCTTTTGCGACGTCAACACGGTCTCTTTTTTGCATGAAATTGAGGTCTTTTGGCACCAACTTTGCTGCTACACGACGGAAACCCAAATCATTAACCACAATGTCTTGGGCGGATCCATAGGCAATGTTCAAGTCCTCCGCTATTTCTCTGATGGTTAATTTGCGGTTATTGACCAACATTTCTTTTACTTTATCAATTTTTTCACCGACTTTCGATGTCGATGGTCTGCCACTGCGTTCATCATCTTCGATTGACTCACGACCACTTCTGAACCGCTCGTGACACTGGTAAACGACCGTTTTTTTTAGAGAATCGTTGCCGAAACACTTTTCCAACATTTCCAACGTCCGTGCGCCACTAAATCCGTTTTTTACGCAAAATTTAATACAAGTTCGTTGTTGCAAATTTAAATCCATTTCTGCAATTGTAAAAAATCGCCAACACACACAGAGATAGATGTACTCTTGGCTACGTAACTTTTGCAAATGTCAAGTTATGACACTAAGATTTAAAGGGAATATCAACAACAGATGTACCAATTTAACAAAAAAAACAGAACTCAAATCGGAACGACGGGAGCGCCACACGGTGGTTATTCCGGGAACTTTTTGTTCAAGGTAGTATAAATGGAAAATCTTAGGTTTATTGTGCTTTCATGTACAGGGAATGTATTTTTGCTTCAAAAGACTAGACCATCATTCATATGAAATTTATCTTATTTTAAGGACAAACCTGAGTTGTATACAGTGCCGTTATGCTACCTGCTGCTCTAAAGCTATGAAGATACATCATTCTGAGTTTCATCAAAAAGAAAATTCCAGAGGTCAGAAGAGTTCAGCTCATGTCAAATTAGGGAGTGTAAAAGGGGCTCTATCAGCTCCAATGTACTGCATTTGTGGTTTTGGTAGTATCTCAGGAAATGCTCTAGGTGAGTGTTACTATCTTTAAAAAAAATGTTTTGACTATTTTTTAGCCTCTATGTGTATGTGTGACACAGAATTTTAATCGAAATCAGAGCATTTGGAGATATCCTATGAAGGCAGGATAAATGGATGAAAGGCTATGGGATGACCGGCAGTGGGATGTTAAAGATGGTAATAGATGGGAGAATGTTAAGCCAACGAGGAAAGGGCAGGAACAGGATAGAGATGTTGGACGGGATGAAGGGAGGAAAGAAGTACACAGAGATGAAGAGAGACCTGATGTAGAGTAGGTTGCTGGATTGGGTTTTGTTTGGAGTCTCAAGATATTTATTTGATGGTTGTGTCCATCCAAAAACCTACCTTAATCGGTAGATTACTTAATAAATAAAATGTGCATTCCTCAATGTTGTGGACACAGAGGATTATTTAATGTTTAGGAAAAAACTCTTTGAAAAAATCTGCCTTTGGGCTTAAATTTCCTGATAATAAAGGGTTGGCAACTAGGCCAACTCAATGTTCTTTTTTAATGTTTGTGGATGTAATCTTAAGTCATTTCTGGACAGCTGGTAGTGACATTTAAGGAGTATCTAGTAAGAGAGGAGTTCTAATCTATATGGGGTATTTACAAAAATCTCAAGCAATGGATGGGATCTGAATGATTAAAATGTAACGGACCAATATCTAATTTGCTCATGTAAGTTTGTTAGTCCTGCAGTTTTTTTACATAATAATAGAAGTTTTTCATGTCCATTTTTATTATCATTCTGTTAGATATTGTAGATGGTAGGTAATTTTTCACAAGAAATATGGCTAAATATAGGACAAAGCATCTGCCCTGTAAGAAATTTTTAGCAAGTATTAAGGTTTAAAAAAAAAAATTTTAAATCCTAGGTCATTGAATTTATAGATTACATTCTTAATCCATTCCAAGACATGATGTTTAATCTCTAGCCAATGGTCCACCATGTTCTTGGTATCAAACTTGTGTAGTCATTGAGATCAATTGCTTAAATCTTTATTCATATTATCACATTGTTTCATTGCATGCTATGTGAAAATGGATGTATCGAAATGCTGCGAAGTCATAAAAATGAATGATCAATTATTATGAATAACTGCCTGGTTAATACTCTTATTCCTCTGACGTAAATTAGTCACATTGATGGATATACTATACTAAGAAATGATAGGCGTTAGCTAATGCAGTGGAATCAATGTAACAAGAGCTGACAGTTCTAACAAAATGGCTCACATGCTCTGTTGAATTTCATTATTATGGATATTTATTTAATAATCTCCTATAAGCAGATTCTTATGAATTTTCAGGATATCATAGCCATCAATGCGTGCATTTTCATGACCTTACGGATTTTCATAGCTAGCATTTTCATATTGTAATTGTATTGTATTCATATTGCTCATATTTTACAGTCAATCTTAGTGACTACATTAGTTTGATGTCACAAACAAATTGTTTAATTGGTTATTCGTTAGGCATGACATCTTGGATTGGGTTTAGAATGTAATCTGTGTATGTAAAGATTAAAGAATTTCATTTTTTGTTATTTTTAGCATTAATATTTAACTTATAATTACTCATTTAAAAACTTCTTACCAGATGATGGATTTTGTCATGTCATATTTCCAGCTCAAAATTTTATTTGTTAAGGTAACATTAATAAAAATTGACTATGAAAACATTCATTTGCTCAAACAAACAGCATAACTGATGAGCTCACTTGTGCAAATTATAATGCCCGTAACATTTCATTCATTCAAAAATGGGGCAGTGCTTAAACTGTGTCTGAACTAGTTAGCCATTAGGGAGCATGATTTTTAGGTAGGTATTAGGTGCCTAATGAAAAGGCAGCTTGAGTTTGGATACCCTAGGCAGTAGTACTGCCATCTGTGTAGCTAAGAATAAAGAATAAACAGATGATGTCCAAATCTAAATATTTTGATATTTGAGATAGCCTGTGCAAACACATGTATATAGTTGCAAAACCAGATGATGGTTTTAGCATAATTCTGAGTTCACTTGATATTTCATTCAGCAGGCTTCTTATTAAAGTTTTCAATTTCTTTTAATTTAGTAACTGGGTGAATTTTGGTACTAGTATCTTATTCATTTTCTTTTATGGGACTATATTTAACTCTTCATACTTCCGTTTTTCTTTTTATGTTTTGCTGTAATTATTAGGCGATCTAGTGTTACATTTCAGTAATTTAAAACTTTTTGTTTAATTAAATGGAATTTTACTCCACGGTAATTTTTTGGTCATTAATCGTTGTCAGTAATTGTTTTAAGATATGCTTTGTGTTGTGTGTAGTTCATTTATATTTATTCATACTTTTCTAGCTAAATGTTTCATATTTTTAAGCTGAGCTTAGTATCAATTCAATATTGTTCCTACAATTAGTCTTTGTCGGCACCATTTTTTTTTTTGCATTTTTGTTGGTTTTATCACGTTGTGGGCTTACATTGTAAATTTTTTGCAAATATTTGGCAAACAACCTATGATTATCCAGTTGGATTCATGCAGACAGGTATATTTCTACTAAAGCTATTACCAAATGCTTAAACTCTACAAACACGATATTACACTTGAAAATTATTTTCTGTAGTGTTTAAAAACTATATAAGATTTAACAAGCAAAAAACAAGGCATGGATGCAAACACATTGACAAGGACTATATTCTTAGTCTTGAAATGAAGCACCAAACAAAAAAAAATGTTGTTACCTCGACAGTTCAGATATGTGTGTAATAGCTTGATGAAATGAAGTTATTACAAGAATTAGCCTACATTCATGCAGAAGATGCGAAATTTCTGTTACCTTTGCTTTTTCAACGAGTGTGTGTACTTTCTCAATGAAATAACCAATGTTAGTGTGACCAACATATATAATACACTCCCACCATGGTGATAATTCTTCTTCTAGTTGTCTTGCTTCTAGCACTTGGAATAACGAGGTTGCAAAATCACGTATTTAGGATATGCTTTTGTGCCCTAAATTTGCGGGCCCAAATAAGTGTGCACAACAAAGCATCAATTTCAGAGTGTAAAAATCATTTGCCTTGAATGGGATCCTGGTCAAGGCAAATGATTTTTACACTGAAATTGTTGCTTTGTGATGCCCACTTTGTGGTTGGCTCCGTTAAAAGTTATTGTCGTGGCGTCTCCTGCAGTTTCTTGGAATTAGCCAAAATATGTGTCTAAAATTGCACCCTCATGTTGCATAACAAGTTTGGACATCCTTCAAGACACTGTCCTCCCTAAATTGAGTGATTTAGGTGCCTAAATGACAAGTCTGGATGTAGCTTTAGTTGTTTTATCATTATTGCCATATTGTGGAAAATATAGGTATTTCTTGAATGTCTTATATTGACTGGCAATGAGCAAAGATTACAGCCACATATATTGAAAAAATCGTCTTGTCCATGGGAGGCTTTAATAGTTGAATATTGCATAAATGCAGTATCCATGATATTGTATATTTAAGGAAAATATTTTTCATGGACATGCAAATAATTGTGGTGGTTACCAATAATGAACATACATTAAGGGCTTCGCATGAATGCTACTCTCATTTTTGTCAGCTTTAAATTTCGATGAGTAGCTCTTGGTGCATGAGTCTTTTCAGCTATCCTAATATTATGTATGGAAACTCTTTGAAGGGTACATCACATACCAAATTTTAAATTTTATCTTAATTAAAGGGTTTGGATTAAAGTACAATTGAATCACACACAAGACAATATAAATATTATTCTCAATAGAAACGAACTTCTGTGAGAAATATTGGTGCAGCTTAGGAATGGTTTTTGGGTCGTGATTTGATTCAACTCCTTTGGTGAATGAACCTGAGTGACTGTACTTAAACATAAACTTGTTCTTAAGCCTTACCTTTATCTCCATGCTTTAAGACCCACTGGGCTGCCTCCTGTAAAACCTGAAAAAGTCTGATTTTTATTTTGCTGTGGAACACTTGGATAAGTCAGGAAAAATTGCTCTAGATTCTTTTCCTTAATCCTTTATGGCAGAATATCAGTAAAATACATACAGTTTCTTACAAAAGAATGCTGAATGTTTAATTTTTTGACAGTTTTTCAAGTTCATCTCACTGAAGTCTAACAAAATGAATGAAGATTGTAAAAATCATTCACCTTGTTCAAGAGGAATGATTTTTACGCTCTGAAATTGTTGCATTGAAGCTGAGGGTGTCCAGAGATGTGCCCGGGAGTCAGACCAGGCCTTTCAGTCAGTAGCCCATCACTCTACCACTGGACTGCCACTCCCTGAATAATTAGGTGTCTTCCTAAAATTTGAACTTCTGAGTGTTTAAGAGCAAATTTGTATCCTTGGAGTGCCTGGCATTTTAGAAAATATTTGATACTAGATTTCAGAATTTGTAATTGAAAAAAGTGGCATTTGACTCATTTCTAATTTAATCTCAATGTCTGCAAATTGTGTAATATCAATGAAGCCAATACTTCATGATTTCAGATTGAGAAATGCAATCTTACTTATATGTAATAAGATAAAAAATGAGTGATAACTTTGATTATTCAATCAAAAAAAGAAATTCCTCAGAGACGTAATTATGAGGACATCTTAGAATATCTATAATGTTGATAAATAATTGTTTTTCTTTTACTCCTTAATTTATGAAATATTGATGGGCATAGCAACTTATGCATGCAATATAATTATAAGCATACTATAGCATGTTATCATTTTATTTAATTACAGCTACACATCTTGTCCAAAGTGAATGCCGAACAGCATATGCCACTGTTGAAGGAACCAAAGAACTTGAGAGACAGTCTGCTTCTTTTCCACCTTTAGTCACTCTTGATGACCAGAGTGACCAGGATCCCTCCGATCAGATGATGAAAGCATATGCAGAAAGGATGGCGCAGACTTCTGTTGCATCCCCATCACAAGGTGCATCAACATCTAGATCCAATGGTACATAGCACAAACTATAATTGTTGAAAGGGATAATTTTATCATTTTTCTGTGAACATACTGGAAATAATCTATCCTATGCAGTAAATTGACAATTAAATGGAGGTACAATATAATGTCCAGTAGCTACAGTGTTTGATGGAGTGTTACCAGATATTTCACTTTTGATTATCTATTTCTGTTTCACCGAGTTTTTCTAATCACATTTATGATGCTTAAAATTTCGTCATGCTTGATTAAGTTTTATCCATTTTTTCAATTTTTAATATGACTATCATAAATAATTGATTACAATTGCCTATCTTTTACCATAATATCTTCCATAATTCAGCATTTTTGTTTGAATGTAAGCCTATTACCCTTAAGCGTACACCACAATGTTATTATTTAACTGATGCTCAGGCTCACACATTTTGTTAGCCAAAATCTCAGAAGGTATGAGCTCATAGGTATGCAGGAATTTCTATATTTCTCAGTGTTTTAAATGCAATTTTTTCTTACAAATTTTAGTTGTTAATTGGCATGCTTCTTATATTCAGTCTGTCCAAATTTTCTTGTCTATATTTTTTTAAGTTTAATGTACCCATCTAAATTATACCATTGTTTGCTCTGCACACCATGAGTTTTGTGCCAGATTGAAGTGCAAGAATGTTTGGTTGAAATATGAAATGCACAGTGTGTTCAATATAAATATTCATTATGAACAGTGGAGAATATGGAAATCCATGAAAAATGTCTACTAATTGTCAAACGTTTCATGAGGAGGGCAATGGGAAACCAATCAAAAGGTAGATTTGTGGGAATAAGGTATTTTCAAAATGTAAATCTGTAAAAAGAAGATAAAAATCAATTGTGAGATTAATGTATTTTTTCCATGGACACCTTTAGAATGGCAGGAAATGGAATTCTGATAATTGTATACATTTTTGCTCAGTATTGAAAAACAGAAGTTGCCATATTCTCAATTATAAGCTAACCCCAAAAGTTGGAACTCATCTTAGGTTTCATGCCCATTATGCATGGACAATTGAGACTACATTATGCACCACATGTTTTATGAGGTTCAAGTCAGAAATACTGGTAGTAACATCCTATATAAGTATTAGGATCATTTTACTTTGCTTTCCGTTCATTTATTGTAATTGCCCAAACCACTTAGGGTTGACAGATGCAGTCAATTGGTTTCATCTGTGATGAGGTGGCCTATAGTGCACGTCACTTTAGTAAACCACTGTTCTGGGAAAAATTCATTCTTTTACAGAAGCCAAGTCAAAAGGCAGGAAAGCTCAGGTCTGAAAAATATGGAAGCTCTATTTTTTCCCACTATCACAATTTTAATCCTGAAACATTATTCCACCTTATTAAGAAGTTTTGACGGCATTCTTGCATGAGTGAAAAAATACCATTCTTCTTGACATCCTTTCTTCCTCTTCTAATGAAATGTTGCATCTATGTTAGGGATGGGTTCTTAAAGTAACGTTTAGGGTAAATAATTTGTTCGTTAATGCTTTGTTGTTTCAAAAGCTGTTTTGTTTTCACCTTTAAATCCCTGTCACATAATTAATTATTAATGTGGTGTATTTTTTGATTCTAATCATATCAAACAATTTCTCAAATCTTTGGAGAAGATGTGTCTCTAATAATGTTGTCAGGAATCAAACATTTGAGCATCAAACTCCACCATTGATTAAATTTTATAAAACTTTGGGAGATGCCAGAACTAACTTTTAACGAGGTCATCCCCTAATGAGTGGATGCATGGTAAATTTTGGAATGCAAGGGCCCGCCTTGTAGTTTAACTGGCTAGAGCACTCAGTCGGATGTTGAGGAATCCAGGTTTGAATCCTGATTAGGGTGAATGATTTTTACACTTTTAAATTGTTGCATTGTATTGTGCATTACCAGATAACTCTTAAAAGTTACTGTGTCGGCATCTGATGCAGTTTCTTTGAATTTGTCAAAGTTTGCTTTGGCCTCGTGGGCTGTGGTGCAAAATGCACAACTATGAATACTTGTGATATTGTGTGTGTGTTATTTTCTCACACACCCCTCAAAATATCTTGTTCTCTTAAAACCCCTAAAATAGGAGTGTAAAAGAAAGCTTCAGCAGCTTAACTGGCCAAAGAACTCATAAGTATCTAAGTATTTGTCCCTGCTTAAAAGGTATCACCAATATATTGGACACATGAGATTATTTGAAATGAAATATTTATTAAATCTGAAGTTATCAGTTGGTAAAAATATTCCTTTTGAATAGAGCTGTACAAATGGTAGCCTTCATGAGAAGCATGCATGTTCATGTCAGTTGCATGTAGCGTTGCAGTGTAATCAAAAGCCTCTGACCAGATATTGGAAAACTCCTGGTGACTATACACCTTATTCATCCAAATTGGTGTGTCAAGGCACATGTTCAACTGAGAGCAGCAAATAAAATAATGGAAAAAGTTCCTCTTGCCTTGTTTTTATGTAAATGCTTTTGGAAAATTTTCAATCATATTTGTGGCTGGTTATAGAAACTGTCTATAAACTAATTAGTTCCGTGCATAGAAACAGGTGATTTAAAGTATTTTTCCTGTTTTGGGAATCTCTAAGCCATGTTAATTTAATTCAGCATTTCCCAGCATTGTTCGCATGCTATCTATAATGCATTTATTATCTCAAGGAAAAAAATCTCTATCAAAATAGAATGAAAAGCAAGAGAAACCAACAGGTTTACAAAGTAATGCTTTCATTAGCATCATATTGCCCAAGTATTAGTTAGTAGTAAATATCAAAACAGATTCATCGGAATGCAGTAATGAGTTTTGCAGAATTAAACAGATTTGCCTTTCAGTAGATTTTCATGGTGGAAAGGCCTCTCAGAGAAAGAAAACCGGAATACAATTAGGCTGAACTTCCCTAAACATTAAAAGTTCAATATCAAAATTAAATTTAAATTTATGCCTAATAAAAAGTATTTAAAATAGAAAAAAATTAAAAAACTATTGTATAAAGTAGAGAATTCATATTTTCAACAAAGAAACAGTGCACAACATCCAATTAAAATTAAATGAATTGTGGTAATTTAAGCAATAGTCACTTTGAGCTGACATATTGGATTCACTTCAGTTAAATGGAATACCAATAATTTGCATTTTTTTTATTTAAATGCCATGTGTTTATAATGGAAAAGATCAAAGAGCTTAGAAAGATATAAGATAATCCCATTTTCATGCCTATCATCTAAGAGCTCAGTATCCCTTTGATAGTTTGATGTATGGCACATGTCATGAAAATACCATGCTGCTGTATGTGATAAATCACATATTTCTGCATGTCTTTGGAAAATGATACTTACAAAGATTCTAGAGAATGGATTCTTTTGTGTAGTTTTGAGACCATCATTGCAACTTTTAATTTAATAGTATGATCATGTGTTAATGTTCATTAAAATCATGACAAAGGTTGTGAAATTTTTTTTGGGTACCATTACTTAAATCCTTAATTTTTAGCAATGCAGAAGCTGTGGTTCTGTCACTGGACACTTTTATCAATGCCCAAGCAGTCTTTGCCATTTTGCTGGGTGTAGAAAAATTATTGTTAATGGGATAATTAGTGATTGTCTGCAATGAGTTTTATTTATTTGTGATGAGCAGTGAAAAATACATTTTAAAATAGTGACATGTAGAAATCTAGTTCATGTGCACTTACCAATACTTCCAGTTATGAGCTTGTTCAATTAAATTGCATTGCAATTATATTTAAAGAAACTACCCCTGTTTGGTTTGGATGAAATCTCCATTTAAAAAATCATTTTTTTTCTTTTGAATAATCTAGCCAAAACTTTTGAATAAAGTAATAACTCATTAATAAAAATTGGCAATTTTCCACAAAATAAAATTTTAATACGACTGGTTTCAATGTAACTACATCATCTTCTAATGATCTTCTACACCAGAAGATGATAAGATGTAACTACACCAGAAGATGTAACTACATCCATCTTCTAATGATCTTCTACACCAGAAGATGATGTAGTTACATCGAAACCGGCCATATTAAAATTTTATTTTGTGGAAAATTGCCAATTTTTATTAATCATGATATTCCACCATATCACGCCTGAAACGTCTTTTTTTATTTTTAAAAGTAATAACTCATTTTTCTCAGCGCTGAGACCAAAAGGAAATGATATCCTCTTGTTACCTTTACTTGTTTCATATCAGTGTCTTCATTCGATAATATTGAGTACTTTAAAGTAATGAGAGTTTGCTGTATATGTGATGGAGACTAATGTGTAAGTTAATTTTCCAGTCTAGTTATCTTCATAATTGTGAGTTTGTGCTGTATGAGAACTGCAGATTATAGGCTTAAACATGATAGACATTGGTGTGAATCTTCTGCACAAGATGGGAAAACAGACTCAGTCCAAATCACAACCCTATGTACTATGGTTTGATTACGAAGAGCCAAAACCTCCCCTGGCTCCTCCCTGGCATTCCCCTCCTAGACTGTATTTTAGGGAGAGGAATTGGTCTACAAATGGCCAACACAGGAAAAAATTTTACATCACCTGGCATGTAATAACTCCTCACAAAGAACAGATTTCACATATTAAATAGTGATGGAACTCATAAGTTTTGGACTCATATGTGTGGAACTCATTAACATCACTGATCTGTTACAATATAGTAAGTTAGGAGGCCATGTATGGAACTACTTACTGAATTGACACTTTCTGTGACACTTATTTAATGGCTGCTGTGGCTTATAATGCTAAGTAATAGCTAAAGTCCCTCTTCTATTCCCTGGCATTCCCCTCCTAGATTGTATTTGAGGGGAGGAATAGGTGACCATGTGATTCCCCCTCACAGCTGTGTGAAAATATGTAGCTGGATCAAAGAAACATAACATTATATTTAACTGGTCCATATCCTCATTAAACTATTGGAGAAACTTTCTGTGAGATTCTCCTTGTAAGAAATGATTTCATTATTATTACTTATTCCGTCACTTTTCAAGTTTCAATCAAAGATTTATCTAATTGCTGCAAAGCAGGGAAACAAAGCTGAAAGGATGATTACTAGTCTATGAATACATTCCTATAGACCTTTCTCTTACAGTGAATTAGGAAATGATAAATTAAAAATGAGGACATGAACTTTACAGGGATTTGAAAGCATAATAGCTGCCTGTATTTTTGCATATGAGAAAAGTCATAGACTTAACAGGTATACTATATTTTGTGTAATCTTGCATGATGCAAAAGATTTGTGCCTCTACTCATGGTGATGTGACATAAATTAAGCAGTTGTTGTTTATGTACTTTATCTTGGCTCTTTAATTATGCATGTTTATCAGGAAATCCAATTATTCTTTATGCTTAATGGTTGCTTCTAAACTGAAATTATAATTCTGAAAACAGCCTTTTGCATTTCAAGTAAATATAATACAGAATAGGAACATTTTTTTCTCATGCGTAATAAGTGACTGATGTTTTAGAACAAAGAAGTGGCCCTGGTCTGACTGCATTTTAAAATTGCAATGTAAGTAGGTGATCCCTGATATTAGATACCATTGAATAAACACTCACTCTTCCATGCATAAATAATGTTTTGATTACTCTACCTGCCCTGTATATAAGTGGTTGTTTCTTACTTCTTGAGATATGCACTTTTAATGCAATTCTCTTGCTTATGATATGCCAGTGACTGTAGAATTTGCCTTCTATAGTTAAATGAAAGAACTCTTCTTGTTTTAAATTGTTATTCAGGCATTTTCACTTTCCTTATTAAGGTTTACTCAAATATGCGTAACCATTTAGAAGTTGATCCAATGTCATTCCTGCAAATTCCAAGAAACTGCGGGAAATGCCACAGCATTAACTTTTAACAGAGTGTTCTGCTAATGCAACAATTTCAGTGTAAAGATCATACCCATTATTGTTGAGAAATTTCAGAGCAGATTTAGGCAAACGAGAGAAATCTTGGATACCGGTATGTAATAATGCCTAGAGAAATCTAGGAAAACAAATTTAGTGAACAGGAAAATCTGAGAGAAACCAACGTCTAAGTACAATAACAGTAAATAGTAATAATAACAGTATGTAAAAGGGTCTCAAGGTATATTTTCAAAAGCTATATAACCTAAAAAAAAACTTTTTGTATAACTTTGCAAATAAACAAGATATCCACAAGTACTGAGAGCAGAATTTGGCATTGCTGACAGATTTTTATTCAGTATTAGTAATGGAAAATTTCTTTTACCAAAGAAAGTGCTTTGAAAAATATAAAACTATGCCTGTAGTTACAGGCATAATTTTACAGTATGTTTTAAATAGCATTGAATATGCCATACGTATTGTTTGAATGAATTCAAAAATCAGTTGTGAATGCCTAGCCCGAATATGCTTAATGTGTTGCTTTGCTTGCCATTAGCTTATTGTGTTCAGTAAATGTTAGAATAAATACATTTAAAAAATACTAAATCAATGGCATTTTAAAGACAAAGACTTTGAGTAGCACATATTTATATTTTTGTATTAGAATTATGAACTGTTGAAATCTGTTATTAATACTGCCTTGTTATCAGGGGTTATGAATGGTTTTATGACTTGAAGTAGAAAATTTGAGTTTCTCATTTTTTTTCTGTGATCAACCAACACTATCATGTAGATTAAATGAGAATATGTATTTCAATTCGTATAAAATAGCTATTCTGCTAACGACTGAACTAGAAGTATTTAGGCTGGTATTTATAGTTTTCTTTCAGCCTAGGGGGCTTTTATGCCAAAAAACAAATGAACAATAACAAATGCAAATTTAACAGACTTGTTCATATCCCAGCTTAATATCAATGCTAAAACCAGACTTGTAGATGTATTATTTACCATTTCCTCTGCATAAAAGTTAAATGGTATGAATGATAATGGGCAATAGTGTTGGGTCAGTCCAGTTATTTGGCTTCCATTTCCACCTTTTCTTTAGACTGGAAGCAGAAGTGAAATAAAAATTTTTAAAATTTGTCCTGGGATCAACATTTAAACTCTCTGGTTTGTTTTTACAAAATGAAACTTTTGAATATTGTAAGAACCACCTCAGTGCTTCCAAGTATCCCATGAGTCATGTTTAGATCCAAGTACATACAGTACTGCACTGTCCATTGTATGATGCTTTTTAGATTAAATGGAATGCCCCAAAAAGCTTATCATGCGAAAACACGTTTTTACATCTACATAAAACTACAGTTTTATATCTTCTGTATCACCATAAGCTGTGATGTGGAATATTATTCATAAGACAAGGAAAACCTGCATTGTGTTGGCAAATACTGCTTTGACTTAAATTTTAAGGAAAAAAAGTCATTAAAACTGATCGCAAATACCTTACATTTTTAATGTCAAGAATGGATCTGGGATAATTACCTGGGTACTTTGAGGAGTTCTCTGAATGGAATAGAAATCAATGACTTATGTCTGTGAAACTTTTTTATTTTTCAATGTAGTATCTCTGTACACCATGTCCAGGTCAGATGATGAATTATGAATCGATTTATTTCAAGAAAAAAAATGCTATCAAGCGAATTCCAGTAGAAAATGTGTGCATAAAATAGAAACTAATGATACACTATTGTCTTTTGCAGAAGCAGCAAAAATATGTATGCAAGAAGGTTACAAGTTTTGAATAAATTACTTTCTTCCATTTGACTCCTTCCTGAGTAGTACATTTATTAACTGTGTTTAATGTAATCTGTTCAATCCCTTAAAGTCCACAAAGTAAATAACCTGATTTGACATCATGCATTTCCCTCTTTTTTCAAAGCCCCAACTGATCTTCCCACAGGTTGTCAGTTACCCTCTATTTTATTACTGGTCCTTGGTATGTGCTGCATGGAAAATTAAACTTATGGTCTAATTATCCTCACATACTGCTTCTTTTTAACATTTTAATGGAATTAATAGTAATTTATTGATCATTCAGCCAACATTGATTGGAATAGATCCCTAATCTAGATAGATATATATCTAATGCTGGTCTGGCAGGGTCTTCAGACCAAGCTCCTCCCTCAAATCCAGGAGTTTATTTTTAATCCAGGGAAAAGCTAGAAATATTAAGTAAACATGATTATAGAGGTAAAATGATAAGATTTTTAATGGGATATATACATTTTAATGTATTATGCAACCCTTTGAATTCTAAATATTACTTGAATGGGCATTGGCACTTCACAAATTCAGGTAAAGATTTCAAAAGAAGTTAAGACATATTGAATGTTTACCAGGAGTGTACTAGTAGTTAATTAGACCAAAATACAATTATTAGTGTATAGTACTTTTCCCTCTGGTTAATATAGTCATCTTTCCTTATAACTAGGAGAACCACAAAGCATGCTTAACATACTCGGCTTGGTAAGGAAACCATCCACTGATGAATCCAGCAACGATGTCCCTGATGATGATAAAGGTGATATTTCTTTGAAGGTAGCAAAGAGAACTGCATCTCCAGCAAAGGGGGGAGGTAAAAGGGGAAAGCAGTAGTTGTTTGATCTCACTGGAAACAGCGGAGATATTAAAAATTAAGTAGTTAGGTGGCAAGATTTCATGTGTTTTAGTTTGCAAGTATGAAAATGTATTATGTACAAAAGAAGCTGCTAATTTTTGTGGCCTTAACAATATTTGTTACTTTTGCAATGGATAACTTTTTAAGTACAAGTCATTTGTCAATAATCCTCATCAGAATATCATTTTTACTTTGATTATCCTTTATGTCTTAACTTTATTGTTATTATTTGATTGTAGTGTTAATAAAAAAGGGGATGTCTTAATTATCAGTTAAGTTTAGAAATATTAAAATATTTGTTATTGTAATTATTTATTTAATTTTTGGAAGCTTTTGAAATACATTTGGTATAAATTACTTTAGGAATGCTATATCAATGACTGTTAACCATTTGAAAAAATTGAGATTAAGAGACTCACTACAGAATTAATGTAATGGCTACATCTCATTTTTTACATTTCTAAGCATGAATAGTTACTATTAATATTGTTCTTTTTTAACCAGAAGGAAACTTATTGTGTATTTTGCCAAAATGCTCGATATGGAGTCCTTTGATAAGCACCATGTACATAGTATTAAATATATTAGGTCATTGCACTATAAATACTTAGAAGTTATTGGGAACCTTGGTTTGCTTACTTTTCCACTTGAGACCTAGTTCTCAAAGTTATAGTTCAATGTCCAAGTCCCAAAAGATTTTTAAAGCAACTTATACTAATGACAATAGATCTGATGTAATGCCTATTACTTGTGTGCACTTAAAAAATTGTGGATTATAGACTGTTGTCTTTATCATATTTTGTAAGGTTTGGGAGATTTGTAGCTTTAAGAAGCAGGTCTTTGTTGATCTGATTTCTCAATTCCTTATAACTTTCAGAACTTGTTGAGTACAATGAAAGTCCTAATTCTGAGTTGAAAGTATTAAAATTAGATCCTGTGCAAATCCTATTTGAGTTTCCCTTGAGACTAGAAAAATTCCAGGAATTTGCCATTTTATGCCACATCACAGTGAAGAGGGGTAAATATGGTATTATTGCCTTTCACTGATGAGAGGCTGCTCAAACTGTGACAACGCATCTGACTGTTGTCAATACTTGTGTTAGCAGTCACAAACTGCTGACCCAGATAATGTGTGTGTCATCATTCACACATAATGGACAACACCATTACTGTATTTTCATCATTTTGCCCTCCAAAGACCAAACTGTGTAGAATAAACAGTCCTTTCACACATGTATGAAATTCTTTTAACAATGGTATTTTTGCTGTCATTTCTCTTTTTCTCAAGCCTTCAGAGGCTCAAAACCCTATTACAATCTTTGTAGTGGTGAGGTTGTGTCATCAGAAGGGATAGAAACCAATAGACTCACTCAATAGCAACTGTGTGTAAATGCCAGTGAAACATGGATATCACATGCTCCTCTGTGTGTCTCAGCCTTTAATGGTGTCAGTCATATCAGTGGTGCACAGACAGAGGAAAGACAAGATGAGACTTAACTCTGTGAATATTATATGATAAATATTGCACAGGAAACCATAGCTCTTGCAATATAAAACTGATATTACTCTGAATTTTGTTTGGTGGTTTTTAAAGGAAATCTAAGAGTTACATTTCTATTTTTCTTTCTCAGTCAAGCCTCATTGTTCTATTTATTGTTCAATCATCATTTATTGTTAAATAGTTTCCTATTCATATCTCATTGAATGCCATGGTCTGGGTGATAAGATTTGATTTTATTTTTAGCATGGATTATCGAAAATATATACCATTATAATGAAAATCAAAGTCTTGATACACATCTGTCTCTTGCAAACACATTATAGTTTGATATTGTTGAAAAAGAGTGTGAGTCTTTGAGCTTTTGTATTGAGTAAATTTGCATGTGCATCTGATGAAGTTTTGTTTTTACTTTTAATTGCCTGTAAAATAAAATGTGTAAGTTCTTTTTCACAGGTTGTCTTCTTTTGGGTTATTTAATACTAATTTGGAAATAATATTAGAGATCTTATAAATAGGAGCAGAAATCTTATTTTTGCATTGCTTAACTATTATGAAGTTTTTTTTATGCTTTTAATGTATTGTACTTGAGCATTGTGCTAATTGTGAGTTGAGCTGTTGATATTTTTAATTGATATACTCCTAGACCCATTCCTTAATGGCTAACTCTTTTATCAGGGGTGCAGCTTAACTAATCTCGGTAGATGACAGGAGGCTACTTTAAAAATAAAAGCAGCAATCGATCCAATAGTTAGCTTAAATAGGTGAAAATCGACCTTGCCTCGCATCAGGTGGTCATGTAATGTAAGCCCACATTCAGGGTAGGATTAAGTTCCTTTCCATAGGCCAACTGAGGTTTCCCATAACACTTGTTCAGAAAATTGTGCTACTGCATTAAAGAAATGGTATTATCCAAAAGTAGGTATCCCTGGGATTTTATTATGACAGCAGCCTAAAAACACTGCATAAAACATAAATTTAAAACCATAGCCTGTTATAATGAATATAATTTGATAATTGTTAGAGGTGTACTGATTCATTACTTAAGTATAAGATGTCTAAATTAAAAGATGATCAATTTAGTAAAGCACCATTATGCTCCATCAAATAATACATCCACAAACGTCATGTTCTTGTTTTGAGCACCATAGTGCTCATAACAAGAGTATTATGACCATTTTTGATGCAAAATATTACCCCTGAAAGCACTCTGGATGCCAATAAAAGAAATTCTCATTTTGTAAGCACCAGCATTGAAGAAATTGAACTTTAAACTCTTATCCAGTTTGAATGTTAAATCAGCTATTTTTCTCCAGTTGCATGATTTTTTACTGCATGGTTTTCATGCTTCTTTATGAGCATAACTAATCAAGCTCACCGTTATTAGTAATCCTGCCTCTTTGAAACAAGTTCACTTTTGATGCTAGCGACTCATTGAACAAGTTTGTCCGTTTTGGCACTCCTCACTCATTGAATGAGGTTTCCCTAAGTCATGTCTGTTTTGCTTTATTAGGTGTTATTTGGATAGTCAGTATGGTTATTCAAAACCAATCTCACCAGAAAGAGAAGTGCTAGAACCGAGAGGAGCAAGATAGAAATAGGGAGGGGAAGTAAGAAAGATTGGGAAATAGGGAGGGGGACGAGGAATTGAGGGAAAGGAGTAAGGTCATTTGTGCAGAAAGGTTCCAGAAGTCTCAGTGGGCAGTGGGAACAGATGCAGTCATCTCAAAAACTTGTTCACAGTGGTTAGCCAGTAGTTAGGGTCAGCCGTTCGTGGTCAGTGTTTGAAAGTGTCTACATGAGTTTCACCTGAGGTGATTATGTTTATGAGTTTCAGGAGCTAACTATGATATGTCAGGGAACTATGATGTGATTTCACCATGTTAAAAAATATATTTTATGGTTTAATTTATTCAATAAACAATGTGACCAACATTTTCAAAATAATCATATGATACAATTGTGAGGTGAAAAAAGAAGTTTCAAACTGCTCGCGTGTGCCTCACAGGCAATCCAAGAAGTGGAAGGCCATCACTCATGGACAATGCTGCCACTTTGAAGAAAGTGTAGGACTTGAATCTATTAGAAAGAAACCATCGAAATGAGTATGAATGAGACTGATCTTAGTTATGGCAGTATGTGAAAAATTATTAATGAAGAACTGCACATGTCAAAGGTGTCAGCATGCTGACACCTTTGACATGTGCAGTACAGATACTCCGATGTTCCAAAACTACTGACTCATTTTCAGAAGAGAAGAAGATGGTGCGACCTGTCAAGTAAAATGTTGAATCTTTTGGAACAATACAAAGAGAGATTTTTTGGTTGCCTGATAACAATGGATGAAGCTTGGATCAATCAATATTATCCAGAGACTAAAGAGATGAGCAATGAGTGGAAGCACAGTGACTCATCTCCCACTAAGAAGGCTTAGGTGCAGTAGTCTATAGGGAAGATCATGCTGTCTGTTTTTTGGGACTCCATGAAGTCATCGTAACAGACAATCTGGAGAAGGGTCAGACCATTACTGGTGCCCATTACTGAACATTGCTGTACAAATTGCATAATGCTGTAAAAACATTGGTATGATCTGCAGAGGCATCTGTCCTATTGCTGAAAGTGCACTTGCTCGCTCATTTTGAGCTGTGATTGAGGAATCATAGCCATGTGGCTTTGAAATTTTGCCTCGGCCATCCTATTTTGCTGATGTTAACCAAGTTAATTTTTATTTCATTAACTCAAAAAAAATGGTAGTGAGGTTTGAGATTTGACAATGAAAATGATGGCATTCAAGAGGTGGAATGCTGATTTTCAATGCGATCTGCTGAGTTCTACAATGATGGGCTTTGAAAGGTCAAGAAATGCTGGGAAAAACTTTGCTTAATGACTATGAGGAAAAGTCTAAAGAATATCAAATGAAAATCTATTTTCTATCATTGTTTTTAGTAATAATTAAAACTTTAATGACTTCATTTTATTTTAAAAACAAAATAATACATAATATATTTAATTACAATGGAGAGTCCAGATGGGCTGTGTTAGGAAGAGATGTAAGGCAGGGTTGCCCATTGTCACCGGTGCTGTTCAACGTATATGTGGAGGAAATGGTTAGAGGCATGGGAAGAACTGGAGGTAGGAATGAAAGTCGGAGGGGAATTCGTAAAATCTGTTAGGTTTGCTGATGACCAAACATTAGTTGCTCAGTCAGCCAAGGGGTTGCAAGCATTGCTGAGTGAATTGGAGGTTCAGTGCAATAGATATGGGAAGAGAATCAATATTAATAAAACAAAGGTGATGCGATTTTCCAGGGAGAAAAAGGCTAAGCTAAATATTAACATAGGAGTGGAAAAAATAGAGTAGGTAGAACAGTTTACATATCTTGGAAGTATTTTGGACCAGCACGGTCAAAGTAGTAGGGACTTAAGGAGAAGAATTGCACTAAGCAAGGAGGGAGTTGATGGGGACGTTGAGTAGGGAGGTCATGAAAAGACTCTTAAAAACTTTGATATGGAGCGTAGCTATGTACGGCGCGGAAACTTGGTAACTAAATCAGGATGATAGATGTAAATTGGAGGCTTTTGAAATGTGGATGTGGAGAAGAATGCAGGAGGTGAAATGGACCAAAAGGAAAACAAATGAGGAAGTACTTGGGATGGTGGGTGAGGAGAGGGGTTTGTTGAGAGAAATCCTAAGGAGGCAGGAAAAATGGATCAAGGGCATATTGATCGGCAGTGGGATGTTGAACACTGTACTATAGGTGAGAATGTTAGGCAAATGAGGAAAGGGCAGGAACAGGATAGGGATTTTGGACGGGATGAAGGGAGGAAGGAAGTACAAGGAAATAAAGTAGGCCTTGATGGAGAGTAGGTTGCTGAATTGTATTACTGGATTGCCCGTTAACTTTTTAAGTTACTTATATAAATCTTAGCTTTCAGGCATGTATCCTTGTAATAAGCCTTAACTTTGTAGATACACATTTTATGGTTTAATTAATGTTGCTTACTTCAATAAAAACCATAAACACAGTAATCAACCCGAAGGTCGGTTTAGTAGGTGATGGTAGAGTTCACCCATGTACCAAGCCTGACGGCGTGTGAATATTCACACATCAGGGTAGGGGGCCAGTTCCTTTCCCTGTGCTGGTTATGGTTTCCCAGGAATATCTGGTACCCGAAAAATCAACTAGCTTGGGTGGAGCTGCAGGTACCCAGAGTGCCTTGCCCAGGAATCGAACCCGGGACCCTCCGGTCAGTAGTCCAATGCTCTACCCACTAGACCACCGCGTTCAATATCCACCACAATTTTTTTCTTGCAAATAACACATGACATTTGTTCAATAAAAAGATGTAAAGGATTAATGAAATGAAATACTTTACTTTGTAATTCCACACCATTTATTTCAAAAACACGACCCAGGTTTCGATGCTGAACGTCATCATCACCTGATGATGACATTCAATGTCGAAACCTGGGTCTTGTTTTTTAAATAAATTGTGTGGAATTACAAAGTAAATATTTCATTTCATTATGTCATGCAAATTCCATAAAGTTACGCCTGAGACAACAAATGTTATAGGTACATAATTCATTGTGCAGAAATTGTTTGTTTTCCTGTTTGGCTACTGTGTAAAGTACATTTGGCCCAAGTTGCACTTTTTTAATGCAGTATTACATCACCAGCAGCCATTGCAATTTAAAACATGTTCGGTGTACCTATGCTTGCTTCTGATGATGGAAATATGTTCTCCATGAAGGCGTTTCTTCAGATTGGAGAGAAAGAAAAAGTCAAATGAGATTAAGTCTTGACTGCTGGATGAGGTACACAGTTCACACTGATTTTCAGGTACATTTGTGAAATGCAGCCATTTATTACTTTGGTGCATCGTCTAGCCTGTTGCCTTGAAATATGGCCTTTTAGAATTTTCAGTACATTCCTATTCTATGCTCAATTTACAATTGTGTATGCTGGAAGGACACACTGATACCCCATTTACCAAAATCCAAAAATGATATGATCATGTTTCCCAACAGAAGCTACCACATGGGATCAAATGAAATTTTTAATATTCCTGATAATGATCATGACATTGTTGATGTACTGTCAATCTTCTCTCACAATAGCAGCAGTCTTGTGAATGTTTTACTTCCATAAGCACAAAGGCTGGGGCTCTGGATTCACTTTCCTTTGAAATTAATTCTCTCTCTCCTCTTATAGCATTTTAAACTATCAGAGGATTTATAGTCAAGAACGGGCTCTCCATTTGGCTTCTGGAGCATTACATAAGCAGACATGCCAACTCTCCCGATTTAAGCGGGAGACTCCTGATTTTTCCTTCTTACGTTCTTGATGAACTGTTCAAATTGTGTACTCAGCTTAACATGTTAATAAAGTGTGACATTCATTAAAAATTGGCAAAGTGTCATAAAGGGATTAAGGTGCCATGCAAATATTGTGGTAATTAAAAGTGATTACTTCGTGATACACTTCTAAAAATCTCCCGATTTTTCATTTTTGAAAGTTGGCATGTCTGCATAAGCTTCAGCTGGTGATTCATCCATATGGAAGTAAAATTCAATGCAGTATCATGATTTAACTCCATTGTTGCAGTGAGCAAACAAAACGTGTTTCAACTTGCAATGGGTGTTGCTGATGCAATACTGAAGTCGTAATCAGTGCAACTTGTACCACATTTAGATCATGCATTAAGCTGACAAAAGAATAAACTTCATTGTTTGCACAAAGTGTCATCTCATCCACTTTTCAAAACAATCGGCAAAGTCCTTTTTCTCAATGGCCACCAGTTGCCTCATCACATTCTCCTTTAAACATAGCAGTTTCTGGCTTTATTAGGTGGAATTCATTCATGATAAGGGTAGAGAAAAAATACTGCTATTCCACATGAAAAGGTATATCTGATGGTGATGCACAGCATTGAAACCATGGTCGTGTAAAATAATAAACTGACAGTAATTGAACAGAATTGAAGGATTTGTGGTTCCTGGCTACTCTTGGAGCTGACGAAAATGAGCAATGGTAATTCCTGATAGGGTCACCCATACTAGGGATGTTGGAGGGTAGGAGAAAGAAACTAATTCAGCTTGTGTTTGTATCTCAGTGAAGTCTAGTAATTTCAATGATAGTGTTTTGTCAAAAATATTGTTAAGGAAATAAATGTGAAAACCACCCGAATTATTTTCCCATCATTTAATGAAGGCAAATTGAAGAGTAATCCTGACAGCTACTGTCAGTCCACTGAGTGTTGTGCCGGAAAGTGGAAGAGCCTCATCATCACATGAAATCTTTGCACAACCAAGCTGACACAGTTGGAAAATAAGACTTAAAAAAGTATGACTTTGGTTAGGGTGGGGACATTGACTATTAGGACAATGCTAAGGACTGAGAAGCTAGGAGTTGTTGAGAGTAATGTAAATTAATTTAAAGTTTTCAGTCATCGCTTTCTTCTACGTTCCCTTTGTTGAATTTAGCTAGATTGTTCCACTGAGACCATCATGGTGCAGTGGCTAGTGTACTGACTTTCCACTCAGAGAGCCTGGGTTCAAATCCTGGAGAGAAGCAGATATTTTTAAATGGTATTCCGATCCTTAAGGTGTTTGTGTAGAGCCCTTTGAGTGAGTATGCCGTCTTTCAGCTAGGATGTTAAGATGCAGACCCCTTGGCACCTTTCGTTAATGTTAGGCTAATGCCAATGCCACATTTCTCTCCACCCTTATTGCTTTCCCATCTCTCTAATGGCACAAATGACCTCAGTTGCCTCCGCAAAAGCTGCTATAACCTCTTGGCCTACCTTGAAATTCTCTTTTATTATCATTCACTGACACAAACCTTGAGTCAGAACTATGTTAGCAATTCCATATTTTCTTGTAACATTCTTCAAGATAGTGAGTGCATCTTATGTTTGTTCAAATAAATACAATTTTTTCCTTTGGTGAAAAAATTTTTTGCTCAGGCTTTTATGGTGAATGACAACTATAGCATATGCATAATGCATAATATTACCAACGAACAACACAGTTCCAGGTGTGATATGGTGATAATCCTTCATAATGAAAGAAGACGCTTTGCTTTTCCACATGGAGTATTTTTATTATGACCTTGGTTTTGTTATAACATAACATCTTAAGGTAAAATTAGAAATATTGGATCACACACACACACACATATATATATATATATATATATATAGATGATGCGGAAGTACTCACAAGAGCAATATAACTTTTGGACGGCACAATAGAACACAGAATAAAACAGATAACACGTAAAAGGACACTCACACTGTAGATGATTTAAGCTTTCGGCCTACTTTGAGGCCTTCTTCAGGTCAGACTGCTAATATATATGTATATATATTCAAACTTGAAAATCCCGCCATACGGCGCACAAATATTCATTCAAACAGAAATAGGTATAAGGAAAGGGGATAGGAAAACACATAAAAGGCGAACACAGGACATGTGGGGAAGGCGGTTTTTGAGCAGATCACGAAAGTAAAAATAATGAATATTTGTGCGCCGTATGGCGGGATTTTCAAGTTTGAATATGTGTTTGGCCAATGTGGCTCGTCTCTTCTTCTGGCTATGCGTGCCATGAAACGCACCGTTCCTATCCTTTATAATATCATATGAATGCTTTTCTACTATCCTTTCCCCTTCTTGTGTCCCGTCTATTTCTCCTTTGGTGGGTGAAACAGCTCCATAACGCCATCTTTCGGGCAACATCTATCGGAGCACTTTGGCGCTTTATAAGATCGCAGATCTCAAGGTAAATCAGGTTTCCTTATTAGCTCAATAGGTAGAGCATCCGCCCGGAAAGTGGAAGGTCCGTGGTTCGAATCCCGGATAAGGAAATATTTTTACTTTCGTGATCTGCTCAAAAACCGCCTTCCCCACATGTCCTGTGTTCGCCTTTTATGTGTTTTCCTATCCCCTTTCCTTATACCTATTTCTGTTTGAATGTATATATATATATATAATCTTGGAAATGGCGCTCTCCGGCGACGCACAAACCTACAAACACTCAGATAATAAATATTCCACACACAGAAACATAGAAACAAAGAAGGACACTTACAGTAGATATTGACATTTCGACGGCACCGCCGTCGTCATCAGAATACCATTGTCGGGGAAGAGCAGAGAGGACATGTGCAGGAGGAGAGGTAAGGGGCCAATAGGAAGCGGACAAGGTGGGGGAGGGGAAATGGGAGGGGGCGGTAGAGTTGCCGCGGTAGGGGAAGAGCTGGAAGGACCCGGTCGTGACGCGGCCGGGTCTTATGCAGGGGACTCGGTGACCAATTCGCTCATAAGAGTGAAGCAGTTCTAGGCAGAATTGGATAAAATCCTTATAAATATAAGGAGGAGGAGTGGTAAGGGACCAATAGGAAGCGGACAAGGTGGGGGAGGGGAAATGTAGGCAGCATTGGATAAAATCAGTGGGCTTGGTTCAGCCTAGGGGGTTTAAAGGACTGGAGCACCCAGATATGTGCCATCTCGCGGGTTCTCACCTCTATGCTACTAGCGGAATTGGGAAGGGTTTCAATCGGTGAAATGGAGAAGCATCAGAAACGGATCACCTTTCCTCCTCTTGAGGAAGACCACCAAAAATTTGATGCCCAGGGAGTTTCTCTTTTATTTGTCTTTGTCTACTAGTGCTAATTCCATTTACATTATTATTCACGTCCACAAGACTTTCACAAAATTGTTATATATATAAATATATACGTAGGCTAGGAAATAGGGGAGGAGGAGAGAACAAACAAAAACAAGAAAAAACAGACCAGACTAGCCAAATCCACCATTTAAAGCAGTCTCACAGAAGAAAAACCTCATAGGCAAAGAGCCCCTTTCCTAGATGATATTTCATTGAAATTGCAAAGGATCATGCCTAAGGACAAGGTGAAACCTGCCTTCTACAATGTGGGTAACTTAAACAATCTTATCCATACCAAAAACAAATTCATTCCCTTACATGGGAGTGAAGTATATAAATTTCACTGTGGAGACTGCAACGAAGTGTACATTGACCTACTGGGAAGGAGGATTAAGACAAGGGTGAAAGAACACCAGGCTTGCTTCAAGGAGAACAGTTCCTCATCTCTCTTCACCAAACACCCCAGTGATTGTGGCCATAGAAGTGACTACTTCACGTCATGCTACATGCAGAAAAGCCAGGACACTGCCTGGATACACAAGAACAACTAGAGTTTCTACAGCACACCAATTCAGGAGTAGATATTTTGACAAACGAATTTTTATACCCTTCTCGCTCCCCATTATTGCATTTCCCTATGACTAACCCCTTTAAACCCCCTCCCCCCACCCATTGGCCGACCAGCCCATCACCAACCTATATCCCTATACCCCAACCTATATGCAACACTATATCAGGCCATTAGTGTTCTCTCGTCGTTCTCCACCTAATCACCATGCCATTAACTTGTAGATCATATTTTATCTTTCCCCCAGCCTTCCTTCGCTCCTTTCCCCTTTTCCTCCCTCCCCCAATCCAGCTTTTTCCCCTCTCCCCTCTTTATCTTTTGGTTTGTTCTCTCCTCCCATCCCCTCTTTCCAAGCATATGTATATCCAAATGTAATACATGTATATAGGTGTGATCCAAGATTTCTAATTCTATCTGAAGATGTTATGCTGTAATGAAACCTAGGTTGTAAAAAAATATGTGGAAAGGCAGCGTCTTCTTTCATCATCACCAATGAATGTGAACAAAAACTATTGCTAAACATAGAAAGATAAATAAGTTTGTTAATATTAATTCTTCATCACTGCCATATTGGTGTAACATGATCACCATGGGACTCACTGAAGTTTCTTCTATCCATGTTGTAACCAAAAGTATTACACTCAAAGTGTGAACCAAATTCATAATTGGTATAGCAATTCAAGGTTCAGATGTTGCACCATTTCATTATTATTTGGTAGTGTACTGTTTAAGGTAGATTTTGGCTGTAGACAGACTGCACAGGCCTACGTTTCTTGGCCTTGCCAGCCTTAGAAGCTTTGTCTCCCCCACTGCCAGTCACAGCAAACGGCCCAGCGGGTCGAGTACTGTAGCTGCCAGGAATCATATTTATAATTGTGTGCATTATAAGTTTGTAGGATAAAAAATTGAGGTGGTTTTGCATTGACTTCCTCAATAAGTGATTTGATATGACACCATCAGTACCACAATAGATAACCACAGTAATCCAGCCAAAGGTTGGTTTAATAAGTGAGGATATAGCTCGCCTTGTACTAAGCCCAATGATTTTTTAAATTAAAAGGTCAATGTGTTCAGGCCAGTTTCTTTCTCTGTGCCACCTGTGGTTTCCAAGGTAAAATCTTGTATCTAAAAAATCATGCAGCTTGGGTGGAGCTGCCCAGAACTCCACCACTTGACTAATACATCCCTCTCAATTGTTTGATATCTGATTGGAAGATTTCAAATTGGCTATTTACATCGGGAAACCAGAATTGGGGACAGTTTGGCACAAAATGAATAGCAGAAATGCAATGCATTCATAATGTCTACGGGTCACCCTGCAATGTGAAAATACTTAGTAGTATGCACTGCCTTTTAGGAAGTCTTAAAATGAAAAATGCTTTTGTGAGTCTTGAGGGTTTACAGTATATTTTGAAATTGGTCATGCTAAAGTTAAACTTAATATTTGTTTAATTCAAGAGGCCAAAAGACATCAATAAGATTAGTCTGCTACTTTTTAACAATTTCTTACCATTTTGTATTTGGGCAGTAAAATAGTGATGCCATTTTATCTGCCAATTAAATAGCTTAAGCGAGTTGAGCCGGCAAGGTGGTAATTAACTTTTTGAAAAATTGTCGGAAAAACACTTCCTACCGTATGAATTCAGTAAAACTAACTGAAAATGAATGCGTAATGAATACAATGTGATTTATGAACACAGGACGTACATATATGTCCACTGACATAACTAATAAATTGCTACAACTATTGTTTTCAAGATATCCAACTACCTTTTTTTGATTGTCTCTACTCTGCCATTGAAAGTCACAAACTTATGTATTTTTCGGCAAAGTCAGAAAGCAGGATTTTGAATTGGAATAGAATTGATCAATCACAGCATGGAACTAATTTTTTTCCATTTTTCTAAATGAAAATAATTTGTTGCTTTATTCGATTAGGATAATGAAACCATGTGATGGATAAAGTTGAATCTTTAACAACAGTGTGGTGAGAAATGAGACTTGCTAAAAGCAAACCTTTGATACTTTGAGTGATCCCTTGGATTTTCTAAGGAGTTATTGAACAACCCACTTTTATAGATATGTCCACCACAGTAAAGCTTCCGTAGATAATAACAGTAAGCACATACCAAATGCATGAACAAGTGCCTTGATATACCTGCAATGGTCTTGTGATACTGCCAGGCATTGGCATTTTTTAGCTTCCAGTAAAGTAACAACTTCCCTATACAATGAAAATTGCATAGTAGCAGAAAACTTTCCACAACTTAACAGGGAAATATCATCATCAGTATTTCAGTCCTTGATACCTTCTCCATTTTACGTCCTTCTTAATTTGTCCTCTGTACATGTATCTTGGTCTTCCTTGTGAAATCTTCCCTTCTATTATATTCCTAATCAATCCATTGTGCCTCAATGTGTGTCCAATTCATCTATTTCTTATTTGCCATAGAGTTCTCCATATAGTTCTATCCTCTTCTGCTTTTCTATATACTTCCTCGTTCCTTACTTTGTCCATTTAATCTTCAGCATTCTCCTCCAGCATCATGTTTCAAAAGCTTCTATTCTTTGCTGGTCCACTTTTCCAATGTTTCAAGTCTTGGAACCATAGAGTGGCATGCTCCACACGAAAGTCTTGAAGAACTGCTTCCTTGTTTCCAGCCTTAGGTTCTTAGCATACCAAGCCTGGCAGAGGCACTGGCATCAATGTGTTGATCCACAAGATCTATATAAAAAAAGATGAGACTGGTCTTTCTATGTGTAAAATGGTTCACAGCTCACAATCAGTGAGGTGTCTATGAGAAGTAAAACCCTGCCTTGCTTGTGGCCCTATCTCGACTTTTCACTGCACAACAACAATTCTTGTCTGAGCTTGCATGCAGTAGCTGTACAAATTCTTGTGTTAGTGAGAATGAAAGTGTGAGAGAAGCAGTGCGTGTGCATTGAATTTTGTTAACCTGGGTGAAGTGCAACCGAAACTTATGCAATGATTCGAGAAGCATTTAGCAACGAATCTGTGAGATGGACAGTGTTTTCGTTTCCGGTTCCAATCTGAACAAACCTCGACCAATGAAGAACCAAGAAGTGGATGACTATCGACGTCAACAAACGATTCCCACATCTATAGTGTGAATGATTTAGTGCATGCAAACCATAGGTTAACTGCCAATGAACTTGGATCATGTTTCACCATTTTCAACAGAAATTTTGGCCATATAGGGCATCATGTCCAAATTTTGGCCACAAGTGTTAACGGATGAACAGAGGCAAAGACATCTTGACGTTTGCCAGGAACTGTTGGATCGTTCAAACGATGACCAAAACTTCTTATAAACAATTGTCACCGGCAATGAAACCTGAATTTATGGTTAGCTGTAGAAGCCAAAGCTCAGTCTTTATAGTAGAAGTTGCTATCTTCCCCACAATCCAAAAAAGCTCAGATGTCATGATCAAAGGTGATACTGATCATTTTCTTTGATTGGGAAGGTATTAATTATGAATATGTCCCAAAAGGACAAACAGTGAATGGGCAGCACTATATGGAGGTTATGAGAAGGTTAAGGCACCATGTTGCAGAAGAGACCACAAATGTGGAAAAACAAGTATTATTGCTTTTATCACCACAATGCACTAGCACACACATCATTGATTGTTACAGAAGAGGCCAAGAACATGCCAACAGCCACCCTACTCTCTAGTTCTTGCTCCAGCAGACTTTTTCCTATTTCCTAAGTTGAAATCCATATTGAAAGGATGCTGATTTGAAACTATTGAATCCAACAAAATTGTACTACAGACTTAAAAGCTACCCCAAAAGAAGCATTTCAGGTGGCATTCGAAAGCTGGAAAAAACATTGGGAGCATTTCATTGGCAGCCTAGGGCTGTATTTTGAAGGCGATTAGCATTTTAAAAGGGTAACTATAAAAATCAAGTATTTATTCAAACAGTCTCATCTTTCTTTGTGTAGACCTTGTATTTTAAAGAATTTTAGTAATGTATATTTGAACTGGAATAATTTATTCTTTTTGGGACAGACCATGTAGTCATGCTGTTCGCTCAACATATGTGGATTGTCATTTTGAATATGATTGACAAATGATGCATTTAAAAACAACTTCTTACTAATTTTGAGTGAGGCATTCATTCTATTATCAATTAATAGCTGCATTAATTGTTCCTCTGACATAAATAAATGCAAAATGAAATAAATGACAAGTAAACTCATGGGGCAATACAAAGTGACTCATTTATTAGGGCATTGTGCAGCTTTTTTAGGTGGTATCCAACAGTAAATTTTGTTGCTTTTATTAAGTGTTGATCAATAGTATAGTAATATAGATCCTTTAAAGTTAAATATGATGTCAGTCTTTTGAGACTTGATTGTGAGGTAAATTATTTACATGGCAAAAGGGATTGGTGAACAGAAGAGGTGGAAATAAGTTAGTTTATTTCTTAGTTACAACATTAATGAAATTATTAAATCTAGGATTCATAGCAATATTTGTTGTGATATTTACTTGACTTTTTTAAACAAGTGGGTAGCAGTAGTTTTTAGGGTAGGCGATTGACAACTAGGGTCAGTAGCATTTAGTAAACCACCAGAGTCCAACAAGAGGTGAGCTTGGGAGATTCTATTAGGGTCCAGAAACTATGGTACTTGTAGGAAGCCTGGTTACTGGATGGAAGAAAGTTAATCCTAGATTAAGAGTGGTAAGGCATTAGATTCATCCGATTAGGAAGATTCAATGGTGCCCATTGTGTTTGAGGAATATAATTAGCTAATACTTTAATTTTGACTCTACGTTACCGCAGGAAATAATAACCTGATGATTTGGCAGTACAGAGGTGGTAAGGTTTTATTCCTGACTGTACCTTATGCACCTTTTTAATGCTAATTCATGTCAATCACTCAGTAATGAAGTTCATTGCAGAAGCTCTCAAAACCTTAAAAACTTGTGTGACTCAAACTACCAGAGAGTAACTCAATATTTTGCTAAAAAATAATAATAAAATACATATGTTTTGAGAAATGGCAAAGGATATTGTTTTGTGGGTGGAAAATGAACTTGGATGGTTTAGGTGTGGAATACCTAGGTCTTATTTTTTTCAAGTGCATATATTTCTCTGTACTGTCCATCATAAAAATGCAGAAAATAGGAATGGATTGGAGGGACAGGAGACTGATCCGCAACCTGTACATGTCTCAGATTGCTCAGGGGCGAGTGGGGAATAGAGAGTCCGGATGGGCAGTGTTAGGAAGAGGTGTAAGGCAGGCTTGCCCATTGTCACCGGTGCTGTTCAACGTATATGTGGAGGAAACGATTAAAGAGGCATGGGAAGAACTGGAGGTAGGAATGAAAGTCGGAGGGGAATTCGTAAAATCGGTTAGGTTTGCTGATGACTAAGCATTAGTCGCTCAGTCAGCCAAGGGGTTGCAAGCATTGCTGAGTAAATTGGAGGTTCAGTGCGATAGATATGGGATGAGAATCAATATTAATAAAACAAAGGTAATGCGATTTTCCAGAAAGAAAAAGCCTAAGGTAAACATTAAAATAGGAGGGGAGACAATAGAGCACGTAGAACAATTTACATATCTCGGAAGTGTTTTGGACCAATACGGTCAAAGTAGTAGGGATGTAAGGAGAAGAATTGCGCTAGGCAAGGATGCTTTCTCAAGGAGGAGGGAGTTGATGGCGGGGACATTGAGTAGGGAGGTTAAGACAAGACTCGTAAAAACTCTGATATGGAGCGTAGCTATGTACGGCATGGAAACGTGGTCACTGAAGCAGGAGGATAGACATAGATTGGAAGCTTTTGAAATGTGGGGGTGGAGAAGAATGGAGAAGGTGAAATGGACCAAAAGAAAAACAAATGAGGAAGTACTAGGGATGGTGGGGGAGGAGAGGGGTATGTTGGGAGATATCCTATGAAGGCAGGAAAAATGGATGAAAGGCATATTGAGTGGCAGTGGAATGTTGAAGAAGGTTATAGAGGGGAGAATGTTAGGCAAATGAGGAAAGGGCAGGAACAGGATAGGGATGTTGGACGGGATGAAGGGAGGAAAGAAGTACACAGAGATGAAGAGAGACATATGTAGAGTAGGCTGCTGAATTGGGTTTTGTTTGGAGTTACAAAATATTTCATAGTTGTGTCCATCCAAAAACCTACCTTAACTGGTGGATAACCTAATAATAATATATATTCTACATGAATTATACAATTTTTTGTAGTTTTAAAATAATATATACCAGTATATATCTATAAAAATTTAAAAATGTGCCATTTATTTTCAAACGTTGCACTAAAAGTTTTACTGCTGATTGGCTGGTTTTTTGGTAAAAACACCTACTGCATAACTTAGAAAATAAAAGTTCAACCATTTCTACCTCACAGAAAGTCTGGCTGGAGGTTAAACACTAAGAAAATCTGATAACCAGCCAAATGCTGTTAGGATGCCAAATGGTGCAAATTAAGATTTAAAATAACTGTCTAAAATAATTGGCACTTGGATGGAATGTGTATTTCTAATTTAGTCTATAAAGAATTCACTTTAAATAGTAATGATATATTTACATTTGAAATTTCCATAATAAATGTAACCATATTCAGTTTGATTTAAGAGTCAATCCATTTATTTTTCCCTCAGTGGCATAATTGTGGTTTCTGAACGAAGTTGGAAGCAATAAAGATATTACTATCTCATTGTCATTTACTTGCAGAATACTTAATGCTAAAAATGAACAGCAGTGAGTTTCTTAAGCATAAATGTTGCCTTAAAAAAATGTATGAATTGTATTCTAGTCAAGCAATTTTCAAGTGATTGATTACACTCTTCAAGGTCTTCATGTTTCATGTACCTCGTGCTTGGTTTACCATTAAGAAATATGGAGATATACTTAAAATACAAGGGAGATTCAAATTAAAACTTTATGTATTGTTTATCTCATAATTTATGTAATAGAAGAGGCACATAATTATTTCATTTTTGCAACAATTTTATAATGTAAAAATCATTAACCTTTACATGGATTTGAACCTGGATCCTTGATGTCCGGCCGAGTGCTTCAGCCAGTTAAGCTACCAAGGTGCCCTCTTATACTCCAAAATTTTGGGGGCACTAAATGAACAAGATATTGTGAAGAAATACCATGGATACATCACAGGCATTTGTAGTTGTACACAAAACAACACAGTCCACGAGGTTTAAGCCAACTTTAAACACTATGGCGCTTTGCACAAGACTACGAATGCCTGTGACATTGTATATACAGTGTTTTGTCCCAGCATGTTGTCCCTTCAAGCCCCAAAAATTTTGAAATGTAAGAGAATGGCTTAACTGGGTAAAGCACTCATCTGGATATCATGGGATCTGGGTTCAAATTCCAGTCAACACGAATGATTTTTACACTCTGAAATTTTTTATTGTAATTCACATTTAGCGGTTGACTCGATTAAAAGTTACAGTCATGGCATCTCCCACATTTTCTTTGAATATTTCATTTTTGCTGTGTAATCTCCAAGGAGTGAGTACAAGAGGTTCACGTTTTTCCATGCTTTGGAGGTGCATGGATACCTTTAGAGAGATTATGGCCTCTGATTTCATACTTGATGTCCCTGACCTGGTCTGTGAGAATCTTTGACAGGATTGATGCTGTTGAGGTGTTTCCTAGTGCACACAAACTTTCTGGTATAACAGATATGCATCACTGTACTGAACTTTCATTTGTCGATGAATGTAAGAGCCAGTTCCACCCCTTCAATACTTAAAAAATAAATTACAGAATCCCATCTGGTGTATATTGAAAGTGGTGTTGCAATGTTAACACAGATGTTCTACCATGTTGTTGCATAATTGTATCATGCTGCCACTGTGCACCACTCAAAATTATGAGTATCATTGCTGCAAACTTAAAGGATGTTGATGTTGATCTTTAAATGTTCAAGGTGGTTTTCATTTGATTCACCCTTGTATATAGCTACCATGTAGGCATAGTTGAATATCCTTAAGTAAGAGTACTAATTATGAAGTTCTAAAGCCCAGTTTATGTAATAATATTCTTTTGTCAACAAAATAATTATGGTTTATCGAAAGTTCAAAACAGTCCTTGATATGACATTGAACTAAGACATAGGTGACAGGCAATAGTATGTAAAAAAAATGTAATTTACTGCTCTATGAGCACAGATATATTTGATTTATATAGTTTATTTCTTTGATAGTTATTGTTTAATATGTAATGAAAATGCTATGAATCCTCCCGAAAGTTTTTTTAATATAACACTTTTTTCCTTCAATAGATTCCAGCAGCCTACAGAATACAACTTAATGGTAAGTAAAAGTGGTAATCACGCAGAACACATTTTTAACATGTAGTTACTAACATTAATCGGGTTGATGTATTTAATTTTGTTACAAACAATTACTTTTACTTTGCATCATCAGGTGTCCTTGAAAATATATAAATCCATTGGAAATGGGATTCTTTATAAAATTTTGAATAATAAGTACAGTACTACCTGTTGTGGTGGAAGAAATCAATATGAACAAAAATGAATTGAATCAGAGAAGTGGTAGAAAATAATAATGAAAGGAATTGGATCATGTTCAAGACCTTGTGCCTGATGTCTCAGTACACTATGAATGAGCATTGCAAGGATGGTCCTAAAATAGAACTTAAGCTTGAAATTTGATTGGACCCAATGCCATTTGGGGACTATACATGCAAAAGAACTTCTGTATTTGTTTAGATTCTTAACAATTTTTAGAGGTTATGTGTTGGTAGAATCATCTGCTAATAAAACTTAGTTTTGAAATGCTCATCTGACTGCTCTTCAGCACCTCATCGTATGATGAGGTGCTGAATTGGCTGAAGCTACAATAACATTATATTCAACAATAATAATTTATTCTCTGTTGAAAATATATGAATTGCTTAGTTTCATTAAAGAAGTATCAAGTGTAACCAATATTCATAAATAAGTAATGCAGAGGTACAATCAAGTTGTAATAACTCACATAAGTAGTTGAGCACCAAAGTGTATTAAGTTCATCCCTCTCTTTCTGGAAAACTGTATATCCTTTGTTCTATTTACATTAATTCTAATCCCATATCTATCACACTGAATTTTCAATGTACTAAGCAATGCTTTCAACCCCTTATTTGACTGACAAAATAAAGTTTGGTGATCAGCAAACCTAACTGATTTTATGACTTGTCCACAGACTTTCATTCATATCTCCATTTCTTTCCATTCCCCTTTAGCCATTTCCTCCACATACACGTTGAACAGCACGGGTGATAATGGACACCCCTATCTTACTCCTCTTCCTAAGGCTACCCATCCAGACTCCAACCTCAACCCGCACCTGAGCAGTTTGATACATGTAGAGGCTGTGGATTAATCTCTTATCCCTCCAATCTACTCCTATTTCCTGCGACATATTCATAAGTTTTTCTCAATTCACTCATTCAAATATCTTTTCAAAATCTACAAAACAGGCAAATAAATCCTGAATGTATTCTATGTTCCTTTTGGTTAGTAATCTCATTACTACAATGGCATCGTGCATGCTTCTCCCTTTCCTCAACCCAAACTCATCACCCCCTAAGTAATCATTTGCCCTGCTCTCCATCCTTCTGTAGAAGATCCTGAGAACAACTTAAGCAGCACGGGAAATTAAACTTATTGTTCTGTAGTCTTCACTTGATGGAGCCTTTATCTTTTTTTGGAATATGAACCAATTGACAAAATCTTCTGGTCAAATTCCTCTCTCGTAAAATCTACGAATTAGTCAGTGGAAACTCTTCCTTCCACATTTTCCTAAACCTTTAAGTAGTTCTGCAGGAATTTTGTTTACCCCCATGGGTTTATTTGATTTTAATTCCCTCAATATTTAATGATTAAGCATGGACCTAAGCTATCCTCATCTACATCATATTCTCTTTCCATGCCCAAGCTTGCTGGCCAAAATTCTTTACCATACAGTTATTCTATGTATTCCTTCAATTTCTCTTGGATCTTTTCTGTTTCAACTATTATTTTACCTGACTTATCCCTAACTCAGAATCACCTCGGAAAGTTATTCTATAGAGTGCCAATTCCCAATTGACATGTACATATATAGAACATTATAGTATGCAAATATGCAAGTCCATTTTGCATTTGTTTTTATGTTTCGGGCAATTCATCCATTTCTACTCAGGCTTTTTGATATTGGAAACAGTTAATAAAAGCTGTGCATGGAGTACCTATTTGTACTTCTCAAATCCCTCACACCTCTTTCTGTGTTAAATGACAAAGAGCCACTGATGTGTTGTAGCAGTGCATTTGCTCTATATTATTAGTTATTGGGATATTTTTAATGTTATCTAGTGATGCTTAAAGTCATATTGATTCACTTTTTTCTTCTTAGGCAATCACAGGACATCTCACAAACTACAGATGAAAACCAGAGGAGTTGAACAAGCATTTATTCTATAAAAATGAATGATATGATAATTATAAAAATCACCTCCTCCTATATATCTTGAACTACATATATGTTATGATACTTAAAGTACACTTCATTTTTGTTTGGTGCTGTCCCAAGATATGTTATTTGAGGTTTTACATGTGCACTAGTGTGGTTAATGATAAAATAAATAAAGCTTTTTAAAATTTAATTTAAATGTGTATACATTTACCTGTAGGTATCCCTCTTGTTGTCATTTAAGAGTAAATTTTGTTTATGTGAATTAAAGTGATGGCTCTTTGGTTGGTATCAGGGTGTAACAATAAAATTCTGAATTACTTTTTGCTCTGATCTGGAAATGGCTATTATATTATGTTAATGGCCATTTAAATTCAGCAAATGAAAATTCCTCCTCTGCCATTATGTACATCAAGTTGCCATATTTGTCTGACTGACACAGTTACTAAGTCAAATTGCTCAGTTCATACTGAAACTTACCAGAAAACTCAATTAAATATTCTGGTTTAATTTTAAAGGTAAGGGTAGTTGGAAAAGTCTTTAGAGAGAGGGTTTGGCTTCAGTTGGGCATATCAAAGTTGCAGTTTGTACCATCACTTATAGGAGCACTTAAAAGTTTCAGCCTAATCAGTGTATTACACTCTTGTTTAGCATTTGTTTGAATCTAGCAAGTCGAGTGATTTCCCAAAAGTGGATAAAAAAGAATGGTGTGCATTCATCAAACGTTACTCTATATAAGGTGAATAGCCTCAGGAGATTCTTGATAAGAGTGAGTTGATAAACTTTATGATGAATCTGTGCCTTTGATGAGACTGTTTTATAAAGTGGCTTCCAAATTCCAAGAAACAGCAGGAGATGCCATGACAGTAACTTTTAAAGGAGTCATCTGCTAAATGTGCATTACTATGCAACAATATTTGAGTTTAAAAAGCATCCGCCATGACTGGGATTCAAAACCAGATCCCTCAATGTCTGACCGAGTGCTTTAGCCAGTTAAGCTGTTGTGTCTTAAGAGATTTTGAGGCTTAAAGGAATGAGATGTTGAGATGAAATACCATCATATAATGTCACAGGTATTCATAGTCATGTGCATTGTAACACAATCCATTAAGTTAAAGGCAACTTTAAACACAAGGGGTGTTTCACCTTTAATCAATGTTAAGATTCCAAAATCTCAGTCAGTGTCAAAGGATGGCTCAATAGCTTAACTGGCTAAAACATTCCACCAAACATCGAGGGATTTGGGTTTGAATCTCAGTCAAGGCGAATGATTTTTACACCCTGAAGTTGTTGCACTGTGGTTCCCAAATGTTCAGAGTGGTCATAAGTGAGAATAAGTGACACTGAACATTCCAAATGACCTGTGGAGGTCACTACTCTAGAAAAAATTGATAAAATTCATGAAGAATTAATGAAAAAAGAATTACTGGATTACCAGAACACATTTTGTATCTATTCTTATTCTTTTCCTCTATTGCAAGTTTACACTCATCATCAAACCAATCTGCATTCCTTTTTACTTTTGCTTTACCTATTATGTACTTTGCAGTTGATCGGACAGATTGTGTAATTCTTGTCCTCCACAGAATATTGCTATTTCTGTTTTTCCCCATTCCTTGTTAACTTTCTACTTATTTCATCTTTGTACCTCAAAGCTTCCACAGTATCTCTTAAAATTTTACTATTCCATGTAACCCCTCTTGGCCTATTGAGCTTCCCTCCAAGAGGGCCAGTCGTTCTCTAAAATCTACTTTCAATAGATAGCGATCAGTCACAATTTTGTCCTCGTACAGACCTTAGGTCTAATATAGAAGATAAATGTCTCCTGGATACCAGCACATCTATTTGATTCACAATTCCTGTCCCAGGCATTTTCCAGGTACCTTGGTGAATATTTTTATGTTCAAAGCATGTGATCTTTATGATCATGTTGAGCGACAGAGTAAGCTGGCAGAGAAGCCTTTCATTTTCACTTGTCATATCATGCAGCGGGTACTCTCCTGCTACAGAATGTAAGAAGTCTCTTACCGATTTTTGCATTAAAATCTCCAAGAATGATAATTGTTTGATATTTTGGTATTTTTTGGCATTATCTTTCCAGTTTATCATACAATTCTTGCTTTTCTTATTGTTTTATCTTCAATAAGGGAAAGGGCTTTTGTTATGGAATTTTCCTTTTAAGGTTATATTACATAGTCTGTCCCCTAATGACTCAAAATTCATCAAACAGTTTCTTATCCTTGCATTAATCATGAAAGCATTTCCATATAATCCTGTTCTATGTCTGGGTCCACTGTATAGTACTGTAAAATTCTTCTTATCAATTATACCATTTCCTACCCATCTCACTTCCTGTAGGGCTATAATATTCAAACCATATTTCAGCATTTCATTGGCAACTTCAATCATTCCACCCAGTTTCAACAATGTTCTAACATTCCATGTTGCTAATTTCCATGTATTTGTTGTCCTTGTCTGTTTGCCAGGTTGATATCTTAAAAATTCATCCTTCTCTATCTGAGGCACATTTAGAGGTTTCGTAGCAAGCGAATTTTTAAAGGGTAGGGTTGCTAGCCCTACACCTAACCCCCCCGACTTGGAGGACCAGGATTTATATACAGGGTTTACTCCCTTAGAAAGGATTTTTTTTACACATAAAGAGCCTTCTATACACTATCATGTGAGGCTTACTTAGTCTGGCAGTTCAGTCAAGACCTGTCTGGCAAGGGAGGTCCTACCAGTAGCTCTTCTACTGCTGGCATACCTCTTAACATCCTTACCACACACAATCCTCCCTGCACGGCACTGAAAGTGCCTTCAAAAAGGCAGTGCCTCAGGGGGAGGTAACCGATGGGTTGCTTATAATAATAACTGCTTTGTATTTGCTGAATTATTGTGAATTTCTTGTTTAATTTATCTATGTGTTGAACATTCACTTGACATGGAGGAGACAGTAACACACTAAAACATATTTCCCAATGTATTTCAACAAGTGCAGGTAAAAATGAAATTTGAAAGGATTACCATAGAAAAGCAAGAAAAAAATAGAACAAGTAAATGAGTGAAAAAAATCATTGCTGGAAGAGTCTGTGGCACCATCCACCCAAACCTAATCTAACCATATGAGATAAAATCGCATTCCATATATATATATTAAAAAACACAGTAATCAACCCGAAGGTCGGTTTAGTAGGTGATGGTAGAGCTCACCCATGTACCAAGCCCGACGGCGTGTGAATATTCACACATCAGGGTAGGGGGGCCAGTTCCTTTCCCTGTGCCGGTTATGGTTTCCCAGGAAAACCTGGTACCCGAAAAATCAACTAGCTTGGGTGCCCAGAGTGTCTTGCCCGGGAATCGAACCCGGGACCCTCCGGTCAGTAGTCCAACGCTCTACCCACTAGACCACCGCGACCCGCATATATATATATATATATATATATAAAGACATTTTATCTCTAATAATAAATAAAGGGTTGAAATTCTATTTCTTGCAAGTGAGAAACTTTAAATATAAATTTTTATATTCTTTAACACGTCAAGATTGCTATGAAAATCTGATTTGTTAATTATTTGGCCTTGCTAATACTGAAAAAGGAAAGAACATAAAATTTTTAAAATGTTACAAAAATTTGAATGAGGGAAGGAATCACAGAAGAAATAAAACAAATTTTGCAAAAAGGATTCATTTAAAATTTGATTTCGAAGATTAGCGCCCAGAATAGAGCAGTTTACACCAGCGCTACCTGTACATATATGAAATAACTATTTGAGCAGTCAACGCGCCCTATCTTCATGTAAGCAAAGTGTTGAAACCTATATACTTCAATTATGAACACTCGCCTCGACCAAATTCAAGCCTCCTTTTCTTATGGTGCCTAATATTTAGGCACTTTAAAGTATACACACTAGTTTCTAACCACTTCGGACGCAACTGAATCCTCATGACTCCTCATCCTACTAGACTAATATTGAATTTTCAGCTGTATCCGTCTCGTGGGTTCATTTTCATTGTCGATTGAAGCAACAGACTTGTTTATATAGAAAAATGGAAAGAAAAGACTTTCGTCCGGTGATTAAACACTACTATTTAAAAGGATTGAAACCGAAAGAGATCAAAGCCGAGTTGGATGAAGTTCATGGCTCATGTGCACCTTCATATGCCACTATTTACAACTGGCTTAGTAAGTTTAAACGTGGCCTTACATCCACGAATGATGGACATCGTTCGGGGCGTCCAGTGGAAGCGAGTTCCTCCGTAATGGTCGAGAAAATCCACGATATGGTTTTGAGTGATCAACAGATCACAGTTCGCGAACTAGTTGAGGCCACTGGCATATCGCAAGGTACAGTGTTTTCAATTTTGCATGAAAAATTAGGGGTAGAAAAAATAGCGACAAAATGGGTGCCTCGTTTGCTGTCAGTGGAGGATGACCGCAATCGTTTAGTTGATTCGGAGGTTGGTTTAACGCTTTTCCGTCGCAATCCTAACGAGTTTGTCCGTCGATGCATGTCTGACAGCGAAACATGGAGACAGTACTGCACTCAAGAGAAAAAGGAACAATTGAAACAGTGAGTTTCAAATTTTTTACGTATCTATTCATTGCCCCACTATTCGGAGATGCCAAATTATTGTTTTTATAGTTTTTTAATAATACTATTTATTATACAAGACTGATCAATTGACATATAATGTTTCTACTGTGATGGCTTAAGATATCTTCAGAATGTTTTTGATGAGACAGTTCGATCTAATTTCAATTAGTTGATATAATGTGAATGCACTGGTCCACAATAATTCAAGAAAACAATCAAGAGGTGCCTTCCTGATAATGTACACTATAAAAAAGAGGTTGCTTGTTGTTTGTTATCTCCAAGTGGTTATTACTGTATGTAATCACACATGTCTGCTTTCTGTGATGTAAACATTTTCATTACACATGCATACTTATCTTGATTTGAATTTTACCCCGAGTTGTACTCAATTGAATTACATCTAGTGTGAGATTTATAAAATCAAAGAAGTAGCCCCTGAAAAAGTAAGACTCTCTGACTACAAACCTTTTTGGTTCTGTTTGTACCACAATCAGGTTTACAAACCAATATTAATGTTTCTTGAGATAGCCCACTGGTCTGTTTTGTTTAGAGTAATTATGCATTTTTATTTGCTTAGGGAAAAATTTTACTTTGTATGTTGTATTGGATACACAATTTGTAATGCATGTGCCAGCCCTTGCAAATTGAAACATATGCAGTCTACCTACACCTGCTTCAGATGACAAAAAGTTTTCCCTCGCCGTTGTTCTTTCAATTAGGGAGCATGGTAATGTCACAATAGGGAGGACAAGGAACAAAGTTCACATTGGTTTTTGGGATGTGGTCCTTGGACAGTCAACATATATGCAGAATTTAAAAAAAACACAAAAAAAATGCAAGGGGCTAATTTAGGCAAGCAGGCTGGCTATTCCAAAAATGCCTTATTGAGAGATGAGGTGCTCTGGGAAGTGTTCCCTCAATACAGCCATTGATGCCCTTGAAGTGTGAGCCGTTGCTCCATCCTGTTGGCACCATGTCCAGTAGTTCATCAAGTCATGCAGAAAAGTATTCCTCTAGCATGTTAAAATATTGGTCTGAATTCACTCTCACCGTGACCTCATTATCTTCAAAAAACCTGGAACCGACTGAGGAAATTACGCACCACACTTTAGATGAATGCAAAGGCATTTGATGCAATTCTCTGGGATTGGTGTCAGCCCAGCAGTGCATGTTCTGTTTGTTTACATGTCCACTCACATGAAAATGGGCTTCATCACTGAAAAACACAATTACATCTTCAGGAGAGTTTTCGAGAAGAGCCTCACATGCATTCTTCTGAGAGTTGAAGTTCGTTCCGACAGTCAGAAGAACGTTCCGAGAGTTCCTGCACAATTGCCAACTTGTAAGGATGGTAATGACGGTCATCATGGAGTATTCACTTCATTGAACGATCTGAAAGTACAAGAGCTGATGCATGTTTGAATACAGAATGGTTTGGGGATTACAATATGGCATCTCACTGCCTCAGTGTTCTTAGGTGATGTGATGGGTTGAGGGATTCCAGTTCTTTGTCTTGTCACACTCACGGTTCGTCTGAACATAGTGACCCATGTAACAACTGATTTCCGGTCCAGGACAGGGCCTAACGGAGCTACATTCAAACGATTTCGGAAGGCCCGCTGGGTTGAAATCACAGAACATCCATTCGATAAGCAGGCCTCAACAGCAAATGCTTGCTCTTCACTGTTTCAATGCATGATGGTGACTAACTGGGGTGGGGTAAAATTTAAAATTCCAGCTGTTGAATGAGACCACTCTTACCTAGCTATGACCTGCTAGATAAGAGTGGTATTTTTTTATTCATACCGAGAAAAGTGTTTCCAGCTAAAGGGAGATTCAGTTAAAACATTTTAAAAAATCTCCCTGAAATAATTTTTTGAAACTTTGTTCTAAGGAAATATTGAGTGATCCACGTATAACATCTTTACATCATAACTTTCTCTCCTTTATGTAAGAATGCACATAACATAGCATTTTTGTCTTGCTCTCTTTTTTCTATATTTCTAGTGCATATTTCTTCACTCCTGTCCATGTTAGACCACCATTGTGCCATAAGCTGATATTAGTAACAAATCGCTCATATGCATTAGTTTAACATCAATTTATTTTTCTACTGTATTTATTAAGTCTTTCTATCATTGTCTTGTCCATGCTGTCATAGTTAGTATTAATCACAAAATATTAATAAACGTTTATTGGTAATTAACAGAAGTGCAAAAAATGATGACCAAAAAGGAAAGGGAAATGCTATACATTGTAGGCAGTACAAAGCTCGGAAAAAAACGGAAGCAGCAGAGTCACAACCACTGTCTTCTTTGCCAACAACTGTCACTGCAAAATTAGGATCTGAAATTGTCAACCCCACACCAAAAAGGAAAGCTGAACGTTGTAAGCAGTACAGAGCTCTTAAAAAAATGGCTGGAGAACAATCACAATCTTATGTAAGCCTCTCCACAGAAAAATCATATGCCAAATGTGCAAGGCTAAACAGTCCACTTAAAGCAGCACAATCATGTCCTGACATTACTGTAAACAACACCAAGCAATCCAGTGCAGAGCAGCCTCAAAAACCTTTGCAAGTCGGGTGCGTATATATTGCTCAGGTTTTGTTGTATATATTTTTTTAGTTTATCATTCAGTGTAAATTTATAGAGAACTGCAATATTGCTAATAAATGTTCCACCACTATTAAATTTAATTCATGCTGATGATGTATGTGCTGAACTTCAATGACACCATATCAATGTTTTGGGTCAAATTCAAATTGAAAATGAGGACAATATTTTGTTCAGTTAAGAGTAAATACTTAATTTGATGGTAAATAGTTGATTATATTACTAATTTAAATGTTATGTTTTAAATTGCTTAATTATAATTTTTGGTGTGATGACATTGTTCACTGCAGGAATGAGCAAGCTGATGAACATAGCCGAAATGTAGACTTCAATCAGGCTCAAAATGCATCACCATCATCTATGGATCAGGTACTACATGACATGAGAATGCACAATATTGATGCGTACCCTGAATACTAGTGATACCGAACAGGCTATTTGTAGTTTTTTTTATTTAAAGACAATGATTTCAATCATTCTTGCATCGTTTGTGATAGACTTCAGTCTTAACTAGGTGACATGAAGTTGCCAGCTGATATTGGTGTGATCTGAATATCATGTCTTTAACTTCCACCTCAAATATGATACCATTCTGGTATGTGATTTTCTAGCCATCTCTTTTTAACTTTCTTCATACAGAACATAGAAAGTCAAATTAAAATCTTTGGGTAGCCCATGTGTATGAATATTATAAATATACAAATATGTTTATATTCTTCGTAAGTATTTTTATTTTCCAAGAAAATTATTTCTTATATCCGAGTAAGTTTTATTTTTTTCTTTGTAGGGTTATCTAAACATTTCTGGACCAATGGTACAAAGGGTAGTTAAAATGTCTTCTGCTGGAAGTGTGCCTGCTGTTATTAATTCATCAGCTGTATCTCAGATACCAATGATGAGCTATGTTTCAACCCCAAAAGCTGCGGTTAACCAGCCTCAAACTTCATGTAAGTTGTGAAGTATTGTAGTAATGGCACAGGAATCACATGTACATACTCTGCTTTCATGTATTCCTGTTTCCATGAAAAATGTGGAGAATGAATTGATGGCATGTGTTATGGGATAATTTCAAATGAAATTTTTTGAAAATGCTGAGGTTCATAGGACTCACCCAATATAATCTGACAGTGATCACCATTTCACATTGGGTGTGTAGATGAAATTAAATGTGTTGTGGATACAATTAATTAACTGCTCTAAATAATGATGTTTCAATAAAATGTAAACAAAGGGTTGGGTGCAACAAAGAATTTAGTTGATTCATGTAGAAAGCTCAAAAACGGTGAGGGATTGGCAGTAATTTGAAAATTCAGTTGGATGAATGCAGTCTTAAACAATTTTAAATGAATCAATGGATGATATTCATCTCTGCAATGTAATTACATATTGATATCATGGTTGATAAAACTTAAAAGTTGTAATAGGGCTTGCTAATTTGATAACTTATTTGAATCCTAATGAATCCATGAATTTGACTGAAACATTTTAGAGAAGCATCACCTTTGGAATTTTTGAAGCAGGTTACACATTTTCCATGGTTAGTGAAAATGGCTGGACCTAACAATAGTGTATACATTTGTATCTTTGACCTCTCTTACTGTAGAGAAACCAATTCATTGACTTTCCATTTGTATATTGAATCTTTTTGGCCCCCCTTGGTCATTCAATAATATCCAGATAACTCATCTATTTTCAAAGGTTGGAATGGATTGAAATATGCATGTCATTAAGATAAGAAGAATTAAGAAATTATCTTAATGTTCAGACAGTTCAAAAACTTGCACGTGCATGATCCATGGTTGAAGTGAAATTAATCAATGATACTAAGAATATGGAAGAACATAAATACAGAATTGGGAATAAGAAATTATGAAAAGTAAAATTATAAACTTAGAAAAGAAGCTAATGAAGTGAAAGAAATGTCATAGTAAGAGTAATCCAAGCATGTGTTGATTATACAGACAGGGTAAAGTAATTAAGCTGTCTTTTAAGGTGAGCGTTCTTTCAGTGAAGAAAGTAGTCATCCTTTCTCAGCTGTGAAACCTGTAAATTTATTTGTGGAATCAATACTTCTAGCAAGTATTTTGGTACTGTTATTTATTTTTATTTGCAAGCAATTATTTGAATTATTTATCAGTCAAGAATAAATTCATGCAATCAAATACACAAAGTCTATACATTAAGCTCTAATTGCCATAATGATTTCAATAAATTTTCAGGCCAAATTGCTCCCAAATATCCTATTGCTGTAAATATTCCAACTACACACCTAACAACTACTGCTGCTGCAGCAGCATGTGAATCTCCATCTACTACTGCAGCTGCAGTAGCAACCTCTTCTGAAGAAAGTCGTACTGTAGTGCTGGTGAGTAGACATTTTGATTTAGTTTTAAAGATTGCATACACATATATTAAGAAGTATCACTAGTCTTTGGAAATTAAAATGAAAGATTGTTAGAGGTTGAATGTATGCAATTTTTGTTTGCCTGTTTAACTAAGAATTGTAGTTGTTCAATTATCACATCATTTTGTACTGAGGGCATATATGCTAAATCAACATTCTCATGTAGTTTCTTCTATCAAAATCATGAATTGTGCAATAAGTAATATGATGCAGAATATATTCATTCCAAATCATAACAATGTGGTCTGATTTTTAAGAGAATTATGAACTATGTTGTGTTGTATTGTAGTTTAACTAATTGTTTGTTAAATTATTTTTGTAAATTGTGTAATATTGACTATTGCACTCAAAAGAACTATCAAACAACATAGATATATTTAAATTAATTCCCAGGTCTTTATGCTAGAACAAAATTTGATATGAAGGTAAACTGTCACTCGGGAGATAGAAATTCATGCTCAAGTTGAGTGTAACTCATGTCCTGTTTGCAATAATTTCTCCTTGCTCATGGGAGGGTTAATGCTAATAATTGACGTTGATCAAAATTCTGGACATTTCAATTAAATATCCACAAAAAATTGATGACAAATGATATCACCTATTTGTGCAATTTATAAATTCTCTGGTTTAAAACTTAGTTTAAAATTTATGCTCCTGGTTTTAATTTATTAGAGACATAATAAAATACAAAATTTCATAACATGATCAGGCAATATGGGTACCATTTCCTGATGGAGAAAGGTTACAGAGGAGGAAGTTTAGGAGAGAAGGAAGGTTGGAAGGGAGAGGAAGCGAAATTTCTTGGTTAAGAGGATTGGAAGAGGGAAAAGTGCACCGCTTGTATAGAAAAAAGGAGTGGTTGGATTTTTATTGTACTGGTTGATTGAATGAGGAGTAAAAGTGGGGGAGAGGGAGGGAAAGATAAATGGATAGGGAAAGACAGGAATCCAGGAGGTATAAAAATGATAAGTGTAGTTTCAATGACTAAAAGTATGTGAATAGAATCAGCTGTTTGAGAAAATTTTTGCTCATAATCAAGTGTAATCTCATCTGTTATTTTCTCAAGGGTTTCTTACCTAAATTCTGCCAGAACTGTTCTCTGGCCAATTATATTAAATCAGTGTGGCTTCTATAATTTTAAATTCCAAGAACTGCGGTAAATTCCATGATGGCAACTTTAAAAGTAGTAATTCAATAATATGAATTTATTGCCTTTAATTTTAAATGAAGGTAATAAAATAAAATTTAACAAAGAAACTTTATATTAAAAAAATATTTTTCAATTTAAAAGTGTAACGGTATCATTTTAGTGTGGCTGACATCTTGGAAAAATCTTCGCTTGAGCAAATGAGTGTAGCATAATGAACTCTGGATTTTAAATGGAGAGAGAGTGTAAATTGTCTCTTTTAATTATTACCATTAAAAACCAACTTAGCTACTGAGTTGAGTGTTTATGGAGTTGAGTAAAATCATCAAACAAGCGTTATTCTCTAGAGAGTGTGGGCAAGGCAAGGGAAGTACAAGCTTAGTGCTTCTGATCTCCTATGAGGTAGACCAGAGAGAGCACGGCCAAGGCAAGGGAAGGACAAGGTACCGACACTCAGACCCGCGAGCTTATAAGGCCTGGCCCGGGTACAAAGGGCAGCCTTGGTCATTGCCCGAACGACAGAGTAGGCTAGGGTGCAGTGGGAGTTGATTGGGAAGGCTGAGTGACTAATGCTTGATAGTGCTGGCTGGCACCCACCTCATGTCATGTCGCTGGTTTTGGCTTTTGCCTGGCAACAAGTATTAGAAAATTTATTTATGACCCACAATGCTGTAATTGTTATCAAATTGTTACTTATTTTGAGAGATTTTGAAATGCATAATTACTTCATTTAATTGCATGCCATTGTATCACCTGAAAAATTTTATAGTTATGTTCAAATCTAAATGTTAAGAAGTTTTGTATCCTCTTTTTAATATGGGTATCTAGCACAAACTTATTCCTCCTACAAGGTTTATATGTAAGGTGCAAAGTAAAAAATTTATTCATAGAGAAGATACCATCTCTCACATTGAGGTTCTTGAATGCACAGCATAAATCATGCTTTCAGAGTAAAAAATACTAGAAATTGCCAATGCCAAATTTAAAAAGTCCCAAATGTGAAGATCTATTAGCTAGCTTAAAATATTATACAAAAACATTGCATTCATTCTTGTTTTCTGTAATTCAAATGAAAAATATTGTGACAGTAGTTTGGTACTTGATAATTACAATGCCATTGCCTAATGCATGATGTCAAAATTTGAGTTTTCGAATCCCATCTTATGTAACAACACTTCTTCCAAGTCAAACCTAGCACATGCAAAAAGGCAACAAACTCAATACCCTGAAAAGTCTTTGATGTGCCTGTTTATAGTAATGGAAATGCTTCTTTGTGAACGGTATTCCTCACTGGAAAACTGCACTGCAAAGAACCTCAGTTTTATTCTCTTGCAGAGCTTGGGCCACGTGAATGAACATATTTACAATAATTAGGAAAAGATATGGGACCACTCAAAGTAGCATATCAATCGGATATGTTTTAAAATTTTAAATTGATGATTGAATGAGTGCTCCCATAATTTGTAAATATTGTGTTAAGATGAGGGATTACTGCCTGAGTCTCTAATAACCTTATTTTCATTGAAACGTACTTGTCCTGATTGTGAATTTGTGAAGGAATATCCTGCTGCAACTGAACATGATTTTGCATTCCTTTTGCTAATATGTAGTAAACCATGAATTTATTGTTTAAATGTTTCATTCATTATTTGTTACAGGATCCTGCAAAAATAAATGAGAAATTATTTCCATCTCTTTTGGTCTCATTGAAGCCTTGTTTGCAGTCAAAGGAATTTACTTCATCTGTTTGTACCGAGTTGAGATCTGAGTTAGGTAAGCAAGCTTTGAGTAAATTTTTCTTCAATTCTGTTATTATTGAAATAAACAGTAAACTTTTAATTTAATTTTTTTTTAATTTAACTTTACACAAAAAAATCTTATGAGTATATTAGAGAAAAAATTAGGTCTGTTCTAAATATTCCTAAAATTTTTGAATAACACACATCCAGTTGATTATTTTTTAAAATCTGCTTTGATGTGTTGTTGCGGAAACTTTCCGAATAACCGCCTTCAACTACTTTGTGGGTTAGTTACGGCCATTTATGTGAAGGGGTGTTTATGGAGTGCTGTGAAAAAACAGATCTGCAGAAATGAGCTCTTTGAAGGAGCAGCTTTGTTCTGTTAAATTCTGTATGAAACTCTGCAACTCCTCCATGGAAGCTTTTGAGTTTATTAACAAGGCTGGTATAGTATGGATGCTATGAAATGTACTGCTTGTTATGAGTGGTTTACCTGGTTCAAAAAAGGGGCGGCAATCCATGAAAGATGACGAACATTCAGGAAGAACATCAGCTTCGACTGATAACCCCCCACAAGAAGAAAATGAACAATCTTCTTCATGCAAATCGATGTTTTACTGTCAGGGAACTTGCAGAAGTGTGTGGCATCTCGATTGGTTCATGCTATGAAATCCTGACTGAAAAATTGAGGATGCATTGAGTTGCTGCAAAATTCGTGCCTTGCCTGACCAGTGTTGACCAGATTTTACATTGATTTCAAGTCTGTCATGAACAGTTTGACCAAGCCAAAGTAGATGAAGCCTTCTGGTCTAGGATCATAACAAGTGATATTTGATCACCTGTTATGACACGAGTCTACTGATGAACAAGTCATGGGTTTATGGATATTACACTGAAACAAAACTGCAATCTTCTCAATGGATTGGTGAAAAATCACACCACCTTAAAAAGCACAAGTACACTGGAATATCAAGGTAATGTTGACTGTTTTTTTTCATTGCAAAGGGGGTTGTGCATCATGAAAAGAAACTCTGGAATGGTGGCAAATCTTTTTCATCTGAACAGGGATTTTAGTTCGGGGGACAGGAAAAAGTCACATTGGGCCAAGTCTGGTGAGTAGAATGGGTGGGGAAGCACAGCAGTCATTTTTGGCTAAGTATTCACTAGTCCTAAAAGACAAATGACCTGGTGTGTTGTCATGGTGAAAAAACCACTTGCTGCTTGTCCAACATTTGGGTTATTTGCACGTGATTCTGTCTCTTAGGCATTTCATTACTCCCATGTTGTATATCTGACCTTTAGGTAGGTGTTCATGATGCACAACCCCCTTTGCAATGAAAAAAAAAACAGTCAACATTACTTTGATATTCCAGTGTACTTGTGCTTTTTAAGGTGGTGTGATTTTTCACCAATCCATTGAGAAGATTGCAGTTTTGTTTCAGTGTAATATCCATAAACCCATGACTTGTTCATCAGTAGACTCGTGTCGTAACAGGTGATCAAATATCACTTGTTATGATCCTAGACCAGAAGGTTTCATCTACTTTGGCTTGGTCAAACTGTTCATAACAGACTTGAAATCAATGTAAAATCTGGTCAACACTGGTCAGGCAAGGGACGAATTTTGCAGCAACTCAATGCATCCTCAATTTTTCAGTCAGGATTTCATAGCATGAACCAATCGAGATGCCACACACTTCTGCAAGTTCCCTGACAGTAAAACATCGATTTGCATGAAGAAGATTGTTCATTTTCTTCTTGTGGAGGGTTATCAGTCGAAGCTGATGTTCTTTGACAGTAATTTCTCATTGTCTACTATGTATGCTGAAAAGCAAGTAAGGGGAGGGGAGGTGGAATGCCACATGGGTGACATATGAGAGGGGGAGGAGAAAGGGGTGGGGAAGACAACACAGTCCAATTCACAGTCACAATCCAGTCACAGTCACAATTCGAAATCACCTGACCTAAACAAGAAAAGCCAGGATGTGTAGACTTTTGCTATTAAAAAAATTCACTGAAATCTAGAATCAGCCTCGAAATTTAGTTAGCTCATTGCTCTGACTCCTGTTCTCCTCAAAAGAGTGAAATGGTGAGAATCATCAAACTGCTAAGTGAAAAATGGAGCACCTGGGGAATAATCAATAGTTGCAGAGCTGCGGGAGTACGCAGAATTGCAACATTAACCTTAAAGACTGCATGAAGGTTTTAGATGACTTGGCTAATTTACCATAGCATACAAGTGTAGTGCATGAAATCATATGAAAACAAAAAATACTGCCAAATATCTGTTTCAATTTAATAAGTCAAGATTTTTATCTACTCCTAATGTTCCAACCGATGTTATGGCCTATTTAAGATAGTTTAACTTGATAAATTGCATTATTCCAAATGTACGAGACTGCAAGAAGCTAACATTGTGAATTTAAGAAGTTTACAGCATGCCAAATAAAACTCATATTCAAAATGGCATAATTTGTAATTCTAGTCATGCAAAAGTCTAATTATTTTAGTAGTAAAGCTTTGGTATGATTACGTTCCAATTTTCATCCTATGCCCCTTACAATATCTTTCAGACAAGGAGCTCAAAAAGGTGTTACATCTCCTCCCAAGTGAATTGATTGAGTGGTTAATCCAGCAAGGCTTAATTCGTGTAGAACAAAAGTGCCATACACATCTGGATAGCATGTTCCAACCAATTCCCTTTAAATTGGGTGTTTACTCTGATTCATCAAAATTTGCAAACAGGTAATAAAATTAATGAAGGTAAATTATTATACCTATTATAATGTTATGCCTTGGGGACATTGTGGTCCAGGGGTAGAGCATTGGACTTCTGACTGGGTGGGCCTGAGTTCAATTCCCAAGCACTCCTCTGGACACCCTCAGCTTCTCCCAAGCTGTGTCATTTTTTGGGTACTATAATTTCCTGGGAGGCCATAAGTGGCACAGGGAAAGCAGCAGGCCCCCTATCATGATGTTTGAAATTCATTTACCGTTTAGCTTAGTACTAGATGAGCTCTACACTCACCTATGAAACCGACCTTCAGGTTGATAATTGTGTTTATGGTTTTATATATTATGCCTATATTCTTTTGCCTTTCAAATTCAAATACTAAAGATTTTTTTTTGTCATGTATTTTACCAAATCCATTGTTTGAGCAAAACAGGTAGGGCAGACATAAAAATTTGGAGCCCTTGGAGCAATTACTGTGGCTGTGTGAGCATTGGTCATTTCAAAAGGTTATGTTTTATTGAATTCCTTAACTGAAGTGACAAATTTATATTTTCAGCGGTGGTTACGTGTGGGTGTCTGATTGCTGTGGACAACGCCATGTGTCGGTCTTCTCTGGGTCATTATTTGAAGGTTTTTCTCAGACTCCGAAAACTCTGTTGAAATTGATTTATCATTGGGCATGTCAAACGAGTCCAGCCAACGTATCACAATGGTTGCAAGTGGATATGAACTCTATTCAATCCTTTCATGCTTCAATGAGAGCTATTAGTACCTGTGTTGTCCACGAAAAACTCAGAGGACTTGGTGGATGGCAGAGAGAAGTGGAAGTGGCATTAATGACTCTTAGCAGTTATACTAATGTTTGGATTTCAAAGCAGGTATGAAATAGTTCTTTCAGAAGGTTCTGGGTTGAGGGTCACATAAAAAAAAAATTTTAATTAAGACATGTTGGATACCAATACTTAATGCATGTCAATCTGTTTAATACATTTTTTGATTTGATTTACCAAATATGTCAGCAACTATTACACAGTATGAATTCTTGTCTTAACTTTTTCACATAGCTGTCTAAGTAATGACATCAACAAATAAAAAAAATCTCAGAATATTCAGATTTTGGCATGTTAATAGATTAATACTTGACTACTTTTGGTGAAATCTGTATTGAATCTGTTTTCAGTGATAGGATTTATATATTGGTAACTTATGATTGTTAATATTAAAAGTATTCCTGGGATTTTCAATCAAGCTTATAAGTGTTCTGCATTTCAGTTGTAGAGACAATTTTTTTATCAATTTTTAAGAAGATTTTCATAGTAATACATCATGATGACCCTTTCGTAGACCATAACCTTAATGTGGTGGAAGGGCTTGTGCATTCTGATGACCTCTACCTGATGGGGTCACCCATGATAGGTCAAAGGTTAGGAGCCAGACAGAAGGTAGTCTGCACAGCTTCTGTTCCTCAGTGAAATGGTTGCAAAGAAAGTGTTTTCCCCAGTGGGATGGCCCTGAGTGATGGTGTCGTGTTAAAAACACTATTGAGGAAGGCAGTGAGAAATCACCTTCATTATTCTTATCAAAAGTTTATGATGGACAACTTAATGGAAATGAGTCCTGGCAACTATGTGACTCAGCCCAATATTGAGTTGAGACACCACAAAGGGTATAGATGTGCATGGAAAAGTCAGGTGACTCAGAAACATATCAGTTTGACTGTATTATGTTTCATCGCATATTTAGGAACAGTGTGATCAATTAGCAGTTTCCCTGCAACAGATTCAAAAGTTAGTAATTATGAAGTGTAGCATACGATTCATCAGGATAAAGCAGGGACTGCAGTTTAGGAAATGGAATGTATAAGCTGAATAGAAAAGGGTGGAGTATAAGCAGACTGTAGAGAAAATCATGAGTGAGGAAACTGGGTGAAGTACTATAGAGGAAAAATGGGAATACTACCTTGAACAAAAAGTTCCTGGAATAACCACCGTGTGGCTCCCATTGTTCCGATTTGAGTTCTGTTTTTTTTGTTAAATTGGTACATCTGTTGTTGATATTCCCTTTAAATCTTAGTGTCATAACTTGACATTTGCAAAAGTTACGTAGCCAAGAGTACATCTATCTCTGTGTGTGTTGGCGATTTTTTACAATTGCAGAAATGGATTTAAATTTGCAACAACGAACTTGTATTAAATTTTGCGTAAAAAACGGATTTAGTGGCGCACGGACATTGGAAATGTTGGAAAAGTGTTTCGGCAACGATTCTCTAAAAAAACGGTCGTTTACCAGTGGCACGAGCGGTTCAGAAGTGGTCGTGAGTCAATCGAAGATGATGAACGCAGTGGCAGACCATCGACATCGAAAGTCGGTGAAAAAATTGATAAAGTAAAAGAAATGTTGGTCAATAACCGCAAATTAACCATCAGAGAAATAGCGGAGGACTTGAACATTGCCTATGGATCCGCCCAAGACATTGTGGTTAATGATTTGGGTTTCCGTCGTGTAGCAGCAAAGTTGGTGCCAAAAGACCTCAATTTCATGCAAAAAAGAGACCGTGTTGACGTCGCAAAAGACATGATTTGCGAGGCTGAATCCGATCCCACATTCATCAAAAGGATCATTACTGGAGACGAGACGTGGGTTTATGAGTACGACACGCAATCCAGACATCAGGCAAGTGAATGGCGTTCACCAAATGAGCCGAGACCAAAAAAACCACGTTTTCAGTCAAAAAAGAAGGCAATGCTGACGGTTTTCATGGATTACAACGGTGTAGTGCATCATGAATTTTTGCCAGAAGGCCAGACAGTAAACAAAGAGTATTATTTGGGCGTTATGAGACGTTTGCGTGAAGCAATTCGCCGAAAGAGACCAGAAATCGTCGCACAGTGCGTCGAGACTGTCGCACAGTGCTATCATTATTCGTAATTTTTTGACAAAAAATGCAACAAATACCATCCAACAGCGCACCGAATTCACCTGATTTGGCTCCCTGTGACTTCTTTCTGTTCAATCGAGTTAAAAAACCATTACGGGGAACGCGTTTTAGCAGCCGAGAGGAAGTAATGGAAAAATCGCAGGAAGCACTGATGGACATACCGAAAACCGAATATAAAAAATGTTTCGAGGATTGGATCAAGCGCTGGCATAAGTGTGTTGCAGTCGATGGGGATTACTTTGAAGGGGACAATATAGATTTAGATGAATAAACTTGTATTTTTAATTTTCTGAATAAATTCCGGGAACTTTTTGATCAAGGTAGTATACCAAAAAAGGGATATTGGAAGCCACAAAAGAGAATATTGGAACAGTTAATATGAAAAAGACAAGGGAACTGTGGATTATGGGCATTGATTAAAAAGATAGATAAGATAAGGAAATGGATGAATGCAAATACAGTTAGGTAGAAGGAAGTATAACGAGTTGAATAATAAATTGAGATGCTAACAAATAGAGCAAAGTAAGCACAGTAGAAGATGTAGTGGAAGGATATGGAAAGTTCGCAGAGGAAGAGTGATATTGGGGCACTATACAAGAATGTTAAAACGTTATCGGGAAGTAAGAAGGGAAAATCTGTGTTAACAGTTAGGGATAAGTTTGGTAAAATAATGGTTGAAACAGAAAAGATCCAAGAGAAATGGAAGGGATGTATAGAAGAAATGTATGGTAAAAAACTTATACCCAACAAGCCAAGAAGCCAACAAGCTTAGATATAGAAAGAGAAAATGGCCTAAGCCATATTCTATTGAATATTGTCTATGCCAGACAACAATCCTGCAGAACTACTTACAGGTTAAGGGAGAGGTGGGAGGAAAAGTTTTTATGAACTAAGTTTTTGTATTTATGAGAGATGAATTTGGCCAGATACTTTGTCATATCAGTAATAGATCCTATTCCAAAAAGTGTGCAGGCTACATTATGTAAGGGCTACAATAAGTTTGATATTGCATGCTGCTAAAGTAGTTCTCAAGATCATCACCAAGGATGGAGAGCCGAGAAAATGATTACTTGGGGGATGATCAGTTTGTGTTCAGGAAGGGGAGATGAACACGTGATGACATTGCAGTAATGTGGTCACTAATAGAGAGGAACATATGATACAATAAAGATGTATTTATTTGTTTCGTAGATTTTGAAAAGGCATTTGATAGAGTGAATAGGGAAAAACTAATTAATTTTTGCACAAAACAGGATTAGAATGGAGGGATAAGAGATTTATCCACAGCCTCAATATGTATCAAACTGCTCAGGTGTGGGTTGGGGTTGGAGAGTCTGGATAGGTAGTGTTAGGAAGAGGAGTAAGGTAGGGGTGTCCATTATCACCTGTGCTGTTCAACGTATATGAGGAGGAAATGGCTAAAGGGGAATGGGGAAAAAATGGAGATATGAATGAAAGTCAATGGACAAATCATAAAATCAGTCAGGTTTATGGATGATCAAGCTTTATTTTAAACACACCTTAGCTGACTGACAAATTTTAACACATGTGTGTTATAATTGTATATTAATCTGTGTGATTGATGGGTCAATGGCATACGAGGGATCCTTATAAACCCTCTCCTTGTTGAAGTTTCTTTGCCTCATGCAAGTCTTCTCCTTATGTCTTTACTACTTTGGCTATTTTGATTCAAAACACTTCTGAGATATGTAAACTGCTCCACCTGCTCTACTTTTTTGCCCACCTGTTTTACTCTACAACTTTGCCTTTCTCTTTCTCAAAAACCACATAACCTTTGTTTTACTTACATTTATTCTCATCCCAAACTAATCATACTGACTTTCCAATGTACTCAACATTGCTAGTAACACCTTAGCTGACTGACAAATTATAACACATGCATGTTATAATTTTATATTAATCTGTGTGATTAATGGGTCAATGGCATAGGAGGGATCCTTGTAAACCCTGACTGAGTGAGTGTGTGAAATTCACAAAGGTCTAACACACCCGAGTGACTGTATATTCACGTAAGTTGTTTCTGTTTCACTATATCCTCTTATAATTTTCATTTATTTGTTTTGATTGATTTTTTAAGTTTATTTTATTACACAGGCCTACAAAAAAAAATTTTTTTTTTGGTGCCGGGAATCTTTGTGATGATTTTAAGTATATTTGTAGAGCTGAATCCAAATATGAAATCCGTTTTTATTTAACAGCTCTACTTTTTTAGATATGGCACATCTTACGATTAGTTGTTTTAATATTTGATATATTCCGGAAAATAATTTTCAAAGTTAAATAAATCTATAAGTATACTAATTTATAACCACTCTGCGGTGTTCCTTTTATTTTCAATAAACTGTAAATAAGTTTTATGTATATTTCTATATTGTAGGCCAATGAGATAATTATTAAAATAATATTCCCATATCATCATGTAGAAGATTTTTTTACGTAAGTAACAACATATCTATATCTTGAAAACTATAGCTGATAGGAAAAAACTAGTGTCATAATTGGATTCAGCACCCCAATTGTTGTTTAAATCAACATTAAAGCTCCGGCACCAAAAACACTGTTGGCCTGTGTTATTTTTATTATTTATTTTGGCTTTTGTGTGTGATTGAGGTATATGTGGGTCACTGTTTCTCAAAACACACCCAAGTAACCTAGTATGTATTCCCTATTTCTCCCCTTACCTTTTTTTCCCCTTTTCTTTCTTATCACTTAGTGCCAATCAAGTTTACAGTCTCGGAACTTTTTTGTTTACATCATTATGAGTGGTAAAACATCACCAGCAGAGCTTGTTGATGAGCCTCACAGATCTATAAACAGTTATCACAAATAAATTAAGACTAACCTGGATATGATTTAGATTATAAATTTACTTATATTGCAAATAATAGTTCCTAAACCCAGCATTCTTTTTCTTCAAAGAAACATTATTTGTATCTCCTAAAGGAAAAATGTTGATGGTTAATGGTTTCCTACTGGTTCTAGCCATGGTACCAAAACCTCTTATATGATGTTATTACTTCATAAGCCTAATTTTAGGTTATCAGGTTCCAAAGTGGAGGTTCTAGATTTTATTTTCACTGAATATAATAACTAGAAAGTTCAAATGCACACTTTTTTATGAATATATTGATGAAATGGTAGAAGGATGTAATAAGTAATGATGAGAATACTTATTATATAAATAAATAGAGATAAGGATTCAATTAAATTACTGCAATGACCATTTTAAAGTGTATTTTTTTTACTATTTAGGTTGAAATATTAGGGGTGCTTGATCAGGAGAAGAACATCGTGAGACTTTTAGCAGTGGAACCAGCTAAGAGAACTCCTGGGACTCCAACCTCTGTGAAACGTGATTATCACCATATCTTAGCCCCATTGGTGATCTGGGTTGACAAGGAGAGTATTATAGTTACTGATCTTTCTATAGATCAAAACTGTCTTCACGATTTGGGATTCCAGAATGTTCAACAGACTTCCCCGAATGCACCCAGTGGCAGGAACTTGAAAATAGTGGAGTATCTCAGTACATCAATTCCTAGATCTTTTCAGGTACACATTGTTAATATTTTTAGTTTTTTCTTTCTACGTGATAACTTGTTTCTACCGAAAAGTATTCTTTTTATCCATATATTACCTCATTAACTTTTATAAAATAAGCAAAAAGTGCAATTCTTTGTCCAAAAATGCATTTTCAAATTGATTATGAAAGCATTCTTCATGCATACCAAAAGAGTTAAAAACCATCTCTGCTTCCTTTAGGTTTAGCTTACCTAGCTAATACCCAAATAAATGTTGAGACTACTATTGTGAGTCCTTTTTATAAAATAACCTGGAAAACAAATTAGATAATTGAATATTACTTTCTTTGCACACTGCGTATGACATTACTACCATGAAGAATGAGGGCAATATCGAGAGTATAATTTATTTACCCTGGCTGGCTACCTTCCAAAAGTCAGTACACAATATTTTCTCTTTACCTAATGATATATAGTAAAATAAATTTCTATCATGCTGATATTTTCTTGTAGACTTTCCATAAAATTTGCTTTCTTTGTGTCAATGTTTGTGACATTCAACTTAAGTGTGCCTGCTTAAATGATCTTATTTTACAGTTGATATTTGCTTATTTATGTTTAGGAAAATGTGGGAAGGAGACTCTATGTGGACTGATTCGTAATATCTAAGAGGAAGGAATCTGGCCGGAAGATTTTTTGAGATCAGTGTTAGTTCCTATTCCGAAAAAGGTAAAGGATACATCATGTGAGGACTACAGAACAATAAGTTTGATATCCCACGCAGCTAAAGTTATTCTCAGGATCATCAACAAAAGGATAGAGAGTAAGGCAAATGATTACTTAGGGGATGATCAGTTTGGGTTTAGGAAAGGAAGAGGTACGCGTGATGCCATTGCAGTAATGAGATCACTAATCGAGAGGAATATAGAATACAATCAGGATGTTTTTGCCTGTTTTGTAGATTTCGAAAAAGCGTTTGATAGAGTGAATTGGGAAAAATTATTGCGTGTATTGCAGAAAATAGGAATGGATTGGAGTGACAAGAGACTAATCTGCAACCTGTACATGTCTCAGACTGCTCAGGTGCGAGTGGGGAACGGAGAGTCCGGATGGGCAGTGTTAGGAAGAGGGGTAAGGCAGGGTTGCCCATTGTCACCGGTGCTGTTCAACGTATATGTGGAGGAAACGATCAAAGAGTCATGGGAAGAACTGGACGTATGAATTAAAGTCGGAGGGGAATTCGTAAAATCGGTTAGGTTTGCTGATGACCAAGCATTAGTCGCTCAGCCAGCCAAGAGGTAGCAAGCATTTCTGAGTGAATTGGAGGTTCAGTGCGATAAATATGGGATGAGAATCAATATTAATAAAACGAAGGTCATGCGATTTTCCAGAAAGAAAAAGGCTAAGCTAAATATTAAAATAGGAGGGTAAAAAATAGAGTAGGTAGAACAGTTTACGTATCTCGGAAGTGTTTTAGACCAATACGGTCAAAGTAGTAGGGACCTAAGGAGAAGAATTGCGCTAGGCAAAGAGGCTTTCTCAAGGAGGAGGGAGTTGATGACTGGGACATTGAGTAGGGAGGTTAAGACAAGACTCGTAAAAACTCTGATATGGAGCATAGCTATGTACGGTGCGGAAACGTGGTCAATGAAGCAGGAGGATAGACGTAGATTGGAGGCTTTTGAAATGTGGGTGTGAAGAAGAATGGAGAAGGTGAAATGGACCGGAAGGAAAACAAATGAGGAAGTACTGGAGATGGTGGGTGAAGAGAGGGGTTTGTTGAGAGAAATCCTATGGAGGCAGGAAAAATGGATGAAAGGCGTATTGAGCAGTAGTGGAATGTTGAAGAAGGTAATAGAGGGGAGAATGTTGGGTAAGCGAGGAAAGGGCAGGAACAGGATAGGGATGTTGGACAGGATGAAGGGAAGAAACAAGTACACAGAGATGAAGAGGGACCTGATGTAGATTAGGTTGCTAGATTGGGTTTTTTGGAGTTACAAAATGTTTATTTGATAGTTGTGTCCATCCAAAAAAAACCTACCTTAACTGGTAGATTACCTATAATAATTTGCTTATTTGGTTAGCTGTTAAAGAATGAACTCATAATTTTGTCCAATTCCACATGTGACAATAGTTGATGAAAAGATAAAATTATTCCTAGGTTTTATTGTTATTGTATTGTTGAGATTTATTTTTTCTCATTCAGTATTTGTTAATAATTGAACAATTATTTGCATACCAATTTTGGTGCAATGTTTTTTCTTTAATTAACTATCAGCTGCCATAGTACTTTTGAAGTGCTGCCCAAAATGAATGCACCGTCTTCTGAATCATAGTTTTGAACAAAAGAATGCTCATAGAGACTTCATATTTTATAAAATAGACATCCTCAGTAATAATCAATTTCACTGTATTGGAGTTATTTGGTATAAGTTTTAATGAATGAAACTTACCTAACATTTTTTTACTGGAAAATATCTAAGAAATAAACTGCAGAAAATCATTTATATTTGTTTTAAATCTATTTTATATGAATTTAAAGTTTTATTTGAGACATGGTTGAAGTAAAATGGCAATCAAAGACCTCCAATTAAATCCTTGAATGAAGCATTATTGATTATTTTCTACTTAGATCATCTACTGTTAATGGAATTAGTGTATCCCATATTTCATGTTGTTCAGGTTAATATTTTTAAAATGCTGTGTGAACAAAAACCCAGTTATTTGTGTACATTTATGTATACTTACTGCTAAAATAACTGTTTGAAATGGGACCTGAAAAATATATTTTCATTTAAGTTCCCGAGTAGTTTTTTCATGAGCATAAAAGTTTCTTTCTTAGAGTGATGAAGTGTAAATACATTGAAAGATAAGTGCCAAAAATTGGAATTTTATCACATTATTATATTACTATTGCTCTACCTCTTGAGTCATGACTAATTTACAGTGATAAATTCAGAGAAATCTGTCCTTGTTCCATAGATTAAGTTAGCAATCTCCCACATCAACTGATTATTAATAACTCCCTAGGGATTAATTATTTACAAATATCTATATTCAAGGGTAAAATTAAGCTTTGACTGAACATTTTATAGGCATACAGCAGTATATTATTTTACATTCTTGGTTGATTTGTCCATATATGTTAAATAAAAGCTATTTGATGATCAAAAGACTCATTTGCTCTGAAAATATGTTTTTCCAGAATGTTCTGGGTATGCTGAATCGTGTAACAATCCAGCAGTTTCTGGATGAAATATCATGGAGAGAGAAATTCGGTCCTTCACCAATGCAAGCTTTTAAAAATCTGCTGGCCCACATTGCAGAATTGACCAAACTGGAGCTGGGTACTTTTCAGTATTTCTATATTATATCTAAATCTCTATCTTATTTCTAAATTTGTAAATAGGTACTTACTTTACAAGCTGACATAAAAATAGTTTTAAGACATAAAATATTTTGAGATAAAAATATTAATAAAATTTTCAAAATGTGAATTTGGTCCCTAAATTTAAAGATTATTATATCAGTAAAGCCACCTTACTCCAGTGATTTTGCTGATTATGGATTCTGAGATCCATAATTCTGTTTTGGAATACTTGATGGTACATGATGCATAGTGATCTCCTACTTTCATAAGAAAAATCCAAAATAGTTGAACATTGCACAAAATCAAAGTTTTCTCATGGGGTATCATTTATGTATTAGTTTATGTCCTTAATCAGAATATTAAGCAACTACTTTGCAGTAGTAAATTAAGAAACTTTGAAAGGAGCTTTGGTGGTCTCCTTAATTATGAAGGGACTAAGAAGGGTGAAAGGTATACAAATAAATGCAACAAAATCATAACGAGAATATAATTTTAAATGTGGTGTTTTTGTTTACTATGGCTTGACCCATGTTAATTTTAACAATTTATCATGGGATTTCACTCATTAATCTTATGCTCTGTACTACCAAATCAATTGACTCTTAAATGTTGTAATTCCTTACATCTTGAGAGAATTACATACCTTAAGTTGATATTGTTCAACTGTTAAATATCATCTATCCCTTTGGGTAGCCTCCATTAATTCCCAACAAACTGGATACTTGCTTCTTACCTGTGACTTCATGAATGTCACTGTGGGTAAATGAAAGCTTGAGAACTTTCTGGATATCTCTCATGATTGAGTAGATTGCTGACATAATGGGATGGGAGAAGGAGTGAGATCTTTTTAGAACTATCAATTTGTCATAAATCAAATATAAGATCATTAAATGAGTTCATGCATGCAATGGAAATGGACTTGAGTTCCTATCAACCAAGAAACCATTTTGAGTCCATATGTGCGTGTTAATGAGTGAATGTTAGATTCCAAGGTTTTATCAATTCCAGTTCTTATCGTTATTCTCAAATTTTGATTCTGGTTCCCAGATTCTAATGCGGTTGATTCATGAAAAACAATCTATATGTAGGCTGTAAGAAATAGGAGGAAATCTATGCCATCTTAATTGTTATACTTTGTTCTTCTTAATCAACAGTTTATTAAATTTATTATCATATTAAATTTAGGTAACAGATAACATTTGTTAGAAAAAAAATTGTTTTAAAAAGCAAATGGTGTATTTCATCATCATCATCCGTATTTCAATCCTACGATTGGTTTACTGCAGGCCTCCATTCTACTCTGTTTAATGTCAATTTCCTCAATCCTTGATGCCTTCTCTGTTTTAGATCCTTCTTAATTTGTCCTATATACGTCTCTTGGGCTTCCTCGTTAACTCTTCCCTTCTATTATATTCCTAATCAATCCATTGTGCCTCAATGTGTGTCCAATCCATCTATTTCTTATTTGCCGTAGAGTTCTCCATATGTTCCTATCTTCTTCTGCTCTTCTATATACTTCCTCGTCCCTACTTTGTCTGTCCATTTAATCGCCAGCATTCTCCTCCAGCACCATGTTTCAAAGGTTTCTATTCTTCGCTGGTCCACTTTTCCAATGTTCCAGGTCTCGGAACCATAGAGTGCCATGCTCGACACGAAAGTCTGTAATACTTAACCTTCCATCAACTTAAATTTAGAGGATCTGTATTATTTTTCCCTAATAGTATTATTATTTTCTACCTTGTCTTGCATGTATATTTGCTTGGTGTTTTCTCTTCTTATGCTTTCATTTAAAACAATTCATCATTTGTTCAAGTTTTTGTTGAAAGTCTTTAGTTTTCATAAAAATGTTGTGCCATCATTGAATGACTATTTAGCTGTAGCTCTTTTGGAGTGTTTATATTTTGTTCATTCTTTTACAGACCAAACAATGTCGGCTCTACTCAATAGGATCTCAAGTGATCCATTTCAGTGCTGGGAATACAAAAGTGTGTGTAAAAAACCAGGAGTGCTACCTTCACCTAATCCAATGCATGATGCAGTGCCTCTCTTAACTTCTGAGGTAAGTGTGTGTTTGCCATGTAGCCTGTTTGTCTCGGGTAGTCCCATTGTCAACCTTTTTCTTTAATATTGCGATCAAGTTTCTCTAAAAATTTCAACCATAATAAACACACTAAATTGTTATATAAAAAATGACACACTTTTTAAAGTGAATACTTATAAACATGATGATATCATAAGTCGGTGAAATGCATTGTACCTCATAATAGAAATTTGTGAAAAAGTAGTCTTTTTAGGATGGATAATAAATACCTTCATGAAGTGAAGCCTGAAACAGTAGAATATATTATAAACACGATTCCAGAAAGTGGTTTCTGCCAATGATTTTGTTGTAGTGAGAGCCCACCATAATGTGGTCAGTCCCAATAGTTTTTCATGTAAGCTGAAAACCATATTACAGTGGAACCTCGTACAATGAGCATAATTCATTTCGCAATCTTTCTCATAAAGTGAAATACACGTTTAATAAAGCAATGTATTGCACATAAATTAATGTTAAATAGGATGTGTTTCATGCCAGAATATAAATTATTCACAAGGTTTATTCAAAGAAATTTTTTCTATATATAAAAAATATATGTATGTGTGTATATATATATACATATGTATATATATATATATATATATATATATATATATATATATATATATATATATATATATATATATATATATATATATATATATATATATATATATATAACTTTTGGACGGCACAATAGAACACAGAATAAAACAGATAACACGTAAAAGGACACTCACACTGTAGATGATTTAAGCTTTCGGCCTACTCCGAGGCCTTCTTCAGGTCAGACTGCAGTCTGCAGAAAGCAGTCTGACCTGAAGAAGGCCTCGGAGTAGGCCGAAAGCTTAAATCATCTACAGTGTGAGTGTCCTTTTACGTGTTATCTGTTTTATTCTGTGTTCTATTGTGCCGTCCAAAAGTTATATCGCTCTCGTGAGTACTTCTGCATCATCGATAGATAGATATATATATATATATACATATATATACATATATTTTAGGATTATTATTATTATAGGTACCTACCGGTTAAGGTAGGTTTTTGGATGGACACAACTATCAAATAAACATTTTGTGACTCCCCACCTAGCAAACTAATCTATATCAGGTCCCTCTTCATCTCGGTGTACTTCTTTCCTCCCTTCATCCCGTCCAACATCCCTATCCTGTTCCTACCCTTACCTCGCTTGCCCAACATTCTCCCCTCTATTACCCTCTTCAACATTCCACTACCGCTCAATACGCCTTTCATCCATTTTTCCTGCCTCCATAGGATTTCTCTCAACAAACCCCTCTCCTCCCCCACCATTTCTAGTACTTCCACATTTGTTTTCCTTTCGGTCCATTTCACCTTCTCCATTCTTCTCCACACCCACATTTCAAAAGCCTCCAATCTACGTCTATCCTCCTGCTTCAGCGACCACGTTTCCGCGCCGTACATAGCTACGCTCCATATCAGAGTTTTTACGAGTCTTGTCTTAACATCCCTACTCAACGTCCCCGTCATCAACTCCCTCCTCCTTGAGAAAGCCTCCTTGCCTAGCGCAATTCTTCTCCTAACGTCCCTACCACTTTGACCGTATTGGTCCAAAACACTTCCGAGATATGTAAACTGTTCTACCTGCTCTATTTTTTCCCCGCCTATTTTAATATTTAGCTTAGCCTTTTTCTTTCTGGAAAATCGCATAACCTTTGTTTTACTAATATTGATTCTCATCCCATATTTATCGCACTGAACCTCCAATTCACTCAACAATGCTTGCAACCCCTTGGCTGACTGAGCAACTAATGCTTGGTCATCAGCAAACCTAACCGATTTTACGAATTCCCCTCCAACTTTCATTGCTACCTCCAGTTCTTCCCATGCCTCTTTAATCATTTCCTCTACATATACGTTGAACAGTACCGGTGACAATGGGCAACCCTGCCTTACACCTCTTCCTAACACTGCCCATCCGGACTCTCCGTTCCCCACTCGCACCTGAGCAGTCTGAGACATGTACAGGTTGCGGATCAGTCTCCTGTCCCTCCAATCCATTCCTATTTTCTGCAATACACGCATTAATTTTTCCCAATTCACTCTATCAAACGCTTTTTCGAAATCTACAAAACAGGCAAAAACGTCCTGATTGTATTCTATATTCCTCTCAACTAGTGATCTCATTACTGCAATGGCATCACGCGTACCTCTTCCTTTCCTGAACCCAAACTGATCATCCCTTAAGTAATCATTTGCCTTACTCTCTATCCTTTTGTTGATGATCCTGAGAATAACTTTAGCTGCGTGGGATATCAAACTTATTGTTCTGTAATCCTCACATGACAAAGCCTTTGCCTTTTTCGGAATAGGAACTAACACCGATCTCACAAAATCTTCCGGCCAGATTCCTTCCTCATAGATACTACGAATCAGTCCATATATGGCCTTCTTCCCACCTTTCCCTGACCATTTCAACATTTCTACAGGAATATTGTCCACCCCCACTGCCTTATTTGCTTTCATCTCCTTTAATGCCCTTTCTATTTCATCGTCGAGTATGCCTGGACCTAAGCTATCTTCTTCTACGTCATGTTCCTTTTCTATGTCTAACCTTGTCGGCCTCAGTTCTTTACCATACAGTGTTTCTATATATTCCTTCCATCTCTCTTGGATTTTTTCTGGTTCAACTATTATCTTACCCCATTTATCTTTAACTGTTAGCACAGATCTTGCCTTCTTACTTCCCGATAATAACTTAACCTTGCTGTATAGAGCACCAATATCACCCTTCTTCTGTAAACTTTCCATATCCTCGCATTGCGTTTTCCACCATTCTTCTTTTGCTTTATTTGTGGCCCTTCTCAATTTATTGTTTAACTCTTTGTACTTCATTTTGCCTAACTCTGTGTTTACATTTTTCCATCTTCTTCTCTCATCCATCTTTGCAATCATGTCATCCGTTACCCATGGTTTCCTTATCCTTTTCCCATTAACGGTTCCTATAGTGTCTTTAGCGGCTTCCAATATCCCTTTCTTGATACATTCCCATTTTTCTTCGATAGTACTCAGTTCTTTACCGTCATCCATCATTTTCTCTACCGCCTCCTGATACTCCTTCCTCGTTAATTCATTTACTGCTTCTAAATTCCATTTTTTAACCCGCCGCCCTTGCCTTATCTTCTTGAAACGAACGTTACATTTCATAACAACTAAATTGTGGTCAGAGTCCGCATCCGCTCCTGGGAAACTGTGCGAATATATTACACTGTTCCTAAACCTGTGCCTAACCATAATATAATCTAACTGATACCTTTCTGAGTCACCTGGCATTTTCCATGTATACCTACGCCTTTTGTGGTGTCTAAACCATGTGTTAGTGCTGACTAACCCCTGTCTCCTGCAGAATTCAATTGCTTTCTCCCCGCGTTCATTCCTCGTGCCTAACCCATAGTCCCCCACCTCACCACCATCTCTTCCTTCGCCTACCGTCGCATTCCAATCCCCCATCACTATCAAATGTTTCCCTGCAGGAACACTCGCGATGATATCCTCTAACTCATCATACGTCCTATCGACTTCTTCCTCCTTATGGTTGCTCGGTGGCATGTATACCTGAACAATGACCAAGTTCGTCGGCTCTGCTTTAATCTCTACCAGTAAAATTCTATCTGTCGCTTGCTCTATGTTAACTACGCTTCTTCCTACCCCTTTATTTAAAATTACGGCAACCCCTTGTTGGCTCTCGTCCCCGCCGCTGTATATTACTCTATAATTGTCACTCCAGTAATCCCCGCTATCCTTCCATCTCACCTCGCAGAGGCCTAAAACATCTATGTTACCTCTTTCCATCTCTCGCTTGATATTTTCTAATTTTCCTGTCCTCAACATTGTCCTGACGTTCCAGGTTCCTATTTTAACTACTTTCGCCTTCTTCTGAGTCTTCGGTCCATTTTAGGATTGTGGACCTTCTTTCATGGAATGAAGTAACTGGGCATATGAACTCAATTTGTGAATACAGAAAAGAATTTAAATGAATAATTTATTATTTATGAAAAGTAACTCATTCCTTTTAACTAGAAATCGGTCTAGGGACTTTAGTGTTTGCTGAAGCTTCAAAATTTTGTGAAAATGTGGCTTGGAGTTATTATTAAGTAAATTTTTGGCATGCATACCCATTTCCTTATTAGGGTGATGCCTCATACGTATAATACAATGCAACAGTTTTTCATATTCTCCACATCACATTCAGCCTGCTGTTTTGGACTTAATATTGCTTGAAAGCTTGGGAACTTTCTAAATGGTATACAAGCAGGGGTTACATTTCCAAGCTGCTGCTTGAATTTGTGCAACGTAGCAGTGTGAGATGGGCTTTTAATGGCTTTTGGCTGGGCAATGCATTCTCAAGCATTAGTTGCTCAGTCAGCCAAGGGGTTGCAAGCATTGTTGAGTGAATTGGAGGTTCAGTGCGATAAATATGGGATGAGAATAAATATTAATAAAACAAAGGTTATGCGATTTTCCAGAAAGAAAAAGGCTAAGCTAAATATTAAAATAGGCGGGGAAAAAGTAGAGCAGGTAGAACAGTTTACATATCTCGGAAGTGTTTTGGACCAACACGGTCAAAGTGGTAGGGACGTAAGGAGAAGAATTGCGCTAGGCAAGGAGGCTTTCTCAAGGAGGAGGGAGTTGATGACGGGGACGTTGAGTAGGGATGTTAAGACAAGACTCGTAAAAACTCTGATATGGAGCGTAGCTATGTACGGCGCGGAAACGTGGTCGCTGAAGCAGGAGGATAGACGTAGATTGGAGGCTTTTGAAATGTGGGTGTGGAGAAGAATGGAGAAGGTGAAATGGACCGAAAGGAAAACAAATGAGGAAGTACTAGAAATGGTGGGGGAGGAGAGGGGTTTGTTGAGAGAAATCCTATGGAGGCAGGAAAAATGGATGAAAGGCGTATGGAGCGGTAGTGGAATGCTGAAGAGGGTAATAGAGGGGAGAATGTTGGGCAAGCGAGGTAAGGGTAGGAACAGGATAGGGATGTTGGACGGGATGAAGGGAGGAAAGCAGTACACCGAGATGAAGAGGGACATGATATAGATTAGTTTGCTAGGTTGGGAGTCACAAAATGTTTATTTGATAGTTGTGTCCATCCAAAAACCTACCTTAACCGGTAGATTACCTAATAATAATAATGCATTCTCTTCTACTCTCGTTACCTGTGCAGATATAGTTTCACTGCAGTATCTTCTTCAAGAAAGATCGGCCTTGTCATAATGAAATACTTGTTGGGACAGGTAACCCTCGGAATCTCTAGCTTCTTGAAGTCACAGATGAAGTTCTCTGCTACCTTTGAGTCAGAGCTTGTTGCTTCACAATGTCTCACAATGCCATTGATGCCGGTTCTTCTTGTAAATTTCTCAAATCATTTAAGGCTCCCCTTAAATACTTCTTCAGCCATTGATGATCCTAACATCTTCTATTGAGGTTGGCAAAAATCACTTTCCCCTTTTCACAAATGATATTCTTGTAAATAGTGTCAAATTGCAATTGTTTTTTTTTTATCCATTTGAGAAGCAAACTTTCAACATGGCTAAGAATATATGCCCGTTGTATTGATATTCTAGTCATTCTCTTTGAATCATCTATCTCCTTAATTTTGTCCTTGTTTTTGAAGTAAATGGAAATAGTTGTTGTCGACAATTGTACATGTTTGTACTAGATCAGCCGTGGTCACACCTTGTTCCAATTTTCAATGATTTTACTTTTCATTTCTACAGTTATATTTATTGTCCTATGTCTTCCTTCATACAGATTTTTCTTTGAGGCTATTTTTAAAACTATGCACAAAAAAATCACTAATGATAAGCCTGAGCACAAGTTTGGAAAAATGTGTGATCATTGGTGACACTGAGATGCTAGTGGAATGAGTGCTAAACACAAACCAAAGTATCAGGTGTGCAATCATTCCAGGAATTCAATTCTCCTTGTCAGTCATTTTCAGATCTTTCAATTTTGCTTGTTATGCAAATTACTCACAATGCGAGTTGCTCATTAAGCGAGGTTCCTCTGTACTCAAATAATGTTATAAAGTCCATATTTAGCTTTTTTGATTCAATGTGATCGGGTATGTTATTTTAACTCATGTGATGTCAATAGATTTTAGTTGGAAATTATAAAACATGCCTCTCTTTGATAATTTGATTTGATTTTCAGTTAACCTAATGCATATATATGAGGCTTATTCAAATTTAATTTTTGCAACATTCAGTAATTAAAGCTGGAAATGTAGGAACTTAAACCCAAAGTGGGAAGAGTGTTAGAATTTATTCATAATGAGCTTTTTACTTTGTGAAGTAGTTCATAATTGAAAGGTAATTCATATGTACAACTACTTTAAAAAAATATTAACCCTTCCTGATATAAGGTGCTCAGTGTATTCCTGCCTCCAGAGTAGTTGACAACCCTGTTGTGTTGCAGCTAGCTTCCGGACGCAACAGTATGCAAGTGCTCGTCACAGAAATTGGGCATAAAGTGTTAGCAAAGCCGTGCTTAGATAGGTGTATTGGCAGATAATATCACTTAATGTCAGGAATCAATTCCTTCAACCCTGATGGATTAAACTGCTGGCAGCCTTTAAATCTTAGTTAGTGTTGTCTGTGTCTATATTGTGTTATATCAGTGAAGAGGAAGAGTTGAAAACTTTGCGTGAAGAAGCAAGCAAGGAGATGAAACATCTCTATTTTTGAGAGTTAATAACAGAAAGTAATTTAGAGATGAATTTTTGGTTATTATTAGGTAATCTACCGGTTAAGGTAGGTTTTTGGATGGACACAACTATCAAATAAACATTTTGTAACTCCAAACAAAACCCAATCCAGCAACTAACTCTACATCAGGTCCCTCTTCATCTCTGTGTACTCCTTTCCTCCCTTCATCCCGTCCAACATCCCTATCCTGTTCCTGCCCTTTCCTCGCTTACCCAACATTCTCCCCTCTATTACCTTCTTCAACATTCCACTACCGCTCAATATGCCTTTCATCCATTTTTCCTGCCTCCATAGGATTTCTCTCAACAAACCCCTCTCCTCACCCACTATCTCCAGTACTTCCTCATTTGTTTTCCTTTCAGTCCATTTCACCTTCTTCATTCTTCTCTACACCCATATTTCAAAAGTCTCCAATTTACATCTATCCTCCTGCTTCAGTGACCGCGTTTCCACACTGTACATAGCTACGCTCCATAGCAGAGTTTTTACGAGTCTTGTCTTAACCTCCCTACTCAATGTCCCCGTCATCAACTACCTCCTCCTTGAGAAAGCATCCTTGCCTAGTGCAATTCTTCTCCTTACGTCCCTACCACTTTGACCATATTGGTCCAAAACACTTCCGAGATATGTAAACTGTTCTATTTGCTCTATTTTTTCCCCGCCTATTTTAATATTTAGCTTAGCCTTTTTCTTTCTGGAAAATCGCATAACCTTTGTTTTATTAATATTGATTCTCATCCCATATTTATCGCACTGAACCTCCAATTCACTCAGCAATGCTTGCAACCCCTTGGCTGACTGAGCAACTAATGCTTGGTCATCAGCAAACCTAACTGATTTTACGAATTCCCCTGCGACTTTCATTCCCACCTCCAGTTCTTCCCATGCCTCTTTAATCATTTCCTCCACATATACGTTGAACAACACCGGTGACAATGGGCAAGCCTGCCTTACACCTCTTCCTAACACTGCCCATCCGGACTCTCCGTTCCCCACTCACACCTGAGCAGTCTGAGACATGTACAGGTTGCGGATCAGTCTCCTGTCCCTCCAATCCATTCCTATTTTCTGCAATACACACATTAATAACAGCATAAAAATAACCATTTTCCAGCTATGATTTGCTTTGGATGCTTTGTCATTTTTGGTCAATCTGTCATTGTTTAAGTGGTTTGATTTTTTAGTGTTATATGATGAAGTCTGTTCTTAGTCATGTTGCGTTTCTGTCTGTCTCTAACAGCAGCTAAAATAGGTGTACCCAATTTTTAAAAGTGGTTTTTAAAGGATATATATAATATTTCGCAAAGTTATAAATTTGATGAATGTATTTCCCACCTAAAACTTTTATTCTGGCACCTAATAATTTATTCTATTTTTATCATACTGTGTTAATTGGAGAGGTCAATATTATTAAAATGTATTTTTATTTAAAATTCTAGGGGGATAACACCCCAGACCCGTTGATTGAGAGACTACCAGAGAGCATCAGACTCGTAGGACTTTTTTTTCAGTAATACCATGCTTAATATTTGTGAATCATTGATTGAATTTTTCAATGGTGTACAATAGAGTTGAGGTTAATGAACTGATATAGAAAAGTTTAGCAATGTAAATGAATAATTTGCATTTTGTCTTCATTCTAATGGTATGAAAATATGTTGTTAGAATGATTTCATAATTACATGTACATCACTTGTACATGGCTGTAAATTTTGAAATGCAACTGTGGAGAAGTTAAACTCACATCTAAAATGGCATCCTTTATTAGCTTAGTGTATCTCTAGCAGTAATATTTCTCTCATTTATAGGTTGACCTTTGTTTTTTTAATTGAAATTTTGTATTTAAAGTTCAACCTATACATTAGTATATATGACAAGTCTTTTTCAGCATGATAAGATCCTATGGAGTAGATTCTACCGTATTTCCTGGTCTATAAGGCACTCTTTTACTCCAAAATACACTCTAAAACAGCCTGTCTTTTGGGCCTGGGATATATAGGTATAACTTTGACCTATTAGCGCAAGCTGATTTGTAGGAAAAATACTATTACATATTTTTTCCCACATCTGGCTTGGAAAATGGCTCCTTGATTACAAATTTTGATAAATTCTCTGTTTTGAGGCAGCAGTAAGCAATAGAGTTTTTCCTTAAAAGTACTTCCAAAAAAAATCCCATATAAATCATACATTTATACAATGTAGCACACACAGAGTTTAATACACGTTGGGCTAACAGGGATGTTGCCCCTCTACTAAAAATTCTGTAGTCATTCATACTTTAATAGTATAACAGTATCGCAAGGGCATAAAAAATGGTGGCTCTTAATACAGACTTGGATAATATCAACATAATAACAGAAACTTAACATAGCCACATAAAAATAGAAGTTGGAATGTGAATAGAGAGAGTAAAAGATGGATTAAGTAAATGCAGATGAGTCTGGTGTAAAGTTAAAAGTGAGACTATCATAATGTATTTATTTAAATGTGAAATTAGCAATGAGTGGTATGGAAGTGAAGATGAGATTGTGTTAGAGGAAAATGACAACCCCAGTGAAAATAACTGAAGAAAAAATTTAGTGGTAGTGATGATGAATTGCTGGGATTCTGCAAGGAATAAATGTTGATGTATGCATAGCTGCTAATTTTCAAATGCGACTTTTTCATAATTTCAAACCTGAAAAATCAGGGTGCGTTTTATGGGCTGGGAAATACAGTAATCTGCTTTCAAACTGTTATAAAAGCTTTCAACACCCCTTGGTTGAGAATAGTTTGAAAAGTCCCTGCAGAGTTAGAGAGATAGCACCACTGGTGCTTAATGAAGTTAATTTCAGTTAATATAATGTCCTTGAGGAATATACACCAAGTTCCAGTTAGATCAGTGTAATTTGTGTGTAGCATTTATTTGAATCAAGCAAGTCAAGTGAGATTTCCAAAATATGGATGAAATAGAACTTGCTGTGTGCTGATCATCATTCTTAAAGGCAATTGCCTCAGGAAATTAAAGATAAACTTGGGAAACATTTTGGTGTAACTTTGCCTTTGATTAGAATGATGTAGAAGTAATTACAAATTTTTCAGATTTGTCATTTGAGCACAAGTGATGCTTAACATTCTGGGCCTTTAGTTGAAGTTACCACTCCAGAAATCATTGATAAGCCCCATGAAATGAGGATGAATGATAGAAGATTGAAGGTGCATGGGATTGCGAACAGTGTGTGCATCTTAAGTGAAGAGACACATAATATTTTACATTAATGTTTGGTCAAGAGAAAGCGATCCACAAGATGGATATTGCCCTTGCTCACAGTTGATGAAAAACAGATTTGCGTGACATTTTCCAAGACCAGTGTGTTGCTTTCTGCAAAATCCTCAGGACTCTAGGCATTGTTTCATCACTGTGGACAATATATGGATGCTCCACTATATGCCAAGGAATAGGCAAATTAGTGGGTTGCTATTGGGTCTTGACCAAAGAAGGTGGAGATCATACCTTCTTCTAGGAAGTTTATGTAGACCATTTTTTGGGATTTGCAAAAAAACTCGTAATTGACTATTTGGAAAAAGATCAAACTATTATTTTACTAGAACACACTAAGCATCATTATTAGACCATTTGAAAACCAAGCTGAAGAAAAAAACTTCTACACCTACCCCACAAAAAATTTCCTTTCCATCACAATGATGCACCACCTCTGCAGTAATGACCACAAAACTGGTAAATTTACATATCTACTTGACTGCTACTTGTTCAAAATTTGACTACTACCTGTTCTCCAATATGAATAAATGATTGGTGCGAAAGAGTTTATTCAAAGGTGGAGGTGATTGCTGTAAAAAATGCCCATTTTGCAGAATTAAAATAATCACTTTATTTGGAAAGAATGACAAATTGAAGCAGCGTTGGATGATATGTTTAGGTCTAGAGGGAGATTATGGTGAAAAGTAGAAATGATTTAATCTGAAAAATTAAGTAATCAATTTTGTATATCCTTTTCAAACCACTCCTGCAATACTTAAAATAGTCAAATGGTAAAAGTTACAGCTGTATTACTGTGCTAATGTTCTTATGCTAAAAATAATCATCAACTTAAAATTACCGAGAAGCAATAATTATAATGTTACTCCATGGTGAAACCTTGTTATATATAATTCAATGACATTTATCAATTAAATATTGAAAATTCTGCTTCAGGAGGATACACCACCACTCAAGAAAAATTGTAAACGACCAGCTGAACCAGAAGTTCCTACTACATCGTCTACAATATTTGAAATCCCTAAAAAGCTACGACAGCAAACTGTTTTACAAAGCTATTATTATGGTCGAGTAAAAGGTCGCTCAAAGAAGGAATTAAAGAAAGAGCAATTAGAGTTAATGGCTTCTGCTGGAAATAACACACCTGCTGAATTTCAGGTATGTGTAATAAAAACAAAATTAATGACATGTCTTTGTAATGCTTGGCCATTATAAGAATAGGATTCCTAAGGCAAGCGAGAACTTCTGTTGTCAAATTATTTTCAGTTCAATGTGATGGTATATTTATTCCTAAACATTCGCACTTGAACAATTTTTATAAATATATTCCAGTAAGTCCTGCTGATATGTACATTTTCCATTCTTTTTTGGTAATCCTAAAGTCTAGTGGAAAACCAGCTTACCTTAAGCAATAAGCATAGAAAATATGGAAGTCTGCATGTTATACAGTAGTTGAAAGCTGTATTGAAACTTAAAAAAAGTTGCAGGAAAAGTAAAGGGATTTTTTGTTACCCATAAGGATGCACACTGACATATTGTCAAGATTGATTAGTACAGGGTGCGGCAGTTAAATCTGGACAATTTTTAATTTAAATTTCCCACCATATTGTAGCTCCGCTAGAGGTTGCAATTGGTGTCCTTGAAATCCAGATGCATGTAGTAAACAGTCATAATCTTAAAATGGCCGAGATGAAACGTACAAGTATGGAGTACAATCAAAGAGTCGCGATTATAGAGAGCCTTCGCGCTGGGCATTCGGCGACTGAGATCATTTGATTCTTCGGGTAACCAAGGTGGACTGTTTATGATGTTGTGGCAAAATGCTTCGGAGAAGTCCAAGGAAGGTTCCGCTAACCCGGCCAGGAGTTCCCATTCGAGGGAACGCATGTCATGAACTCCAGCGATCATGGAAAGGGCTCAGGAGGTGATTTCAGAGGACCCTGGACAATCATTGCGGAAATTTGGGTCAGTGTCAGCGAGCGAACAATGTGTTGGATTTCAGAAGAGGACCTATGTTACAAGTCGTACACAATTAAGGTGCGACAGATGCTGTCTGAGGCTGCCAGAATAAAGCGGATTGCTCGCTGCAACCTGCTAGTGAGTTCTTTGAAAAACAAAGCAGCGGGGCAAATCAGATTTTTTTCCGATGAAAGAGTTTTCACTGTTGATTCAAAAATCAACTGGAGAAGTGATCACTGGCCCGCCCGCAACCCCGAGGACTTCCCGATTGTTGCTAGAACAAAATTTCTGGCTAGTGTTCACGTCCTAGGTGTTGTGTCCAGTGAGGGTGACGTCATGCCACCACATTTCTTTGAAAGAGGACAAACTGTCACAAAAGAAGTTTATCTGAACTGTTTAAAGGATGTTGTAGCACCGTGGATGGTAACTGTGGCCATGAGGAGAGAATATGTATTTCAACAGGACGGTGCACCGGCTCACACGAGCCATTTAGTCCAAAACTGGCTATCAGACAATGTGGACATGTTCTGTTCCAAAGAGTTTTGGCCTCCGAATAGCCCGGATTTAAACCTCCTCGACTACTAATTTTGTAGCATTGTTGAACGGGTTACCAACAAGTCGCGGCACCCTAATGTTGCGTCTCTATGCGCCGCTATCGGAGCAGCATTTGCCAATATGGACAGCGGTGCGTTACAGAGAGCGTGCAGGCGCTTCAGGACAAGGATGGAGGCAGTAATTGAAGCCAACGGCGGTTATATTGAGTAATGTTACTCTTAACAGGTTACACGAATATTGACTAAAAGCATTTTCTTTTACGTTTGTATGTTGTGTCAATAAATGACATTTTAAAACAAAGTTAAATTTGTCCAGATTTAACTGCCACACCCTGTATATATTTTAATGTCTTATCATATATATTGTTTTAAATCATAATTCCTTCTACTCTATTGTGAACACTCTTATGACCTAATAAAGAAAGGCCTATTAGATTATCTATCCCCTGTTACCTTTGTGATAGTATACTATTTAAGGTAGGTTTTGGATGGACATATACAAGACTGATCATTGTTACATTTCTTAACCTCCTTCACTGGACACAACCACTCACCCCTCTCTGCAATAAATTGCTCTTCAATTCTGTACACACTCTACCTCCTTTCATTCTGTCTGACATAACTACCTTGGTCCTTCCCCAACCTAGCCTGCCTTATGTTTCTCCCTCTATTTTAATATTCCATTGCTAATTGAAATGCTCTGCATCTAACTTTCCTGCCTTCATTGGATTTCTCCAACACGATTCTCTCCTCTGGCATTCCTATTACTTCTTCATTTGTTTTCATTTCCATCCATTTTATTTTTTCCAGCTGGCAATCAATTTATTTTACATATTTGGACTGCACTTTGCAATGTAATAATTTGAAAGGGTATAATGTATATAAAAATTTATTTCTTGTGATAATTTCTTGTTACTTGATAATAATACTAATAATTTTGTATTTGTTTTCATTGTCATTGATTTCAATAGTGTTGTGTTTGTCGACAAACATTCCGCAACAATCTGCAGTTCATGAGACATCTAATGAAGCACACCCAGAATAATGGAAATCTTGATGTAGCTGATGATACTTCTGTTTGTAATTACTGCCTTTGCACCTTTATCACTCCCTCCATGTTAAAAAGCCACATCAAAGATGTATGTATGCCTAAAAATTTTTCATTCAGCTTATTTTCTGTCTGCAGTGTTTTAAATGTTGGTTCTTAGGACTAAATCAATACTAATCGTCATTTTGTGTGAAATTCCATAAATTTTCACAAATTTTCTCTATATTTAAGGGGTTAATAAGTGTAGAATTTTTATTATGATAATAAAAATGTTGTTTATGTTTTTACATCATAATCAAAGGAAAGGAGAGATTTAACATATGTAAACTGGTGAAATTTTTGAATGAAGGGAAAGTCAAGGAGTCAATATCAACCACTGTCACTTATCTCCCTATTTGTTTTAACATAATCACCATTTCCTTTTCAATTGATTTGTAATGAAATTCTTTACATTCAAAGTTCAAATTGTGAATTTAAAATTGCAATGTTGTTAGAGATTACAATAAAATTATTTATTTTTTATTCCTACATAGCAGTGGAACGTTGTGCAGGGTGATGCAACTTAACTTCCTTTTTTAAAGGGGTTTTGCTTTATTAAATAAGAAGTTATGTTGCTGTATCCTTTTCTATGAGCATAATTTATTCCGCAATCTTTCTTGTAAAGCGAAACAACTTTTTGCATGTGAATTAATGCAAAATACAAGAATGCATTCCATGCCAAAAAAATAAATTATGTACAAAGTTTATTCCAAGAAAATTATAAAATTGTTTAGGATCATGGGACATGCTAATCTTTTCTTCTATCGTGGAATGAAGCAACCACAAATGCGAAATCGATTTGTAAAAGGCAAAAAGAATCTAAATATATAGTTTATTATTTATGATATGTAACTAAATCCCTTTTACCATAAGTTTGTCTAGAGATTTGTTTTTGCCAATTTTTCAGAAGTTTGTAAAAATGCGACTCTGTCTTATTAGGGTGATGCCCATGCCCTCCACATCATATTTAGCCTACTGTTTCGGCCTTAACACTTCCAAGTAACTTGTCGTCTTCATACTTGAAACATACACTTTATAGTTAGCATACTTTCTGATACATTGATTTTTCAAACAACTACCGGCAAGTCAGTCCGAGTACTTCTGGGACCACCCTCGTAGTGAATTGATTTTTTTGGATTGAGAGCCCTGCTTATACCATGATTCCATTTTATTTTCTTTGTAGAAATTAATGCCATCGTCATTCTAAAGTCTCCTGTTCTGGTTAAACAGCTGATATAATGATAAAAGTAGTGTTACATTTTGTTAAATGATAATGGACTTATTATGCCGTATTTGGATGCATTCTTTGATTGATGTTATTCACATTGGGCGTTCTCCCAATTCAAATCTCCTTTTGCAAGACATTGTCTAAGTCGCAATTCAAGCCTCCTTTTACTTTAAGAGTTACTCCAACCATAATGGGAGTACTTAGTTTATCTTTTCAGCTTAAATCTTGTTGGAGGTCGTGCTGATTATGTATGAACCCACTAGGTTAGGTCTGATCCCATGTAAACTTATAAAGTTTTTTATTATTCCTTGAGTAATGAATCATTCATGTCAAAAATATATTTTTTTCAATATTTGGGTCCCTTAAAAATATTACCTTCAGTTGCAAGCTATCTCTGATTTGTGCCAATGCTTTGTATTAACCGAAGTGTTAGGCTAGCTGAGAATATTTATTTCAGTTCTTTTAGTCGTGTCATGTCCTTACTAACCTTTGACACTGTGATATAGTTCTTAGCCTATTTTTCAGTAGAATAACTTTTTATAAGTTTATGATAGGTCGTGCATTAATATGTTTCAATTATATTCTTTTCCAGGCTCATATTTTCAACGAAGGTCAATTTCCATGTCGAATTTGCAACATTGAGTTCTTCAGCACAGTGAAACTCATTGAACACATGCACTCTTTGCATGTTCAGTTAGAATTGCCATATTCATGCAAAGTGTGCGGTTATCGATCATCTATGCACCAAGATGTTGTGAATCATTTTCATGAGGTATGAACAGATAGATATAACTATATGTAGTTAACCTACTGATTGAATGTTTTAATTTTGAATATATTTAGCACTTAGGATTTGTTTGACATTGGAAGTTGACATTCTTGGCATTTGTTTAACTTTCAATAACATCCTATTTCAGCTTCATGGTGGAAGTTTGAAATTGCTGTGTGCATTTTGCCTTCAGGTTGTTACCCTTTCAGGAAGACGGGAACTTGATATGGATGATGTTTTCCTATTTTTTCAGCACATAAAGGTAGATTCATTTTTCATATGCTTTTATTATTATTAAGTAAGCCACCGGTTAAGGTAGATTCATGACATGGACACCACCACCAAGTAAATATTTTGTGACTCTTAACAAAATACTATCCAGCAACCTACTCTGCATCAAGTCCTTCTTCATCTCTGTATACTTCCTTCATCCCGTCCAACATCAGAATCCTATTCCTGGCCTTTCCTTGTTTGCCTATCATTCTCCCCTCTATTACAGTCTTAAAATTCCCAACTGCCAATCAATACGCCATTCTTCCATTTTTCCTTCCTCCTTTCAATTTCTCCCAACAAACCCCTCTCCTCCCCCACCATACCTAGTACTTCCTCATTTATTTTCCTTTTGGACGATTTCACCTCCATCCTTCTCCACACCCACATTTAAAAAGCCTCCACTCTACATCTATCCTCATGCCTCAGTGACCATGTTTCTGCATTGTACATAACTTCACTCCATATCAAAATTTTAATGAGTTTTTTCTTAACATCTTTACTCAACCTCCCTGTCATCAACTCCCTCCTTGTGAAAGCCTCTTTCCTATGTGAAATTATTTTCCGTATGTCCCTACTACTTTGACAATTTTGGTCCAAAACATTTCCAAGATACATAAACTGTTCTACCTGCTTCATTTTTTCCCCTCCTAATTTAATGTTTAGCTTAGACTTTTTCTTTCTGGAAAATCGCATAACCTTTGTTTTATTAATATTGATTCTTATCCCATATTTATCGCACTGAACCTCCAATTCACTCGGCAATGCTTGCAACCCCTTGGCTGACTGACAAACTAAAGCTTGGTCATCAGCAAACCTAACCAATTTTACAAATTCCCCTCCGACTTTCATTCCTACCTCCAGTTTTTCCCATGCCTCTTTAATCATTTCCTCTACATATTAGTTGAACAGCACCAGTGATAATGGGCAACCCTGCCTTACACCTTTTTCTAACACTGCCCATCCGGACTCTCCATTCCCCACTCGCACCTGAGCAGCCTGGGACATGTACATGTTGAGGATTAGCTTCCTGTCCCTCCAATCCATTCCTATTTTCTGCAATACACGCATTTGTTTTTCCCAATTCACTCTATCAAATGCTTTTTCGAAATCTACAAAACAGGCAAATATGTCCTGATTGTATTCCATATTCCTCACCGAGCTAGGCAGAATGAAATACAAAGAGTTAAAAAGTAATTTGAGATAGGCAATAAATAAAGCAAATGAAGCATGGTGGAAGACACAGTGCAAGGAAATGACAAGTTTGCAGATGAAAGGTGAAGTTGGTGCTCTATACAGTAAGGTTAAATCACTCTCGGGAAGATCTGTCCTAACAGTTAGATATACGAGGTGTGTTAAAAAAATAATGAGAATTTTAATTTTTCGGACAATAATATTTATTTATTCTTATACATTGATTTTGTCACCTTCAAAGTAGTCCCCATTTATGCACTTGTGCCAGCGCTTCTTCCAATCCCCGAAACACTTTCAAACTCGATCTTTGGGATAGCCTTTAGTTCTTTCAGCAATGCGCTTTTAATGTCATCTACGGCTGTAAAACGATGGCCCTTCAAGGTTCTCTTAACTATTGAAAATAGGAAAAAGTCACACGGAGCAAATCTGGCAAATATGGAGGCTGGGGCATCGTTACAGTATTGTTTTTGGCCAAAAATTCACGAACAAGCAATGAAGTCTGAGCTGGTGCATTATCGTGGTGCATAAGCCATGAATTGTTTTTCCACAGGTCCGGGCATTTTTTTCGGATTGCTTCATGCAAACGGCATTGAACTTGTAGGTAGTACTTCTTTTGACCGTTTGACCTGGTGGCAGGAATTCATGATGCACTATGCCATTAAAATCGAAGAACACAGTGAGTATAACCTTCACGTTCAACCGCATTTGTCGAGCCTTTTTCAGTCTTGGCAAGCCAGAATGCCTCCACTGGGATGATTGAGCCTTAGTTTCAACGTCATATCCATAAAACCATGTCACCTTTTATAATACGTTTCAGTAATTCTGCATTGTCATTTACTTCATTTAGTTACTCCTGAACAACCTACATTCGCTGCTGTTTTTGTTCAAAATTCAACAATTTTGGAACAAATTTTCCTGCCACGGGTTTTATACCCAAAAAATTGGAAAAAATGTCATGACATGATCCAGTCGATATGCCATCATCATCAGCGACCTCTCTAATTGTGATTCGGCAATAGTTCATGACCATTTCTTTTACTTTTTCCACGTTTTCATCAATTGTTGATGTGCTGGGGCATCCAGGACGTTCGTCATCTTCAAGGTCTTCACGGCCTTCTTGGAAATGCTTATACCACTTGTAAACTCTTGATTTACTCATAGCAGACTCACCATAGGCCTTCGTTAACATTTCACACACTTTGTTACACTTTATTTCATTTTTTACGCAAAATTTGATACAAATTCTTTGATCCATTTCTTTTAACCAGCGAAAATCGCCGAGCTCATAAAACATGTCTAACCTTAGTGGCTGTCACAGACAAAATCCACAATGATAACAGCTGAAAGTTTTATCATTCTTCAGGGGCATGTATACCAACATAATAAACAACAGTTTGACAATCAGACTCTCCAAGCTTGCGAAATGAAAAAATTCTCGTTATGTTTTGAACACACCTCGTATATCCCATCAACTTCTTCCTCCTTATGGTTCCTTGCTGGCATGTATACCTGAACAATGACCAAGTTCATCAATTCTGCTTTAATCTCTGCTAGTAATATTCTATCCTTTGCTTGCTCTATGCTGACTACGCTTCTTCCTACCTCTTTCTGGCTACTATTATGGCAACCCCTTGTTGGCTCTTGTCCCCACCGCTGTATATTATTCTATATCTATCACTTCATTAATCCCTGCTATCCTTCCATCTCACCTCGCATAAACCTAAGATATCTATATTTCCTCTTTTCTACTATCGCTTAATATTTTCTAATTTGCCTGTCCTCAACATTGTTCTAACATTCAAAGTTCCTTTTCTAACTAATTTGGTCTTCTTCTTCTGCGTCTTCTGTCCTGCTACTGTTGGTTTTCCTTTTCAAGGGTTTTGTGACATGACGTCCGCGGAAGCCTTGCCCCTCCCACTGCCGGGCCAACACACCGCTGATTGGGCTGAGTTCCATAGTTGTCTGGACTCATATTCTCTATTGTCTCCATAATAGCAATCTTTGGAATGATAATTGAGGTGGTTTCCTGTTGTCTTCCTCAATAGTGTTTTTAACATGACACCATGACTCAATGGCCACCCCATTGGGGTCAGATGCCTTTGCAGCCAGCTTGCTGAGGAACAGATGCTGTGTAGACTACCTCTCGTCTGGCTCCTAACCTTCGACCTATCTGGCATGGGTGACCCACTGTCACCCATGCCAGATAGGTCACCATCTGTGTTTTTGCTGATCTCTGGAATAATAGATTAGGATGCTTGTATATGGTATGTTGATCTATTATTCCAGAGATCAGTAAAATTGCAGATGTAGGATACACTATAAAAGACATTTGAATCTAGTCCTATGTTAGTTGATGATTTTTTACCTCGCTCAAATTTTAAACCTTCTTACCCAAAGATTGAGAGTTTAGAGATTTTCCTTTCAGAGTCATATTCCTTTCAAAATGCCAGATAAGGAACCAATGATATAAAACCATTATTGGCTGCAAATATGTACACAAAACCTCCCATCTATCACTGCCTTAAATATTCTAGAGCCAATTAAAAAGTTCTGTATCCAAACTTCCTGTTTGACTGATTAAATCCGAATCTCTAAACAATGCTCTCTTCTTCCCTAACATGTCTAGCACTTCCTCATTTGTTTTCATTTCCATCCATTTAACCTTTTCTATCTTTAACCTCACCCACATGTGAAAAACCTCTAATCTAAGTCTAATACAGGTATCTTGCTTCAAAGACCACCTTACAAAAATACCTGCTAAATTTAATGAATATATAGATTGGCCCTGGGTTTATTCCTAAATTTCTAATTCCAATCCTGATGTCAATTTTCAAATTTCAGTTCATGAAATCTTGAATCACTGTTAAACCAAGGTCTAATACATGAGAAAGTTGACTACAAGGCATGTTCATAAAGTAAGGGCCGTTTGGTCACAGGAAAAAATATACTCATATGAAACACATTTTATTGGCACTTTTAGTTAGCTACAAACCTACTTCACTTCTTTACATAATCGCCGTTCACTTCCAAAGATTTTTCGTGCCGCTGCACCTCCTTCTTTAACCCCTCTGCATAGAAGCTTGCCACCTGAGAGTTGAACCAATTGACAACTCTGTTCTTGAGTTCCTCTTCGGTTTTGAAATGTCCGCCGAGCCACTGTTTCAAGTGCAAGAAGAGGAAGTAGTTGCTGGGTGCAAGGTCTCATCATCTCCATCTTATTGGTAACAGCTCAAAAACTCTCGTCCACTGGACATTCTTTGCTCTTTGTGGTGGTTGGTGAGCATTTTCGGTACCCACCATTTGTGGTATCCGAGGTTTTCCATGACAGTATTGTAGACAATAGTATGTTCAAGTTGAAATTGTTCAGCCAGGCCATTAATTGACAATCGATGATCGCATCGCAGTTTTTGTTCCACTTGCAAAACAATTTCATCAGTCAGAATACTGGGCCTGCTACTTTGCTCTTCGTCATGGACATTTGTTTGTCCATTTTTAAAATCACGGCACCATTGTCTAACTTTTCCTTCACTCATAACTGTAGGTCCATAAACTAGGTATAACTCCTGATGAATTTCAGTAGCCGACAATCCTTTTGCATACAAGAATCATATGACAGAGCTCACTTCACAGCTGGCGGGATCAACGATTGTCGTGGACGTTGTTGTTTGCATGCACGGGCTCTTAAACAAAACAAATACTGCTATAGCTTCTCAATGAATCAGTAGATGGTGATGCAGGAGTAAAACTGTGTTCTGAAGCACCAATATTTAAATGTAAGCAAACGGCTCTTACTTTATGAGTATGCCTGTAAAGAACAGTTGAAAATATGCAATAGGAGGAGAGTCTGATGAAGGCATGTGTTTTGGACCAAACATTTTTCCTGGAAGAGATAAAGGATGGAATCGGGTCATTTGCGCTCTTTGATGACTTTCCATCCGTGGTCCAGTGAGTATTCATTCTCACTCTCTGTTATTTCTGGCACAAATTCACACTCACTTTCAAATTCAAAATCACTCTGATGTAAAGAGTGATTCAATCTCATCCGACATAGATGTACCAAATTATTTGCCATTTCTTTATCAGTCTTCATAACTTCTTGTGAAGAGCCTGCCATTATGGATATCAGAAATTATTCGATCTAGGTGTCAGAATTTTGTCACAAGTAAAAAGTTTCCATAACACTTAAAAAGAAATTACAGATAAAACAATTGCATATTCGCTACGATAAATGCACACACATTCTACCATTAACGGCTGCACTGCAGTCTGAGCTTTCTGCCGTCTGATCTTTTACTCCATACATTAGATTCCTTTTATTTCTTTCTACCTTAAATTTTGAACTTCTTCCTCTTTATTTTCTTTTATTATCCTTTTATTCCTCCTTCTATTCCTCCTCTGTGAAGGTTTTTGTTAGTTGACCTGTCGGACTTTGTTTTTGTATATTAAGGTCATAAGGTTGTTGTGTTAATATGACGCTGTAATTAAAATTGTCAAGATTCTTTTTCATTTATGAAAGTTTTTTTAGCCTTAAATTTTGTATTGAAATTGAATGAATTTGTTAGTGCCAAAATAATAAACTGTGTATCTTTATTAGCAACTTACATTGCATTTTCCCCTAAGGGCTTAAATATTGGTTCTGAAAAAGTGAAACTTAATCAAGAATTTTCCCAAGAATTATGTAGTTTGATTTGGAAATACCTTACCTCTCTGAATGCATAATAAAGAAAATACTTGAAATTTGTAAGGAAACTTGCCCTAAAAAGCAAGAATTTACAAAATTTTGTTATTTTTTAGATTTGAATAACTTAACATTGTGTGGTGCGATTTCTGTAAATATCTTGGTCTTCATTAAATGTGTGAAATTTCATATTTGTCATATTTGGCTGTATGATAAGTAGTATATCTGTATAAAGTGAATGGCCTGCAATCATCCACAAATTTTTCATTTAAATGATCAAAAAGTCTGACATTAAATGCCATCAAGCATTCTGAATAATATTCTGGGAGGTTTTTGCTTAAACAAGGTTCAATTGCATCACAAAGCCTTCTATGTGACTTAATTCCAAGCATCGTGATATTCACTTGTTGAAGTCATTTATAAAAAAATTGAAAGTTTTTTATTTGTTTAGAAGCCTTTTTAAAATAAATTTTATTCAATTTCGTAGACCAAGAATGGTACTGATAACATCATGTGTTATGATAACATAATGGTAACAACATTTTTATTCAGTCACTTAATACTGAAACTTAATACTTGATCTAAAAAATTCCTGTTTTGAATTATTTAACAGTTTTGAATTTTCAACTTTTTTAAGTTATTTTAATTGTGAAGTAACATCTTTTTGAACCTTGAAGGAAGTGAGTATTTAAGAGTTTCTTTTATTTCAGATGATGAGATTTTGAAAGGGCTGATAATTGTTAATTATCATGTTATGCTAACCTCATTTTTTAATGTTTAAAATTTTGATATTAATAGGTACTGCCAGGGATTAATGCCAAACTATTTTTTTCATTTAGAAACATGTTATGCAGTCTCCAACAATACAATGTGGCAAATGTATATTGAGATTTACCACTGAAGAAAATTTGCTGGAACACTTAGATCGTGACCATGGCTCATGGAAGGGAAAACCAGGTATGTTTATCTAGAGCCAACCCAATGTATTATTTGGGTTTTCCTTTCGTTACTAATAATAATAATATTATTTCATTAATGGATGATTATGCACAGAGAGAAGTACTATGAAGTCAATGAATACCTTTATGTTTTTATAGTATTCATATGGCATAAAAGAAATGATGGTACATTTATGTTTATAAGATCCTTGTTATTGTTTGAACATGTGCTATTACCTAATGCAAGGAATTTTTCAATGGGGAAATTATTCATCTAGGTTACTCCTTTGTTCAAGGTGAACAATTTTTCCACCATGAAATGTCTTGCATAGCTGTGGATGTCAGTGAGTGTCTCCTCTTAGGGTTAGTTTTGCTGCAATACCCACAGTTTATTTTAATGTGTTGTTAAGTTTTTGAACCTCATTTTCTATGCTAAATTATCTTCAAACTTACTGTGATACTGTAGTGTATATCATTTTAACTAGGTAATTGAAAGTAAATTTCCAGCGTTAAAAGCAAAGAATGATACTGATAATATCCTTATGCTGCCTAATTTTGATGCCATTGTAGCAACATTTGTTCTTGCTTGAGAATAGATTTCTCAGGTTTTCAACTGGTATACTTATTCTACTCCACTTTGCCACTTAATCTGTTGTATTAATTGTAAAATATGCATTTGGTGTAATATGATCCAGCCGTCCAATATTGTTGTTGGACTTGATGAGTTAACTTAAAATGGAATTGGAAATCAACAGTTATTGGTTTCTGTTGGACATTAGTAGCTATAACTCCAAAACTGCATTTTAACTGCAAAATAATCCACATTTTAGCCTACATTTTTTATGTAAACCAAGGAATTAGTATGTATTCAAATTTCGTTATATCTCCTCATATGATGAATAAAAATATTGCTGGTTAGTTACAAATAATAAAAAATATGATTTGTGTTTTGAGTTTAAAGCATACTGTGCACATACAGTGGGAGTTAATTGCACACTCAAAACTACTTGGCCTAATGAGGCCTTCTTTCAGTGGTATCCTGATCCCTATTTGAGGTGCTTTGTGGAGAGCACTTAGAGTGAGCACGACGTCCATCGGATGGGATGTTAAACTGCAGACCCCTTGGTGCCTTTCGACAAGAGTAGGCTAATGCCGATGCCGGGTTTCTCTCCACCCTTCCTTTCCCACCCATCCCTAATTGCGTAAATGACCTTGGCTGTTGGTTGCCTCCCCAACAAAAAAAAAACAAATGCTGAAGGCCTTGTGAAATAATTTATGTGAATGTGGCATCAGTGACAAGATATGATATTTTCACATAAATTTCAAATATGATTTAGATCATAAAAATCACCTCTATACTCTGTGGCTGTTTGAAGGGAAAGTGTGTTCATTTCACAAATTTTCTCAGTAGTTACTGCTCTCTTCAAACATACTTGTCCTTGGTTAAATATTTTTATAATCAGTATGTTTAGTTTTACTCTTTCTCTCAAAAATGCATCTTCAGTAAAATACATCATTATTTTATCTATCTTTTAGGTCTTACAAGGTTTCAATTCAAAGGGGAAAATATTGTGATGTATGTACCTGAGCCTGTGAGTATGCTTGCAGGACGATCCATAACTATAATCAAAAAACCACTCGAAATAATCTCGAATAGCTCAACTACTACTATTCGCTCTTCTGGAATGCCTACGGGATCAAATCTAAAGCCTAACATGTACAAAAGTAAATTTACAGGGGTTGAATATTCTCCTCAATTTGGATTGCTACAAGAAGAAATTAAGATCAAGAAGACTGAAAGAGCTATAAACTTGAAATGCTATGAATGTAACAATAGCATTTATCAAGAAAGGCATTTTATGTGAGTAAATTATTGTAGTTCTATGGTTTTGGTTGATGTACATTTGCATGTAGTGATGAGTAGAAATAAGTTAATACAGTGGAACCTCGTGCCACGAGAATAATTTGTCCTGCAATCTTTCTTGTGAAGTGAAACACTCTTTAAGTGTAACAACTTTTCACATATAAACTAATGTGAAATATGATAATGCATTCCATGCCAAAAAAAAATATAAGGTTCAATCAAAGAAAATTAAATATACATTAAAATTGTTGGTTTGAGGCTCTACTTTGTGAAATTCCTGATCACTGAATAATTAAAATTGGTATTTTTTCGCTCAAAAACTTGATAATACAAGTGGTTTTTAGGCATAGGTGACATCATCATGTATAAAATCATACATGGCCAGAACATTAATATATTCTTGTTATGAGAGGAGGTGGGCAATGGAAGGGAAAGAGATGGGGAAATATAGGTTAGGACGTGGCCATGATCGGGTTGTACAATGAGGTGGCTGATGGGAGAGTGGAAGAAGCAATGTGTAGGAAGGAAAATTTAGAATTTTATAGAGCCACAGAAGCAACCTGCGAACATTTTTGAATAAGACCAAGGACAAAGTGGAAAACTTGGAAAAAAGTGGCATTTACAAACTTAAATGTAAAGATTGCAATGCAGTCTATGTAGGACAAATGGGAAATTCTTTCCAGCTAAGCTCTGAGGAACACAAGTGGAATTTCTGGAATGAAAATGTAACCAAATTCCATTTTGCAAAGCACCTATGGGAGATGGACCATTAGACAGACTTTGTTCAGGTAATACTTCCCCTCGAAGAAAAGGGACAAACAATTAACACCCTGGAACAGTTTGAAATAAAATAAGAGTGTATCACTGGTCTTTTGGTTAATGAAAACATCTTAGTAAGATGCACACCTCTGTTGGAAGTTTTATTGTCCATTAACAAAGTGTAATCTTAAACTCGGTTATTTTTCCCTCCCCCCAATTATAATTCTTGCCTTGCTACTTATCATCTCTTCCTCTCCGCCGTCAGCCGCCTTATTGTACCGACCCATGTGGCCTTGTCCTCATTGATATTTCCCCTTCTCCCTCCCCGTCTCACCACAAATTCCCTTCCATAGTCCACCCATAATGAGAATATATAAATATTCTGGCCATGAATGTTTTTATACCTGATGATGTTGCCTATGCATGGAAACCGGTAGTAATATAAAGTTTTTTGTGTGAAAAAAATACAAAGTTTTTTATCCAGTATGTATACATTGTTTATGATCATGGATCATGTTCACACTTTCTTCTATTGCAGCATGAGGCAACTGGAAATGCAAACTTGATTAATTAAAGCAAAAAATAATCTTAAATAAATAGTTAATTATTTATGATACATACCTAATTCCTATTTATTAGAAATCTGTTTAGAGGCATTTGTTTTTGCTAATGCTTCAAAATTTTGTAAAAATGTGACTCAGAATTATCATTAAATAAATTTCTGGTGTGCATCACCACTTCCTTATTTGGGTGATACCTCATATCACATCACATATAGTTTTGCTGTTTTACAGTTTGCATTTGTGGAAGGCTCGTGGACTTTCTGAATGGTAAATAAGCGTAGGGTAAAATTCCAATTCTCCAATTACATTTGCATTAAATAGCAGCATGAGATGGCTTTGCATTGGCATATGGCCAGGCAATATTTTCTTCTACTGTTACGTGTAGAAATGTGGTTTCCCTTAGACATATTCTTAAAGAAGAGACCCATCTTGTAATAATTGAAAACCTTTTTGGTAAAAAACTATTTTTTTAATCATGTGAAAAGTTCAAGTGAATGTTTATATACTGGGATTCAATGGCAAATACTCAACTTGTGATACCTAAATTGCCCTGACCTACAATATTGGAATAGAATTGCTTTTTTTATTAAAAAATAACTATATGATACATTCATTGACTCATCAGAAATTATAATGTGTGAGAGATTTTCTCAGCTTGGAATATTAGAGGTTTATTAGAAAATTAGATAGATTAGAAAATTAGAGGTTTATTGTGCCTTCATGGTGTATGAAATGTTTTTTTGCTTCAAAAGGCAAAACCATTCATTTGAAATTTATCTTATTTTAAGGACAAACCTGAGTTGTACACAGTGCCGTTACACTACCTGCTGCTCTGAAGCTATGAGGACACATCTTTCAAAATTTCATCATATAGTAAATTCCATAGGTCAGAAAATTTCAGCTGATATTAAATTAGGAATTATAGAAGAAGGGGCTGTATCAGTTCCAATGTACTGCATTTGTGGTTTTGGTGACATCTCAGGAAATACTCTAGGTGAGTGTTACTATTATTAAAAAATGTATTGACCATTTTCCAGCTTCTGTGTATGTGATAAGTTTTTGTGTGCATGATAGCTTAAAAACTACTGAAATGTTCCAGAGAAAATTTTTGTGCCGAGACTGACTGAAATAAAGCCCTAGGGAAAAGAAAGTATTGGGAAGGACATTGTTCTCTGATGTCCAGAATTTTAGTCCATGTGTGTTTGTAAATTCTTATGGTGCCAACAGTTGACTGAAATGAACTCTTAAATAAAAAAAAACGAAGCCCCAAAAAGTATATACTCCTGGAAATAACTACTTCAGGCTGAGATGGTGGAGATTGTTATCTCTAAAATATTGATACAGTTTCCATATTTATGCAGTTATTGAATATTTTGAAATATTGAACTACAATTGTGGGCACTATCCGTAGAGTAGTAATGATTTGTTTTACATGTATTTCATAGGACAATCCTATCTCTGGTATTATTCGCTATACAGAGGAAGTATCTTTACGAGGGTTCCTATTTATATTTATAGCCTTGACAACACCAAGTGCTTTAGGCGACATCTGAAAGTTTGACTCTTTTAATGCTGACTTTCCTCAGAACATTTTGTCGTTTAATCATAACTTGTGTTTTTTACAATGTCTCGAAAATTTTGTCTCAGTAAAAAAATGCAGTTAACTCGTGATCACTTTTGTGCAATGATTTTTTACGACTTTTAACGTGGATTATCAAGACAGGAGTGCATTAATCAACTTACTTCCACTTTTGGCAATAAAGCCCCATCCTTTGCCACTGTGAAACACTGGTATAACAAATTCCATCATGGCTGCCATTTGCTCAGTGACCAAAGTCATGAAGGTCACCCAAAATCAGTTTTTGTGCCAGAAAAAATTAATGCTGGGCAAGAACTGGTAAAGGAAGATCATCATGTGACTTATCGTTAGATTTAGGCATCCTTGGGGATTAGTATGATGACCAACAATAAGATATTGCATGAACATTAAGCTGTGAAAAAAATTTGTCCATGTTGGATCCCACATAATTTGACAAAAGCTCAAAAAGATGCTCGTGTCAATTGCTGCAAAGAAATGCTCAAAAAATACAATCGTGGTCCATCAAAATCTGTGTATAACGTCTGCACAGGTGACAAATCTACAAGAATGAGATAGGATCTATGTATGTGAGCCCGAAACGAAACAGCAATCCACTGTATCCAACGGAGCCAAATCCACTGAAAGTGATTCGTGCATGAAGCACATTAAAGCAAGTGAGCACCTGTTTCTTCAGAAGAACTGAACATGTGGCAACCATAACATTAGAACACCATAGAACCATGAACTCTAAATGGTACACGAGTATATGTTTGCCAGAAGTGCTTGATGAAATATGGAAAAAGAAGCAGCAATGAAGAATCATTCTTCATCATGACAATGCAAGCTCTCACAGATCAGCTGAAACAACTACCTATTTGACTGGCCAAAACATCGAATTGATGGGCCATCCTCCGTACAGCCCTGATTCAGCACCAAATGACTTCTTTTTATTCCTGTTTATCAAGAAAAAATTATGAGGTCTACGTTTTTTGGCGCCTGAAGAAGCCGTTGATGCATTCAGAAACAATGTTTTGGAGGTTGCAAATTGGTTTGAGCGCATGCAAAAGTGTTTTGATTATCATTGGAGAATACTTCAAAAAACAATAAAGCCATTTTCAACAATAAATTACTGTGTTTTCATTTTTAGGCTGAAAATAGAAATAGCAACCCTCGTATTAGCAGATTTTTTAGGATATCATAACCATTGATGCAGGCCTTTTATGTCATATAGGATAATATCAGGAAAACTATTTACAATGTTATATTGTTATGAACTTCAGGATTTTCGTAGCCTGTATTGCCATTTTGAAATAATGTGTATGCTCATTTTTTACTGCCAATCCCATTGACTACACTAGTTTGGTACCACAAACAAGGAGTGCCATTGGTTATGAGTTAGGCATCACATATTGAATCTGGTTGAGAATGTAAACTGTTTAAAGGCTTAGAGAACTTTGTTATTGTCTTTTTTATCATTAATATTCAACTCATAAGCACTCATTAAAAAATTTCTTTATGAATAATGGTAGTCCTGTCATATCTCCAGCTCAAAATTTCATTCACTAGCATTACATTAATAAAAATTGACTTTCATATGTTCAAACAAACAGCATAACTAATGAGCTCCCTTGGCCGTGCTCTAGGTTTTGCAGGAATGCCACTCTCATTTTTGTCAGCTTTGAATTTCAACTTGAAATTCAAATCATTCTTGGTGCCTGGGTTTTATCAATAGTGCTAATAATATTTATGGAAACTCTGAAGGATACATCACATACCATAGTTAAAATGTTATCTTAATCGAATGGTTTGGATTACAGTATGGATAAATCATACTAAAGACAATGTAAATATTATTCTCAACAGAAACGAACTTTGTGAGAAATGCACAGATTGCTTTCACTGATTTTGTGGATTTTTGGCAAACCAAAAAATCTGGGCACTGATGGGTTCATTTGCATTAGGTTGCTTTTCTCCCAGGGGCTTATTATCACTTCACATGAGTTGATGGAAGCTTTACACACTTCCTGATATTCAGGTGTAGGGTCATCAGTTAACACTATTGATCTGTTGTTCGAGATGAAATCTTCACACTTCTTTATGTAGTCACTTCTCTCCAGCACAACTACTGCATTACCTTTATGAGATATGGAGATATTTAATAAGGTAAAAAATGAGTGATAACTTTGATAATTCAATCAAAAAAGAGTTTCCTGAGAGACTTAACCTTTTGCACTCACATGTCGAGTGTGACTCGACACAGCAGCGGCAGCAGCTTGTATGGCGAGCCACACTTGACACGGAGTCTCACCATGAGGAGAATTGGGATTTTTATCCATATTTTCCAATAACTTTACTTGTAATCATTTGCATGAAAGGACAAGTAAAGTAAGGCTTAATTAATAGCATGGCTTGTTTTATAAATGAATAGTATCGACCCATAATGTCGTCGTCGACATAAATGCTGTCTCCAAAGGATGCCACCACCTACGCAGATGTTTGTTGTTATCTCTTTGCTGTGTTGTAAGTTCTTTTTCATTTGCATTGTTTGCCCTTCATTACTTGAAAGTCAGCTAAATGTAAAGCAATGCCTTTGAGAGATGATCTGTTTCTGAAAAAAAGATCACCATAATGTAAATTTACCTCAGTCAGGTGTTCCGTAGTTCATTGAGATCTAGGATACTTTCATTTCCTTTTCTTCATAGTGTCAGCTGTCTCATCAAACGTTCTTTTTTTATCTATTGCATAATCAGGAATCTTGAGTAGGAGGGTGTAAATTCATATGTATTGTACAAAGAATGCCAACAAAGAAAAAATGAAAAACCGATCTCGCATGTGAAATTTATTACAAAACTAGAGCACGATCTTGTTGGAGAATTCCGAGATGTGTCACAAACTTCCAGGGTTAGATTACCATCCACAAACAGAGCAATGTTTAGATGGGAAACTTCATATGATCACACCTCACCCTAACAAAAATCATAAAGATTTTGTGGTTTTCTCTAACGGAAAAATCAAAGGTGGAAGAAGAGAGACGATATTTATCTGTGAGCCATGTGAAGGCAACCCAGGCCTTCATGTTGCTGAATCCTTCTAAAATTATCATACCATGAAAAATTATAGAGTTTAAATTATGGTTTATCAATAAACTTATCAATAATTATGTAAAAAGATCCAATCAAATTAGTTTGTATGAAAGAAAACTCTAGTTTTTCATTCTAGTGCCACGCTTAGTAAATATGGGGTATTTAAAAAATTTAATCCCGAGTAGACTAAGGAAATCAAGGAAAAAGGCACCCGAGTGCAAAGGGTTAATGATGAGAACATTTTAGAATGCATCTATAATGTTGATGGATAAATATTTTTCTTTTACTTTCACCTTAATTTGGGAAACATTGATGGGCATAGCAAGTTTTATATGAAATATAATTATAAACATACTCTAGCATTTTAACATTTTATTTAATTACAGCTACACATCTTGTCCAAAGTGAATGCCGAACAGCATATGCTACTGTCAAAGGAACCAAAGAGCTTGAGAGACCGTCTGCTTCTCTTCTACCTTTAGCTACTGTTGATGACCAGAGTGACCAGAATCCCTCTGATCAGATGATGAAAGCATATGCAGAAAGGATGGCACAGACTTCTGTTGCATCCCATTGGTACATATTACAAACTATAATTGTTGAAAGAGATAATTTTATCATTTTTCTGTGAACATGCTGGAAATGATATATCCTATGGAGTAAATTGACAATTAAATGGAGGTACAATATAATGTCCAGTACCTGCAGTGTTTGATGGAGTATTACCAGATATTTCACTTGAATTTTATTATCTATTTCTGTTACACCAAGTTATGATAATCACATATGTGATGCTTAAAATTACCACAAACTTGATTAATTATTAGCCTGTTTTTTAAATTTTTAATATGAATATTGTAAATAGTTTGAGTTTGTTAGTCCTGGAGTTTATTTGCATATCAATAGAAGTTTTCCATTATCATTTTAGTTATCATTCTCTTCTTAAATGTAGATATTGGATAATTTACCCCAGAAATACGACTATAAACATAAGACTAAGCATCTGCTGTCATGTAAGAATATTTCAAGCAAATTTAAATAAAGAAAAGAGCAAAATAAGGAATTTCGTCACATGATGTTTACTCAAGCCAATGGTCCACCATGTCCTTGGTATTAAACTTGTATAGTTACTGAGATAATTTCCTTAAATCTTTATTCATTCAAGTGATGCTATTTATATATTGAGCCTTGACAACACTAAGTGCTTTAGGTGCCCTCTGACATTTCCATCTGAAAGTTACCCTTTTAATGCTTTCTTCTGAACATTTTGTCGTTTAATCATAACTTGTGTTTTTTACAGTGACTCAAAAATTTTGTCTCAACAAAAAAATTTGAGTTAACTCTTAAAAACTTTCATGCAATGGTTTTTTATGACTTTCAACGTGGATTATCTAGACAGGAGTGTATCAATCAACATACTTCCACTTTTGGCAATGAAACCCCATCCTATGCCACTGTAAAACGCTGGTATAACAAATTCCATCATGGCTGCCAAGCGCTCAGCGACCAAAGTCATGAAGGTTGCCCAAAATCATTTTTGCCAGAAAAAATTAATGCTGGGCAAGAACTGGTAAAGGAAGATCATCATGTGACTTATCGTTAGATTGAGGCATCCTTGGGGATTAGTATGAAGAGCATCAATAAGATATTGCATGAACATTTAGCTGTGAAAAAAGTTTGTCCATGTTGGATCCCGCATAATTTGACAAAAGCCCAAAAAGATGCTCGTGTCACTGGGTGCAAAGAAATGGTCAAGAAATACAATTGCGGGACATCAAAATCTGTGAATAACATCTATACAGGTGACGTATCTTGAATCTATGCATATGAGCTCAAAACAAAACAGGAATCCACTATATATATCTTCCAAGACGAGTCAAATCCAACAAAAGTGATTCATGCACAAAGCACATCGAAGCAAGTGAGCACCTGTTTCTTCATAAGAACTGAACATGTGGCAACCATACCATTAGAACACCATAGAACCGTGAACTCTAAATGGTACATGAGTATATGTTTGCCAGAAGTGCTTGATGAAATATGGAAAAAGAAGCAGCAACAAAGAATCATTCTTCATCATGGCAATGCAAGCTCTCACAGATAAGCTGAAACAAATACCTATTTGACTGGCCAAAATGTCAAATTGATAGGTTATCCTCTGTAGAGCCCCGATTCAGAACCAAATGACTTCCTTTTATTCCTGTTTATCAAGAAAAAATTATGTTGCCAATGTTTTTCGGTGCCTGAAGAAGCTATTGATGCACTCAAAAAAATGTTTTTGAGGTACCTCAATCAGTGTGGGAAAAGTGTTACGAAAATTTGTTTGAGCTAATGCAAAAGTGTATTGATTGTCATGGAGAATACTTCAAAAAACATTAAAGCCATTTTCAACAATAAATTACCTTCATTTCATTAATAAAGTGAAAATATAAATAGCAGCCCTCATATTATCACATTTTTTTAGTGCCTGCTATATGAAAATGGATGTATCAAAATGTTGCAAAGTTATTAGATAAATAATAATATCTAGTGGAAAATTGTTACTATCTTTTCTGTATGAATAAATTATCATGAATAGCTTCCTGGTTGGTACCCTTATTTCTCTGACATACAGTAATCAGTTGATGGCTATACCACATGAAAAAGTTATATGAGTTAGCTAATACAGTGGAATCAATTTAATGAGAGATGATGTTCCAACAAATGGCTCACATAGTATATTGAATTTCGTTACCATACCATTAACCATTGCATCATCTTTTGACATTTCTCCAGCCTTTCTTTCTTTGCTCCTTTCCCTTTATCTTCCCTGTCCAGTCCAGCTTTTTACCACACTTTGATTTGTATGACACTCACATGTTGATCTTTAAATGTTTAATATACTTCTAAGGTGGTTTTCATTTGATTCACCCTTGTATATAGCTACTATGTAGACATAGTTTGATGTCCTTAAGTAAGAGTACTAATTATGAAGTTCTAAGGCCCTGTGTACATTATAATATACTTTTGCTCACCAAAGAATTATGTTTTATCAAAAGTTCAAAACAGTCACAGATGTATGTGATCAATGTTGGTTTGATACCGTTTGTTACATGCTCATCCGAAGGAAGAAGGCTAGATTGTAGTTTTTAACTTGTCATCAATGTGCCGGGATCAGTGTAGGTTTTCAGAAATGGATAGGCCTAAAACTTTGTTTCTTTGTTGTGTAAAAGTGAGTCTTTCAATTTAAGGGTTGGGTAGTTTTTGATAAGGGTGAAAGAAGTAAATAATGTTTAAAATTGATCATGTTGAAGTTTTAGGTGTATGTAGTTAACCGTATCTGAAGTGGCTTTGTTTACTGCTGCTTTAGCTTGTTTAGGTGTAAGCTCTGCATATGGTTTTATGTTTTGGGGAAATTCATTTATTTCTTCTCAGGCTTTTCGATATCAGAAATCAGTTGTTAAAGCTGTGTATGGAGTACCTATTTGTACTTCTCAAACCCTACACACCTCCTTTCTGTTTTAAATGACCCTTGAACAGCCACTGATGTGATTTAGCAATGTATTTGCTCAGTATTTTTAGTCATTGGTATTTTTAAATTGTCATTTAATAATGTTAAAAATCACGTTGATTTTTCTTCTTTTAGGCAATCACAGGACTTCTCACCAACTACATATGAAAACTGTGACAAGTTGAAGAAGCAATTATTGTAGAAAAATGAATTATGTGATAATTGGAAAAATTAGCGACTCAAAGATATCTTGAACTACATATATGTTGTGATACTTAAAGTATATTTCATTTTTGTTTGGTGATGTCCCAAAATATGTTACCTAAAGTTATACATGTGCGCTAGATGTGAGAAAAGAAAAGAAATAAAGTATTTTAATTTATACTTGAAATGTGTATACATTTATATGTAGATATCCCTCTTGTTGTCAGTTAAGAGTAAATTTTATATTTATGTCATTTAAAGCAACTACCCTGTGGTTGGTATTAGTGTGTGTGAAAAATAATATTCCGAATGACTTTTTACTCGGATATGGAAATGACTATGATCCCCTAAGTAATCATTTGCCTTACTCTCTATCCTTTCGTTGGATTTAAAAGAATTAATCTTCATGGACTATTACTGCATTGCCTTGAGGTCACATGTTTGAGTCCTGCCAGGTGGGCATAAGTGTTGTGTCAACTCAGGTTGTTCAACCCCAGTGATATACCTGATGAATAGCCAAAGGCTTATCAGGATCCAGAGAGACATACTTACCACCAAAGGACTCGATACCAAAATAATATTTTCAAATGTATCATGCCTCATCTTCATTCCTGTATATTTTAATATACTATTTTTTCAGTCCCCTTGTTTATATCTAGAAAATAGAATGTGTTACAATTCCTGGTTCAGAAGGCCTTTTTCCTATTTGGAGTTGTCATCCTTCTACCTTTCTATCCAGCCTGTGCTTTATGAAATGTATAGGTACTGGTAAAAGTTTAAATATGAGAGTACTTATTGGTTCAGCAGGTCTCACTTTTGGCTGATCATGCTTGACTGTACATACATTGAGGCACCACTGATGAATTACGTACAATGTATTGTTATACTTTTGTTATGTATGTCCTGTGCCTTTATTCCATTTGAACTAGGTATATTCATAGAATAGGAACACTCATGAGTTTTACAATTTTATTTTTGTAATTCCATAAGGGTTGCACATTTGACATTTTCAGAGGATGTTTGTATTCATTTAATGAAATAAGGAAAAAAAAGTATGGTCCAGTAAGACTTGAGTACATTTGACTCAAGTGCTTTTATTGGGCAGTCTTAAAAATATTAAGCCATAGCATAGGAATGAGCAAAGTACATTCCCAGAGGATTTTTGTTGGAAAAATGATAGTAACTCAACATCATTGGGTACAAAGATAGAAGATCATTTGGGTACATAAAACCTTGTGTGGAGGTAAGTGATCAATTGAACAGAATAACTTGGAGAAGTGATGGATGGTATTCATGCATTCAGGGAGCAAAATGCAAAAGTTGGGAGGTTTCAGGAGAGGGACAGTGTGGGTTTATAGAGTTTGTTGTGCTGAGGATAGTGGGAAGGGTAAGGGAATATTCATTTGTTTCACAGATCTGCTCTTTCACCCACTGAAGATCTTATTATATCTATCTACTCAACTGTGTACATCATTAAACCCTTAAGAATTACATTGATCACTTAAGGTTCAAAGTCAATTTTGTGATTATGGTCCTTTGTGTGTGAATAATGAGGCAACTTTTCCACAGAATTTAAAATGTATCTTAAATTCTGTTTAAAATTACCTTGTTCTTTCCTATGTTATGAATGTATAACTCCCATGAAGTGAAGCCTGAAATCATACATTTTAAATATATATATATATATATATATATATATATATATATATATATATATATATATATATATATATATATATAATGATTATTTATCATTAATACATTTTCTGTTATTTTTTATTTCCTAAAATGCTTCAATTTTAAAATACCTACTCTTAGTTAGATTATTTTTCCATGATTAAATCCCGGTAAAGTTCTGATGAATTTAAAAGATGTCAGTCTATTAATTAGATACTATTACTCATTTAAATAAGGTTTTTGCCAGAAAAGGTCAATAGGTGTCAATACCGTATGTTCTGTGAGCATTTCTCATCAAACTAAGTTACATAATATACCCTAAGTCTAGGTTAAATTATTGCTAATGTCATTGAGGTGGCAGTTCCCTAGGGCAATAACTATATTTTAGTCCAGAACTCTGTCAGAAGGCAAGCCATGTGAAGAGCGTGTGTTGTTCAGGGCAAATAATTGAAATATAATATGAAATATTTGATTGCTTGAAGTGCTCATGCAAGTGAATGTACAATTAATGTGATAAAAAATTTATTTAAAAATAAATGAATGAAAATTTTTTTTTAATTTAACTGTCATCATCGTTCATAAAATTTCTGCTAACACAAAAGGAAACATTTTGTTACGGACCATTTAACTCTTAATAAATGTAAACTACAATTTTCGAGCCATAGTTTGGCTTTATACGGTGAGGGTAGAAACTAACCCATCATACAAGGTTAGTGAAATCCACACATCTGAGTAGGGGAGCCAATACTTTTCCAAATAGCACCAACAAGTATCCATCAAAAACCAGCACTAACGGTTGACTGTAAAGGCATGTAACTCCGAAGTTCAAATTCTTGGCGGGGTTGACGACTCGTTCTTAAATATGAATAGCGTAATGCGTGAAGTCTCCAATAAAAATTGAAATACGTTAATCATGCAAGAAAATCATCGGAAACTTGAAAGTCTTCATCGTCTTTATAATAATTAAAAAATATGAGGTCTGTATTCAAACTTAATTTGCGTTGAAATCTATGTCTGAGATTTCATTTGCATAAACCCGGCTTATTACTATCGCTAATGAATTTATTGTCCTCCTATGCAGTGCCAAAAATGATGATTCTGGGGATGAAGAAAATGAAAATATTGACCAAAGCGAGTCATCAGTTTCACCTGAAATATTTTTACCAGCATTAGAGAGTCCAGCCAGTGATGACCAAGTAAGTGCCACAATGCTTGAAGAATATTCAGAGTATTTTTACCGGACATCTGTGTGATTGGTATTGTGCATTTCCTGGCATTAAAATAAGTATTTGGTATTTAACCAGAAATCTCTTTAGAGAGAAGTACAACAAATAGACGTTAATCAACTATGGATTTATATTCTGTGGGCAATGTTATTTTAATGCCTATTAACACGAATGATAGAAGTTGTACAAGAATAATTTTATGTCTTTTCTGGGCGTATTTCTTTTGTTTGCATATTTAGGCTGCAGATAGTGAATCTGGAGTTGGTCAGAATATTGTTGATACCATTTCTGGAGCTGCTGTCGCCCAATCTAGTCTTAAAAACGGTGCACATGCATCCAGTGAAAAACTTGATTCTGCGCACAGACCTGATACGCTGCCAGGTAATTACTTGGTAAATGTTCTATACAAGAATGCTGTTCATCATACAAAAAATTCTTTCGGTTTGGTTCAGGCCGTTGGTTGATTATTGAGTTTCCATGTAGGAATGTACTCAGTAAAGAACTTTCATAATATGATTAATTCCTAAAATGAATACTTGCGACTGATATGAACATACACTTCACTGAACTAACCCCAAGTTCATTTTGGGCACTTAAAAACAGTTCCCGAGTTCCAATGTAGAGCAAAAATATACCTCTGCTGAATGTAACATGTATCGAAAAGCATGTATTACACAATGGCATATCATACAAAATACATGGATGAAATTACCAAAGATTTTGTAATATTCTTTGCGAGTAAATTTGCGGAGAGCAAGAAATTACGATTTTAAATGAAATAGTGGTACAAAAATCACCTGAAGTTGTGCTTTTTTCGAATATCACCAATTAAGTAAAGAAATTTGTACGTTGGAAGTCCAGCAAATCACGTGGGGCAAGAAAATACCGTTTTTCCTATTTTAGGATGTTTGTATGAAATATTTTTACCACCAATGATAAAATATACTGATAGACTATATAAATTATGTATGTACATATTTTTGCGGTGAAGAATATCTTAGTATTTTCATGGTTTTAACTACTAGCTACCAAATGATGTGCATTTGCAGAGCCATTAAGGCTTAATTGTGTTAAAAAATCAAATATACTTTGATCAGCGAGATGTCTGTCATCTGGGATAAAAATGTGTGGAGGGCTTGGCATGGGAAGGGATACATCAAGGAGAACTGCTGGCAAGTATTCAAGGAGTATGATGTGATAAGTTTTGTGATAGAGTGGGTTAGAAATAAGGGGAAGAATGTGGTATGGAAAGCAACCATTAGGGCCTCAATCTAAAGCATGACTATTCATATATGGTTATTTGAAGAGTCTGGCCCAAGTCATTACTCCATTTCCATGATCACTCTGATTCAACTAAAGGTGTGAAGTGTCAATACAGACTTTTTTGTAGACTGAAAAGACACCTGAATAATGTTTTAGAAATTCATCCTCTTAATACCGTGGTTTGAAATTCAATTATTTAATGATTTTCTATGTATACATAGGCAGATTTAACCATTGACATCTTACAAATGTATCTGTCAATTCTGCTTCTGATAGTTATTATTTGTTTTTTGTAAATATTGGCTTTCAACTATGTGATTTTCTCTGCAGAACAAAATTGATCATCATTTCACACTCTCTTATTCTCATTTTTGCTTTTGACTATCTAAAATAATCAAAGGGACATCATGATCTGGATGTTAAGGAATCATGACACATTAAAAGGAATGCAGGTACTATTTGAACAGGAATTCATAATATATAAAATATTCCCCTTTTACCACTGTGTCTAAATTCTTGTATGAGCATGGTGCTGGCTTTACATTTTATGCCATGAGGTGAGGAGAACCGGCAGCTTATTCTGGCTCAAAGAACATCTACTATAGTCCCTACCCTTAATTCCTCCACACAGAGATCTAGTTACTGTTGCAAACAAAAAGAGGTTCTGCAGTTGTATATGTAATAATAATACTCTTTATTCGTTTTGATAAATGGTACAACCATATCAAATGTCATCAAGATGAACTTTTAAATAAATTATAAATTCTTAAATGTAATGAAGATTTTCATAAAAAAATCATCATTTGAATAAAGTGGGTTAGCAAGCAACCAGGTATATGCCCTTTTCTTGAAATGCAGGAAACAGTTTAATGTCAACTGAGTTGGCAGCCAGTTATAGACATGAATGTTCCCATTACAAAATTAGTTGTAAGTTGAGGACAGTGCAATAATTAGAATTCAAGTTCTCTTTATCCCTATGGTGTAGTTATGGATGTGAAATATTAATTGTTAAGTTTCTAGATAAACTTTCATATGAACCAGAGTCTAAAAAATATATAAACTAAACATTAATTATACCATAACTATTAAAAAAAGGATTGTAAGAATAGCTTGGTGGCATATTACCATATATCAACCTTGGGAAAGTTTTCCAATTGGGTAATTGCCTAATAGGTATATGCTAATCAAAAGAAGCACTTAAACTATGACTACCATAAAGTACGAACTCTTGTTTCTAGAGAGCATTAGTAATTAAGGTTTGTTGTATACTTTGAGGTTGGTCTTCTTATTCTACCTCTAACACATTCATACATCAGCATATAAATATTTTGGGTATATACATGATAATACCCCTATGGAAATAAAAATTCATAAGTAAATACTTAATTTATCTAGTCATCTCTGGCAGATATGCATGCAACTAATGTGATATTTTAGCTCTTTAAAGTATATTTTAGGGTATGGAAGTATAGATATTCTCAATGTAAAAACAATATAAATATATTATACCTTTCATGAATAATAGCGACTTTGGAGTTATGTCTCTGTAATATTTTATCATTTATTTTTAGGTTAAGGGCTGACTGACTGACAGTAGCTAGTTGAATCATATATTTTTAAAAATAAATATGCAATATTATATCATTATTATAGTAAAAAGTTTCAGAAATTACTTGATTTCACACTTATTTTTACTTTTAGAAGGGAAGATTCCTGTTTTTGGAAATCTATCTTTGAATTGAGATTTCTCAAGAAACAATATACAAATCTTGATTATTAAGGGGAAAGTAATGTAGATAAACTGGGTAAAGATATTGTCATACAGTGAGATATCCTCTTAGCAAAATGTAACAAGTATATTGAATGAATTGAAATTTGGACTGTTTCCTCCCAAATCCTTTCTCATCCCTCCCCTCTTCTTCCTGACCTCATATCATGAAATCACCAAAAGCAATATCCATTAATAACTCATTTGGTCATAATCATAGTTCCCTTTAACTCTGGATTCTATTAATTGTGACCAAAGATTGGCAAATTTCATGATTAAATTTCTCATTTTAGGATTCATAATTAGTATACAAATGAGAATCATTGAAATAGGCATTAGTAAGCTTATTGAGGAGAAAAGATAGATGTTGGTAGTTTTTGAAATGAATGTCAATGAAAGCTATCGACAGCATGTTAGCCCTGCACAACAACTGTAATTTATGTAAATCATTGAAATGCCTTTTTATTTGGTTTGCTTTCATTAAAAGGCTCTAAATGAGCAATGGACTAGTGGTTAGAGTTTTTGGTTATTAGGTATTGCATTTGGCTATTAATGTGTGATTTTCAGTTACCATATGGAAGTAGGCATAGTTAGCTAGTGTTAGGAGTGGAAACTTCAATCAAATAGCTTAAAAAAGGATTTGTCTTGAGTTGTACTGTAATTCCTGGCCTATGGGATGCACCATGTTGCATTATGTTCCATATAATGCACTGATTTTTCAGGTTGCCTATATTTTACCAAAAAATCCTTTTTCTGTTCCTATTATGTTGTTGACTGATTTCATTGTTCCTTATTTGAGATATTCCTATTTTTCTTCTACTGTTTCCATCCCCATATGCTCTCTCTGAATTTTGTCAACTGCCTTTGTACTGCTTCCTTTTTGCCTCAATTGAGTATTCTACATTCTATTCTTTATTATCCTTTCCTTCATCATTCTCTCAAAGTTAGCATTACACTTTATGAACCCTAAATTGTGATCCAAGTCCAAATCTGTGTGCTCCCAGGGAATAGCTCAATTTTATTACACTATTCCTAAGCCTATAACTTACCATAATATAATCGAAGGGGGATATAGCTATATTTCTTGGTTTAACATAAATACAAGTATGAATTTAGGATGTTGATGAGTCTTGAAATTTATCAAAAGGAATACATGTATTAATTATATTCTAAGTATATTTTGAGTGCAATTCAATGTAATAGCAACATGATGCTGAAGTGCATTCTGTGAAGGGCAATTCTAATTTGAAATGAAGAAATGTTTGCAGTGGAAAACATTTTCTAACATTTATATGCACTTTTCAAATTCTCAGCTGTCTCTATGGACATAAGGCTGCATATATACAGTTTCACAAGTAGTGATTTTATAGGGATTCACACTCTTCATTAGAGCTAAAATTTGTATGTATCATGGTGATTATATATGAAAATGGGAGTATTTATAATATAAAATTTGCACTGTTAGTGGCTGTTAGGAACAAGAGTCCTGATGAAGGAAGCATTGGAGGATTGGATTTTGATCTACCACCATTGGGCTCCTATAAGGTTGAAGCAGTTGACTTTCCAAGCAGTCCTACACAAATGGCCCGATCCTTTACCATGCCTCAAGAAAATGATGGTATGTTAAAATTTTGATGGATATATGTATGGAAAAATTGCAGTATTAATATGAGCACCAAATTTTGAGAATTGTAATCATTCTCTGAAGAGTGGCATAACTTGGTTGAAAAAATGAAAGGTTGGTAAATTGTGGGTTCAGCTCCATAGTGTGAAGGCTCCATGTGGCAAAGCACATAGTTCGAAAAACTATTAGACCTTACTTTTTACTTAATTTTTAATCACTTTTAGTCTATAGATATGTTAAGGTAAAACATCAATTATTTTGTTCTCCACTTTTTTCTGTTTTGGGCATCATGTTCAGTATTAATAAAATATCAAGTAAGTTTTGAACTTTCTATTATAGTTTTAACGGATGAATTTTCCTATTTATTTTCTGTTAAGGTACATTTTTACCAACTTTAATAAGTAGTAGTTTTAGGGTAGGCGACCGACAGCTGAGGTCTTTTGAGCCATTGGGGATGGACAGGAAGGGATGAAGAGTGGGGAGAAACCAGGCATTGACATTAGCCTACTCCTAAAGAAAGGCTTCAAAGGGTCTGTAGCTTAATGTCACATCCAATGGATGGCGTGCTCACTCAAAGTGCTATCTACAAACAACCTCAAATAGGGATATCACTGAAAAATATCTGCTGTCTATGGGATTCGAACCCAGGCCCTCTGGGTGGGAAGCTATATGCACTGGAATTGTGCAACTGTAGATGTAGAATAGAGAAAATCTTTGGTTTGATTTCATATGTTGTTTAAAAAACAGGAACTCTCTTGGGAATCTTGGGCAGTGCTATTATAATGAAATAGTTTCTATTTTTATCCATTCCTTATAGTATTTAATGAGGACATTGCGACTGGGTGGCCCAGTACACACTGTGCATAAATTATTTGAAAGGATAAATTGGCAAGTGTTACATCTATCGTACTACTTATTTGAATTTTATTAATGGGTTAACATCTTAACTTCCTAGTATCTTCTGTTTCATTAGAGAGGCAATCATTTCAGAGAACGTTGGAAATGTATACATCTAGTCCAGAAGGCAAAGTCTGATTTGAGGAGAAGAAGAATTTTGAAAAAACATCTTTATTTCCATCAAAACAGCATATATTGGTGTTACTGGATGAATTACTAGAGGTAATGGGTTGAGTATCTGGAACGTTGTTTTTCTCGTGATCATATGGTCATAAATCCTTAGATACTGCATTTTACAATATAAAAATTTAATTGAGAATATTTTCCATAATGGTGTTTATTTGTTGCAAAACACAGTCTCTGGAGATGGTCTAATGTACTTTTATGCATTTCAGGAAATATGAATGTATTTATAAATAAAGGTTTCATTTGTCAAATATTCTTTGAACCCTTGAAATCATTGGTTCACTCTCATAAAAAAATAATTTTGGCAATTACTTAATTCTGGAATTTTGAAGGTATCTAAAATATTTACTCATCAAATGTTTAGTAAATTCAATTTCCTTTCCAGTGATAGTTAAACCAGTGCTCTTAACTAATTTAAAATCACTTTACCTATCATCTCCAGAAGTATTGCACCTTTCCCCTGAAAAATCCTGTGCGTATATATGTGGAGATCAAACTCTTTCCCATGGAGTAAGCTTTCCATTGTAGGTGGTTCCTGATTTCTGCATATACATGGAAAGTAACATTCCATCATCATATTTACCCAGTCCTTTGCTTTTTAATGGAAATATATATTTGATTACTGTACAGATATTCCTTATATTGGTACTTGTAATTAGATTAACAATTTAATACTTGGCCAAGAACAAAAATTATTTATGTTATTGGTCTTTAACGAAATAACCCTTTTTTGCAACTTTTTCGTGTTTCCTCTGATACTAAAGGGTATGTCCCAAAAAAGAAGTAGAATAAATTTGGGAAAACTTTATTGTAGATCAAAGTACAGATTACTAAAACTTTTCAAAACAGCACCCTTATTCATTGACACACTGATGTCAGCAACTCAGCCATGCTTCTGGCATGCTTCCTATAAGGCATCAACAGGACCCTCATTCAGGCACCTCATAGTGACATCTTTGACATAATCCAGTAGTCCAAAATGGCACTCATATGGGTAAGACTTGGGTCGTACTTAAAAGACTCATATCTAGTCACCAGTAACCACCTGTTTAAAAAAAAAATATGGGTCAATCCAAGAGATCCGAGGCAAGATGGCTTCTGACAGCACCTTGGGGATCGTCTTGGCACACCTTTCTCATGGCCAAATCTTCTGTAATAATAAAATGCACTGTGGTTTTCACTCTGCTAATATCCTGACACTTGAGGGTCAGTCAAAATTGAGCATTTGTCTCACTTTTTGCACATTTTCATCCCCCTGTGTTATTGATGTATAGCCAGGGAATTCCTCTCCACCAACATCCTTATTACCCTCCCAAAGCATCCTGTGTAAGCAGAGACCCATCACTTGGGACACTTCTCCATCTCGATACGTGATTTTCATTGATGCAATGCCATTGGTTAGACTTCAATGAGGAATGAGCATGGTATGGTTCTATCTCTGTTGAAACATGATATCTATTGCTAAAATATTTTGATAGAAATTCATCATTCCTATAATTAGCTGGTTGAAAGTTCTGAGGAAAAAAACAAAGTGTCAGAGAAGGTATTATTTCTCATACATTTGCTTAATTGTTGTTTCAAAGACATTTTTCATTAAAAATGCCTTTATTTCTTTTTAGGCCTGGGAGATGATGGGGACGATGATGAAGAGGACCGATCAATATATAGAGCAATTTTATCACCTAGCTTAGGAGATGTTCATTTAAAAAGAGGTAACATATGAATGGAAATGCATTTTATATAGTTGTATTCATCTTGAGGAAGGCACTAATAAAGTGATAAATCAAAGTTACAATTCATAATTTCAAATCTGTAAATATCAATTATAAAATCTAAATGGATTTTAGATAGTTGAGTTATAAAAATGACCAATTTCTTCATGCTTTTAAGGCATGGAAAATTGTATGTGCAATGTTACAAGCAATCACAATGTGCATCTCAAGCTACCATGAGGTGAAAATAAAGTTTAATTACTCCATGATTTTGGAATCAAGTAATGCATTTAAACAGCAGATTTTTTGGAAAAGAGATGACTAGGTATTAATCAGGAAAATGGTATGCTGTTAGTAAGTGCAATTTTTAAAAAATGAGTGTACAGAAATGACTTCTAATGGTGGGAAAATCCTGCTGTGAATTCACTGCTAAACACCATGCTTTTCTATACACCACTCTGTTTATTTCACTTTATACCTCTCCATTTATATCTGATAGTCAAGGAAGATAATAAATTATTTCAAACCACAGAAAATAGTGAAACCTCAAACTTACATACCCTAATTTCGGAATCACCTGAGTGAATCACCATGAAATATCTAATTTTTTTATCATTCAGATTGGTTTCCATATTCACTTAGAACTTCAAATTCTCATTTCTGAATGTAGAATTCACATAAAATATTGTTTCCTCTTGGTAATGATGAACTGATCATATTGTTTTTATCTGTGATTTTAAATACATCAGCAAGATTTAATTTTAATATTCATTTATTGCTTCATTAAAAATAGTTTTAATAATGAATTGTTAATTATGGAAATTTAAATTTTAAAAAAATATAATTGAAAAAATAATCAGTAATTTTTGTAATTACCTCAAATAACACCTGATTGATGCATCAACTTAATGTACATAATTATTTCATTTTAATATTAATTCATGTTGCTTTAAAAAGGTTGGATAACATTGAAAGCTACTGATTATTGATTATCAAGCAGTAGCCAGAAATTCTGTGAGAGGTTGAGGTGAATGTTGGGAACTTAACTAGGAAGTTGTATATCTAAATTTCAAATCTCAGCCAACAAAGAGTACACTCCAAGTTATGGTCTCAGCTTTACGTAGACAGCTATGCTTTGTATGTCCTTATATGGTGTGTACAACATTTTTGTAAGGAATAATTTTTGACTAATACTGATGCCTGGTTGCTCTCAACCCTTCCTCATTTACCATCTATTCCTTAGAGCACAAATTACCTCAGTTGATCACTTCCCCCAAAACTATTGCCACTAGCACTAGGATTAATTTAAAAAGAAATCTTTCAATTCCTTAATATCCATGTCTACCATTGAGGCAAAGATTTTTGTTACATATCCTCCAAAATACCTTGCGTATACAAGAACTGAATATTAAAAAATGCATTTACTCACTGAGCATTTCTGTTAAAACATGAAAATGTTATCATCTATGCAGTCATTCATTTGAAGAGAAACCTTGAATGTAGCTCGCAAAAACAAGTGAGCTCCGTTGCAGGATGCTCAGTCAAATATGTTTATGTTTAGCAGTTTAGTAAAGTTCTGTTTTTTTATGGCATATTCTGGATAATTCAACTTTGATTTGTTAAAAAAATTCTGGGGTGCATTTTTAAAAAAATTAAAGCTCACGGATCGATATTCATCATTACCTAACTTGAAGGATTGGCTTTTTAAACAAACCATTGAGTTTATTACTGTAGATATATTTTTTTAATCACTCATTTACAATAAAATCATTCATTCTGTCATCAGCAAACAATTACATATAAGGATAATAAGAATATACAACAGTACTGTGGGGGCTAATCTTTACATGGTTAACATATTATATTAAGCAATCATTTCTTAGATTGTTTTATTTTGGAATGTCTTAATAATGAAATTTTGTAGAGCAAGTTGCCATTAAGTGAGCTACATGTGGAGAAACTAAGGTATTGTTACAGTGAAACTGAGATTTAAGAAACAACTAACGGTCTCTCTATTTTTCATATTAGCTTGCATTTTGTCTGAGTATATAATAATAATAATAATACCTTTATTTGTCCGGAGATTTGTTGCATAACCATACACACATATAGGACACATCATAATACAATACATACATGCACAAACCAATACACTAGTAGAGTGGCAATTCCAAATATTCATTTACAGAATAGAACATGCGATTTTTTAATAGTTTATACAGCTTTTTATTGAAAACAGGCACTTTTGTTTCATATTTGATTTCATGGGGGAGTTTATTAAATAACCTTAAGCCCATTACTTCGGGCCCGTGAGCAGTATTGTGGGTCCTGACATACAGTTGGTGCAGGTCATTGCAGGTCCTTGTATAGTGACTGTGGTAATTATGGTTGGACTTGTACTGAGAAATATTACCCTTTGCATGCAAGATGACAATAAATATATATACTATATGCAAGGTACAGGTAATAAACCAAGTCTTTTGAGTGTCAATTTATAATTTATTTGACTCATAAGAGGAATTAGGGAAATTTAATTTTTTCTAACTAGCACTATTATACTTAATTTTATTTCATAGAAAATCATCTAAAGTTTTATGATCTGCTTCTAGAAAAGCCAAGTGGAAGCCGTGTACGTCGGAAAAAGATATCAGTTAGTGCAGAGATTTTTAATAGAACACATGAAGTTAGTGAGGATGAAAAGAGTGAAGATCAAGACACACTTGGCAAAGAAAACATCAAAGGGCATGCTGATGATGCTTTAACTGATGAAGATGATGAATTAGATGACATTTTGTCTCAGGACCTTGGCACACCTGATGAAATGGAAGATTCCATATTAGAGAGTAAGTAATTTTAATTTGACTAGCTAATTATAAATCCACAGAATTACTAATATTATTTTAGTAATTAGTTTTTAAATTTAGATTTAGGATGAAAAAATACTTCCCAAGGCTTAAGTTTTTCTTCTTTTCATCTCTGAATAAGGGTCCATGTAAACAATACTGTTGTAATCATCTGAGGTAATGTGGACTAAGGAATAATCAACTAATATGGTTTTTGGTTATTATTAACAACAGGAGTTACTGGACAAGATGAAATATAATCTAACTTCATGTCACAAGAAACCTATTTTCAATGCCATATATGTATTTTCTACTCCATTTCATCCATAATGCATGATCTTTTCCTTCCTTTGCCTCACTTAATCAAAATTTTTCTCCTATCTATCACTATTGCCACTCAATATACCCTTCATCCAGTTAATCTGCCTAATTTGGATTCCTCTGTACTGCCTTTTCCTTTCCCATATCATGCCCTTTGAATTGAACTAAGCAAATTATCTTGTTAACTAATTTCTAAGATCAAAGATGCTTATTTAAACAATACTAGTGGTTATGACTTAAATTTCTTTTATGTTCATATCATTAAAACTATTATTAATGCAATATTTTAGATTTATATAGGGGACTAGATATTTAGCCAATTAAAACCTAGCCTAGGTGTATTCCATTATTCCTATGCATTCTTTTGAATAAGTGTGTATTTGTTTCATTTTAGGGCTTGGAATGACAACACCTGTTAATGTGAAGAAAGCAAATGAGGATACACTGGAGAAAGTACCTCCAATTCCAGAGTTGACTGCTGCTGAAGAACGGGCAGAAGAACGGAATTGGAGGGAATGTATGGTAGCAGGACTGCAGCGTCGAATAGACATGCGTGCAATCGGACCTTTTAAAAAGGTTTTGTTATTATTAAGCGTAAAGTTAGAGCTACAAATATGTGTTAAGTAGGATAGTGCCTGCATACACAGCGACTCATTCTACATTTGTGAGCTTCACCAGATAGATATGTGAATATACATGTAATCCATAAATCAGATACAATCATTAAATCTTGTCTTGGCCATATTAGAAATGATGATATTGTCTCAATATATTTTACAAATCAAACTAATTATTCCTTTTATCCGATTACATGGACTCTTTGACTACTTGGAAATTGGTTTTTTAATGTATCAACTTGTAGTAATAATTCAAGATGATGAGAATTTTTTGATATCTTCTCAATGATTTTGTTAGAATACTAAAGTTGAAATGTTTCTGATTACAGGTTCTCTCTCATGGTGGGTATATGCCTGGGAACTTCCACAATGCCATAATCCTCTTCAGTGCGTGTTACCTCCCTGAGCGCAGCCGTCCAGATTATGATTACCTTATGGACAATCTTTTTTTGTAAGTGATTCATATTTACTACTCTTATACTTGAATGTATGATTAACAATATTTTCTGACAAGCATATATGTTTTTATGACAAAGTTTAATCATTTATCCCACTCGTAATCACGGCCGTAAAAAATGCAGCATTACTTTTTTTAAATTGAGAAATAAGTATTTTATATTTAAATACCATAGAATGCCTACTTTAAGTTAAAACAAATTTCTTTGACAATCAATGTACATTCCCAAATTACAAAATATATGTTATCGTTATAGGAAAAATGTAAGCATGCTATAATTTGAAATGAAAATAGAATTTCAAACTTGACGTTTTTTAAAAAATAAAACCACTTTGCTTTTCCACATAAACTTTTTATTATCACGACCCAGGTTTCGACTTCAACACACGAATTACGGGGAAGATGTTTTGGCCAACGATTTTCTTTACCCTTCACATTCCCCGGTATTGTTTTTTCCCTCACCCCCTGCCAACTCACCGAACCAAGTAAAACTTTTTCAACAATGTAGCGACTCCTCCCAGCCCGCTACTGAGTCACCTGACTAATTGCTAAGTGCCGTTCTCCCCATTCACAATAATCGTTCCCCTAATCCTCTGCCAACTAATCCGATGTCAAGTGGGCTTTTTGCGACACTGTATTGACCCTCTCCTTCCAGGCTGCTAATTATCTAATTGGTTTTTATCTAATCTAATCATCTAATTATTTATTATTAGATAATCTACCGGTTAGGTAGGTTTTTGGATAGACACAACTATTGAATAAACATTTAATTATCTAATTATAATTTGTCAATTTTGGAGGCAGGAAAAATGGATGAAAGGCATATTGAGCAGTAGTGGAATGTTGAAGAAGGTAATAGAGGGGAGAATGTTGGGCAAGCGAGGAAAGGGCAGGAACAGGATAGGGATGTTGGACGGGATGAAGGGAGGAAAGAAGTACACAGAGATGAAGAGGGACCTGATGTAGATTAGGTTGCTAAATTGGGTTTTGTTTGGGGTTACAAAATGTGTATTTGATAGTTGTGTCCATACAAAAATCTACCTTAACCGGTAGATTACCTAAAAAAAAATTGTCAACATTACCAATCCTCCTTCTCCGCCTCAAACCATAGACTTTTAGCCCCCATCTTCCTAGCTCAAACCAATCCTTTCTTTCCTACCTCCTCTTCCCCTCCGCCCAGAGATATGTAAATATACTGTGCTTGACGTGTATTTTTACATGATGATGTTATGCTATAGCAAAACCTGGGTCGTGAGAATAAAAAGTTTGTGTGGGAAAGCAAAGTGGTTTTATTTTTAAAAAAACGTCAATATGAAGATTTTCCACCAAGTTACGCCAGAAAGAATTTTATTATACATGTAGGATTTACATTGCCACTCTTGATGCACGAACAGCTGATTCATTATGATAGTTATGACTGCTACTTGTCAGGTGTTATGTTGTGGGTGGTTAAAATTGAAACTTTACCTGAAGATGATGTTGAATGTCGAAACACAGGTCGTACCGAAATAAATTTTCTGTGGAATCACAAAGCTGCTATTTTTTCATTTTCAATATGAAATGATTCCATGAAGTTATGCCTGGAACCATCATTGAAACTTTTTTCATCGTTAAAGTTTTTCTGTGTCACTATCCTTTGTTACTATTTAAAAAATCTGTTTAGCATGTTTGTTTCATGTTTTCCGTTTTTTTTGTGGATAAATTGACTTTGCAGATGTAGGTATGAGGGCTGTTCAAAAACGTCTCAAACATTTCATTACAAAAAAAAATACTTCACTAGAAATAATTGGTCAGGGTCCCCTCAAAGTAGTTTCTCCTCCAATGAATACACGTATTCCAATGATGTTTGCACTTTTTGAAATAGTCCTGGAATGGTACCAAATATTTTTCCTATGAGCAGAGATTTTAGTTCAGGGAACAGGAAAAAGTCACATTGGGCCAGGTCTGGTGAGTAGAATGGGTGGGGAATCACAGCAGTCATGTTTTTTGGCTAAGTATTCACTAGTTCTAAAAGACGAATGATCTGGTATATTGTCATGGTGAAAACATCACTTACCTCTTCTCCAACATTTGGACTGTTTGCCCGTGATTCTCTATCTTAGGCATTTCATTACCCCTATGTTGACTGTCTGACCTGTAGGTGTTCATGTTGCACAACCCCCTTTGCATCGAAAAAAAGTCAGCATTATCTTGATATTCCAGTGTACTTGTCGTGCTTTTTAAGGCGGTGTGATTTTTCACCAATCCATTGAGAAGATTGCAGTTTTGTTTCAATGTAATATCCATAAACCCATGACTTGTTCATCAGTAGACTTGTATCATAACAGGTGATCAAACATCACCTGTTATGGTGATTTCATAGTGTTAACCAATTGAGATGCCACACTCTTCTGCAAGTTCCCTGAGAGTCAAACATCAATTTGCACGAACAAGATTGTTAATTTTCTTCTTGTGGGGGGTTATCAGCCGAAGCTGATGTTCTTCCTGAATGCTCATCATCTTCCATGGATTGCCACTCCTTTTTCAACCAGGTAAACCACTCATAACAAGCAGTACATTTCATAGCATCCATACTATACCAGCCTTGTTAATAAACTCAAAAGCTTCCATGGAGGAGTTGCGGAGTTTCATACAGAATTTAACAGAACAAAGCTGCTCCTTCAAAGATCTCATTTCTGCAGATCTGTTTTTTCACAGCACTCCACAAACACCCCTTCACATAAACGGCCGTAACTAAACAGCAAAACAAGATATCAACAAAGTGGTTAAAGTGGGTGATTTGGGAAGTTTTCATGGGCACATGGCCGCCAGGTGGATTAAAAAATAATCAACTGGAAGTGTGCTAAAAAAGTTCAGGAACCTTTTGAACAGACCTTGTTTTCATGAATTGTTTATTATTATTGAAATTGGGCTATCACAAACTCTCTTTGAGCCTGGTTGCATGATACATGCATTATTGATTGATGTCCTTTCTCAAACAACTTTGGCTTCTTCATCTTTACTTGAACCTTTGTTGTCAATTCTCTCATGGCCAGTAAAGTGATGCGCAACTGTAGTATTTTGGTCAATGTGTACCCATTCTTCAACATTTGCAATTTCCATTTCCTTTAAATCAGGGTTATGGATAGCATTGTCATAATCAATGAACTCCATAATGTTTTCCTTCAGACATTTGAAATCCTTTTAAATCTGTAATTGATGTTTCATCATCATCGAGTGTTAATGCAGGCCAAAATTTAAAACATGCATTTTTAAAACATTTTGGGGCACTTTCCCAAGCATGTAAAAGGGTTAAAATTACATCTTTTAAGCTGTATTCTTTGATTATTTCCATTATCACCTTCCCTAAATTTAAAGCAATGAGAAATTTTTTCGTCTAAATAGAATGTTGCTGGCATTTGTGACCTCAATGTGACTGAATCTTAAGGCTGTATAAGAGAAGGAGGTAGAAAAATAACAGAAGCATTGTCTTTAGTTGTCATTTCTGCATTAGAGTGAGCTGAGCAATGATCAAATATTATTAATATGTTAACTTTTGGATATAAATGTAAACTAGAACAGTACTTGAAGATTCTGTAACAAAATAATTCTCAAACCAATCCATTGCAATTCCACCTTGTTTGATTTCGCATTATTATTTAAGACACAATGAGAAAAACAAATTTGCACTTTTTTTCCAAAATGATGAACTTCCACTACATTTCGCCTAAATTTGTGGAATATATTCTATGAGACACGCTATTAATCCTTTAAAAAAACCTTAGTTTTCTTTCTTTTCCAAGTATGTGTTTTTTAGGCCCAAAAAGCCAAAACATTGCTGCCTCATCAGTATTTTAGACTGGCTCTGGGGTCATAACTTTTCATAATTAATCATCTTAGAAAACTCTTCAAGTAATCCATCTGCAGCTTCCATATTTGCCATAAGGTGTGTCTGCCAAGGTGATATGCCCTGTTATTTCTTAAATTTCTGTAGCTGTACTGTTGTTTACTCACATGTTCTTCAAGGTTCATTTCTGGATGGACTAGTTTCACTTTCTCTAAAGGTTCTGTCCCAAAAATAAGTAGAATAAATTAAGGAAAAACAAATCATTGTAGATCAGATGGTTACCTTTCAAGCCTTTTTTTTTGCCCCCAAGCTCCAGTATCAAATATTCTTGTAGTTGGGGGGGTACATATTGTGGGATAAATTCCTCCGAGTAGCTCCAACTACAATTTGGCATGTAATGATTGGATCTTTTACTTCAAGCAATGCCACAGTCTTGTATTTAGAAAATTGAGGGTACTACTATGTACTTAGTCAACCAAGATCTCTGGTTTGAACATCTCATGAAGATCTAAGGAGGCATGAGCCATAGAAGATTTTTAATACAGCTGAAACTGATCTGTTTTGCTACTGTTTACCCGACCGAATGCTGGCAATGAAAGGAAAGACTGGTCAGAGTGAGAAAAGAATGACTGGTGCTACTGTGTGCGAAGCGTGATGACTCGGACAAAAAACTGAATGTATTAAGCATAAAAGTGGTCTTGTAGTCTCCCTTGTAGTCTTTTTCTGGATCCCTATCAAGAGTAGTTTCTTGTTTCGTTTTTTATTCTAAAAAGACTCTATTTTTCAATGTACTGGACCAATCTGAGTTCTATGTACATGTATGTGACCTTAATGTAGAGATAAAAATTTAATTCCATCATATTGAATAAAATTAAGATTTCCCTGCAGAGGCTACAATGCTCTATTGTGGTGGAGAACTTGGTCTTGTGGAATTTCTTCCTATTGGGTCCATGTTTCTGGAACAACGATTTTGTCATAGTTTCAGAAATAGTGTATTATTGGAATAGTTAGTCTTAAAAACACTGATGTAAAAATGAAGGAAATCTTAGAAGACCCCCATTTCTTATAAGGATTTTACATAATCTTGTAATTTAATAGGTTAAGGTACATTTTCATTAATTGCTTTTATAATGGTTTTACCACTTCTATTGTAGGTATGTTGTCACTACATTGGAAGCACTTGTTGCAGAGGAATATGTACTGGTGTACCTGCATGGAGCAGTAGGCTCCCCTGGATCTCGAATGCCAACTTTCAGCTGGCTCAAAAGATGCTACAAGCTAATTGATCGTCGACTTCGAAAAAATCTTAGGGCTCTATATCTTGTTCATCCTACTTTTTGGCTCAAGACCATCGTTTTAATGACGAGACCATTCATTAGGTGAGAAATTTGTTTACAATTATTTTTTAATGAAACTGTTTTGTTTGTGGAAGTGTGTATCCTGAACATTCAATTGTTTTCTGTTTATGCAGCTCGAAGTTTAGTAGAAAACTCAATTTTGTCAATGATCTGGCTGAGCTTGCCGAATATGTTCCACTTGAGCAGATGCACATTCCAGAAAGAGTGAGACAGTGAGTATTTATTTTTTTTTATTTTCAATCTTCACTGAAAAGACTGAATAAGGGTCATTCCTTGTCAACTATGTTTAAATAGAGCTCAGCATCAAGAACTAGATTACCTTCATAGTATTATGTGAAGGGGGGTTCATCTCATCCGTTATTAAGTGAGTGAAATTAAAAAACTTTTTATAATTTGGCTTAATCATAAAATAAAGTTAATTTTATGGGGCAATAATTCAAATAATTGAACAAAATTGTGGTGGAATTCACATAAGTAATTTATTACAGTACAACTGGTTTTATTACACTGTTTACATCTTCAAAAACCTCACCAATACCACTGTTGTCGTGAACTCAGTTGTACTACGATACATTGTTTCCACGAATTCCACAGTTTTTGTTTGCTTCAAAGATGAGATTTCACAAAATTGAGCCTGTAATTGATATGATAAAAAAATCTGCATCTGGCTAGTAAGCAATTAAGGGTTCTGCTTGATGCATAGAACACCAAGAACACTTTTCATGGTGATTTATGTTTCCTTGAAATGCTTTCTAAGCATTTTTACTTAATTCATTAATTAATTAGTGTCTAATACTGGTATATATTATTTTAAAACTACAAAAAATTGTATATTTCAATGAAGGTCTCTTTTCATGTAGAAAATATATTATTATAAGGTAATCTACCGGTTAAGGTAGGTTTTTGGATGGACACAACTATCAAATAAATATTTTGTAACTCCAAACAAAACCCAATCCAGCAACCTAATCTACACCAGGTCCCTCTTCATCTCTGTGTACTTCTTTCCTCCCTTCATCCCATCCAACATCCCTATCCTGTTCCTGCCCTTACCTCGCTTGCCCAACATTCTCCCCTCTATTACCTTCTTCAACATTCCACTACCGCTCAATACGCCTTTCATCCATTTTTCCTGCCTCCATAGGATTTCCCTCAAAAACCCCTCTCCTCACCTACTATCTCCAGTACTTCCTCATTTGTTTTCATTTCGGTCCATTTCACCTTCTCCATTCTTCTCCCCACACACATTTCAAAAGCCTCCAATCTACGTCTATCCTCCTGCTTCAGCGACCACGTTTCCGCACCATACATAGCTACGCAACATTTTGTATACTTTGCAAAAACACAAAGCTTTTAAGTTTTATTAGTAAATTGTGCAAAATTTTAAGCTTTTCAAAACTTTTGCATTAGTATAAGTTCTTTGACATTTGGTTTGCACAGCATGGATCATAGAGCTCTGCATGTTTCTTTGGTGTTCACTGCATTTGGTAGTTTGAATACACTGTAGTTTCTCTGGCATTCCAGCTTAAATCTTCAGATTGAAGGGAGATTGTTATAATTTTTGATACCTTTGTATAGAATGTCCCCTTAGGTTATTGTCATCTGCATGGTTGCTGGAGAACTCTTTTCCATCCACTATGAAGTGTTCTCAATTGAAGTTTTCTGTTTCTTTTACTTTAGCCATCCCCTCTGTTATCAATCTAAAATAGTATCCCATCACTTTGGCTCTTGATTGTGTTTCCTTTAAATTAAGACCATATCCATGCCTGAACATGCATGAAATTAACCAGGTCATGTGATGCAATTTGTGGAAACATGAGTTTTAGCCAATGAAAAGTGGTGACACCTAAAACTTCAATGCAGAACACCATATAGTGGGTGGAAGAGGGTTTTCCAGCAACCAATGAGTGGGTAGCGACAAGATGAGATGGCTTATTTAAAGGTGTCAAACTCTACAGTAATCTAACTTTGACACGAAAATGCCTGGGGTGGAATGTTGAGAAAACTTATGTTTGTTCAAGCTGATGAAATCAGTGAATCCAAGAAACATGCAGAACTCACGTGACTTTTTTGTTCAACAAAATTTCCATGTAGTATTCAAAAGTAGGATGAATTTTCACTTTCATTTAAAACTAGTTGAAGCTCTGTGTTACTACTCTTATTGTCTCATCACTGTCTGTAAATTCTTGCTAATTCTACATTTAGCCATGCATAAAAAGAGACGTTTCAGGCGTGATATGGTGGAATATCATGATTGATTAAAATTGCCAATTTTAATTAATCAGCCATGCATGGCAGAAAGTACTTCAGATGAAGCTGTTAGTGGGTGCTCACTGCTTGGTTCTGGTGACAACCGAATAAAACTTGATGTATCGATAGTTGAAATCAAGGAACTCAAATTCTAAATGTCTATTTTTAAGAAAACTTGCTAGTAATCCTGGAAAATGCGACATTTTTCTCCCAATTTTGGCATTTGTTTATGTAGGTAGTTACTTCACATGAAACATCCCTCATTGCTGTCTGTGCCACTGAAATTGATCAGACTGCAGTTTTGGTTCTGGCGAGGATCTACCTAAGGAATACTTATATCAAACAGTAACTGACTTTATAATTAAAAGTCACATCTTCCTCGCCAGGATTGCCTGATCAGCATATCATATTCCTGATTTCATCAAAAAATTATTCCTTTTCCTCAAATTTTTTAAGAAATTAGCTAATTCCAACTTTTAGAGTTTCCTTGCTGTCTGGCCGCCCACTCAGTTAAAATGAGAATTAGGAAGCATCCAAGGTAATCATCTACATAGCATCATTATTTATACACACCAATGAATTAAACACCATGACAATCAACAAGCCAGGCCTAGGTCTTGGTTATATAGTATATACATACATATATGATGTAATATATTATTATTACTGAAATCGTTTTTTATTTTATTTTATGAAATTCGTTCCATTTTATGCCCCAAAAGTAGCTTTTTTTCACAGATGAAATGTGTGAATGTCATTTATGATAAATTCTTGGTTCGTAGTTATTTGTTATCTCTGAGCTCAATGAAACTCTGATTATTCTTCATGTTTTATTGGGTTTCTCAGGAGTTGAACCACCAGTGTTTACCTTAACCCTTATGCTCCAAGCAAGACTTGTGACCTGTGGATAAGATGACAGGTGCTCTGTCGTTAAGACTAAATCACTTATGAATCTGATCAACTCAGAGTGACTCTAGAAAATGATTCACTGATCCATCCACTGTGAAGTATTCTAAGATTTATGGTATTTTATAGATGTTTCTGTTTGATTTAACAAATACTAACATAATATTTGTATGGACAACAATTTAACGTTACTCCTGAGTGGTTTAACTATAATCTGCTTAATTCTTAAATTCCAAGGAGCAGTAACTGTGACTGTAACTTTCACTTTAGTGTCACTGTCTTTACCTTTTTTTTCTCGTGTCCTACTGATATTATATATTTTTTATGTTGGTTTAAGGCCCAATAGAGCTACATTTGCTGCAAAGGCATATAATATGCATGCCCTATGTGTAGATAGTTCAATGTCCATGTGGTAGTAACCATTAACGTAGTAATAGATATGGTGAATTGGCACTTTGCCTGATTGTGCTCTGACTAAAAGATGTTTTAGCATGATTGAAAAGAAATGAAGAGTTAATGTCACAGGGTGGCAAAAGCTGATCTCTTTCTGGTTTTAATAAAATTAAGTGTTTGTGAATATGCCGAGATACTTTTAATATTTGTCTAAATATACATATAATTGCCATATGTTTATTTCACTTTGGCATTTAGCTTCAACAGAAACTCACTCCTAATGAGATTCATAATGCTACTTCTGTCTAAACTTTCCCTAAACTTTACCATTCACACTGCCACTATAATGGCCCATCCAAATGCATTACTTTTGCTTATTATTTTACTCATTATTCATCACTTGGAAGCCATGCATGTATACTAAACTTATTCACTCACTCAACCCTTACCACTCCGAAACACCACTTTGGATATGCTTGCTTTCACCTTAGATTCCTTCAAGCTGTACAGCCATTATCCATGTCAGCATCTGTTGGAGCTCTGCAGAACAATTATCCAGTGGGACTGCATAATTTGTGTGGCAAAGTACAGATACTTTTCTGCCCATAACTGAGAGTGTTTCTCCAGAATTCACCCTCCACCCACCAGATTCAATTACCAATAAACATAATAACAAGTATAGAAAAAATATAGTAATGATATCCAGTGGAAACTTCTAAAGTGAGCGTAATCCATTTCGAGATCTTTCTTGAAAAGTAAAACACTCATCGAGTGAAATAATTTTTGCATATAAATTAAGGTAAAGTACGGTAAAACAAAGTACGACATGCTGAAAATAAATGATGTGCAATAGATATTCAAAGAAAATTAAGTATATATTGTTAAGGATTGCGGATCATGTTCACCTTTTCTTCTATAGCGGGATGAAGCAACTGGGGATGTGAACCCGATTTGTAATAGCAAAAAAGAATAGAAATTATTTGTTAATTATTTATGATACATACCTAATTCCTTTTTACTAGACAGCTGTCTAGAGACACTCGTTTCTGCCAACACTTCAAAATTTGGTAAAAATGCGACTCAGAATCATTGTTAAATAAATTTGAGGTATGCATCACCATTGTCTTATTAGGACAATGCCTGGTACGCATGATATGATGAATAGTTTCCCGTATCCTTCCACGTCTCATTCAGCCTGCTGTTTTGGACTGAACACTGTTTGAACGCTACACATGTATGCAAACAAGCAGGGGTTTGATTTTTAAATCACCACTTGTATTTGTGCAAAATAGCAGTGTTAGATGGCCTTTCATTGGCTTGTGGTCGGGCAATGCATTCTCTTCTACTGGTATGTGCACATGTATGGGTTACTTTGGCATCTTCCTGAAGAGAACCATGCTGTCACAATTATACATGTGGTAGGTACCACTCGGAACCACAAGCTTTTTAGTCATGAGTGGAATGAGTGTTAGAGACATTGCATTAGCAGGTGTGTAATGAATCCAGGAATTCCCCTCTCCACATCACTTGTTATGCAAAAAGTGGCTCATTAAGTGAGTCAATTTCGGGAACAAAATTTTTGCTTGTTATGGGAATTAATTGTTGTGCAATTTGCTCGCTAAGTGAGTTTCCACTGTATAATGGTTATATATTTTGAAATATTCTGATATACTAGACAGGGTAGATGAAATCTCTGGTGATCTATAGAATGCAGTAGAAAGTGCACTTGCCTTCAGCTAACAGTCATAGAATTATATTACATATATGACATAAACATTTTTAACTTAGCCATAAAGTAAGCAGTTATGTTGTTATTAGGCCAAAATGATCACATTGTAAAAAAGTGCAGAATCAAAATCGCAATCAAGTGAATCCCAAACAAACTCATGAATTTAAACCATTTTGTACCATTAAGTGGATGAAATTAATCACACCTGTTTAGTCAAACAGACATTCCTTAATTTATGTAATATCACTTTTCCTGAAACATTGACATTTTAACATGAGATTCAGTGCCTGCCTGCCTGATAAAAACATGCTTGATTTTTAGAGGTGTTGGTCAGATTTATGGAAGAGTCATGACTAACTTATCTGTCTTGTGTATGAAATAAGAATTCTTCTACAACTGTCTTCTCATGATCTGAACATATTCTATTACTGAATGGGTGTTAAGTTTCATTGACATATTAACATTATTATAAACCTAATAGCAAGGTCTGTTTGAAAATTTCTATTACTAATACATAATATTTTCCCTATTCTTCTATTTTACTCCTGTTCAGATATGATGCAATCAAACAAACACTGGGAGCCTTGTAACTACAAAGAAATCATTGGATGCATTCAGGTAGGAAAAATTTATCCACGGTGTCACCTCAAAATGCGTTGGTTCTCTGTATTACTTATTATCATTTTTTTATCCATTTTTATTAATTGTATTGGTTATAAGGTTTTAATTGACTGCATCTATTCATTTTTCCAAATGAAATTATGCTAACTCTAAAATTGGTTTGGGGAAAATTAGCACTCGTGAGTATTTCATGTGATATGGGCTGTGGTTGCCATCCACCAATGAATCATATGCTATGCTCTCCTTTCTGTGATTCCTCTTATTTCTTTTTTTTCATTTCCTCCACCCATTTTTCATTCCCATCGACTATAAAGAAACTACTTCCCTCCCTCTTCTGATGGTTTGCGGCCATACCTCTGTTTTATGTGAACACTACTGTGAACTGTGGTATATTTCATCTTAATGTTCTGTATCCTTTGAGTTGATAGATATTTCCTCATTCCTTTCTATTCCCCATAATGATATGCTGTATAATTTTCTACTATTGATTGAAAATTGAAATCATTACTAATATTATTGCAATGGATGCCTCTGCATGATTGATTGACAGTTTTATGTAAAGTTCTTGATTAACTAGATGATGAACTACATGTTGAATCATCATTAATATTTTGGAATTCACACATACAATTACTCTGTGATTCTCATTTATTGCATTCAATCCATTATGAGTTATTTAAGTTCACTTATCATAGGTGATTTAGTGATTGCCTTTTCTATTTCCAGGTTGGAATTTAAATTAATGATAAGGAAGTTGAAAAGAGAAAAGAAGATTTCGTGATTTGGGAAGGATTTTTTGTGCACATTTGCATAATATTTATTTACAAATTTATTCATCTCAATTTGTACGATCACCTGTTAATATCTTCTTTTTTATTTTGAAGTATTTAATATTGGAATCTCTTACATGAAAATTTATATTTTTATGAAGCATCAATAATGATTATGTACTGTATTTATATGTGCTTGTAAATTGTATTACTTTACTCGTTTTTCATCAGAAGTAATTTGAAATAGTATGTGCATTTAACTTTTAGGACATGTGGCAACATTATGTAATGTGACTGAAAAGCATATTTGGAATGAAAGCTGGCTTGTTTGCTCACCCTTATGGGAAACAGCAGAAGAAATGTACATTTTTCCTATAAAAAGATATGTGAAGACAACATTGGGGTGATATGCTTGGTTAGTTAATTTTTATTCATGTAATAGAAGCATATTACCTTGAAGGGAATCTATTTCACACTTTGTTATGCTCATTTTACTGAGCCTTGCATCTTGCATCACATGCTGGTATTTGTAACTGTTGCAATCAGTTGTTTACTTTTTTATGGTATATATGATTATTTAAATTAATATTTATTCATTGTTTTACTAGATTGGGCACCACAATAAGATTTTATGAACGTAAACATAGAAATTAAAGCAATTGTTTGTAACATTTGTTACTGTAAATGTTATAGAGGGAAATAAAATACACTAATGCCTGTTATTGATTAATATTGTCTTTTCAAATAGAGAGGGATTTCTCATTGAATTGGAAAATAATTGGCAATGCTAAATCTATGTTTGTTTGAACAATTTAGTTTTGTAAACTAGATTTTTTATTCAATCTTGGAACCAATACTAAATATTATAAATGCTTAATTTATTTGAAATACCATTAGTAATGAATAGGTATGTGAAGAATGAATTATGCAGGTATCAGTGCAACCATATCTGTAAGCTAATCCGTATAACCAATTAAAAGAAGCAAGTTCTCCCTTTCTGCTTTCCTCCAATATATATATATTGCTTTCTGATTCGTAGTATCTATGAGGAATAAAACACTTTCTGGCGTAACTTGGTGGAAAATCTTCATACTGACTTTTAATAATAAAACCACTTTACTTTTCCACATAAATTTATTTCAAATTATATGTATAATTATTTCAAATTTATGTGGAAAAGTAAAGTGGTTTTATTATTAAAAATCTATGAGGAAGGAATCTGGCCGGAAGATTTTGTGAGATCGGTGTTAGTTCCTATTCCAAAAAAGGCAAAGGCTTCGTCATGTGAGGATTACAGAACAATAAGTTTGATATCCCACACAGCTAAAGTTATTCTCAGGATCATCAACAAAATGATGGAGAGTAAGGCAAATGATTACTTAGGGGATGATCAGTTTGGGTTCAGGAAAGGAAGAGGTACGCGTGATGCCATTGCAGTAATGAGATCACTAGTCGAGAGGAATATAGAATACAATCAGGACGTTTTTGCCTGTTTTATAGATTTCGAAAAAGCGTTTGATAGAGTGAATTGGGAAAAATTAATGCGTGTATTGCAGAAAATAGGAATGGATTGGAGGGACAGGAGACTGATCCGCAACCTGTACATGTCTCAGACTGCTCAGGTGCGAGTGGGGAACGGAGAGTCAGGATGGGCAGTGTTAGGAAGAGGTGTAAGACAGGGTTGCCCATTGTCACCGGTAC